>CM067371.1:2273429-2700636 GCA_034401795.1 Chaetoderma sp. LZ-2023a
CCCACACCCACAAATGCGTGCCCACCAAAGACCCACACACCCACAAACAAACACACCTACCAAAACATGCACCATGCCCTAGCCCACCCATCCAAAGACGCATCCTCAGACACACGCCCAGCTCCCTAAAGAGGCACCTTCGTAAGGCGAGGGAACGCCTTAGTAAGGCGAGGGAACGCCTTAGCTAAGGCGTGGGAACGCCTTAGTAAGGCGAGGGAACGCCTTAGCTAAGGCGTGGGAACGCCTTAGTAAGGCGAGGGAACGCCTTAGTAAGGCGAGGGAACGCCTTAGTAACCAAAAATAATTTCCACTATGTCGTCTAAGGGGCTCCGTAAAAATCTCCAAAAATATCTAATCTTAGTTCAAATAACTATTCAGAATCACTTAAACTAAATGTCAAAAACTTAATTATTAAATCCGAGGATTATATTGACAATTATTTTGCTTTGAACGAGCCCCCATGTAAGGGAATTAGCTGACGTTGGCGTGGATTAGATTAATGTACGATGTGAAACACCAATGTGTTTTATCCAAAAGACAAACCACAGTAATGATTATGACGTCATTAATCAAATGATTACCGGATATTTTATTTTGCCAAAATGCTCAACCCAAAATGGAAACGATAGAATAGAGATGTTTAGGGGTATCTAAATGATTTCCATTATCAATGGTTAACCCTTTTATTCGAAGGAAAGCTTATGGGACCGATTTGAGGTGAATTCCAACACTTCCTTCCTTATCTTGGCTCGACGTATGGAAGAGTAATCTGCATTAGCATTTGAACTTTAACCTATTGATTCACAATATGGTGGTAATTAAGAGGAAATAAACACACAGATTTGAAAAATAATATTCATTCATTCTTGCCTACTTTCTGATCTGTTGTAAAATTATAGCAGTATTGTACAGTTGACATGATTGTTACAATTGATATATCATATGAATATAAAAATGATTCTGTTGAAGCAGGATTTCAAAATTATAACTACTGAAACCCTCAATGTCTTACGTTGAATATTCATAAACTAATTTGACCCAAAACAAGAACTCTAATCCTTGAAGTCATATCTAGATCGAAACGACCATTATCGATCCAACGGATTGATCCTGGTTGATCCAATCCCTGCTCTTTCTTTGAGTTTTGATAACAATCACATCAAATCGATTTTTCGATCCGATGTCATTTATATCAATCCTCAAAGAATATCACAGACGATTTAGTTCACTTCAGAAATCATAAATGCTCAAAATTGAGCATGTATGATTTTATGTCGATAAACTTAAGACTTAACGGTTTTTGGTTCAGAGTTTAACCTTGAAAATATTAATCTAATTAATGTGTTAATAGTTATGACAACAATCAATATAAAATTTTCATATAATAAATCAATAATATACGACCTGAATGTAGTATAGCTGATGTAAATGCTCAATGGAAACAGTCATTTCTGTGTGGCTTGAAGACGAAAGGGTTCTGCGGACGAATGATCACAATGCGAATTCTGATATCGTATTGAAGACGACGGAAAGATGTGGGTGCACCCAGACGAACGCGTAACACAAAAATATAAACGACCGGAATTTATCTTATGACGTAGGCGGATCTGAAATGCTGAATAGGCCTGGCCACGGGCCGCCAGAAGCTAAAGATGTGATGGATTAGCGAATGGCCAGAAGCTGGTTATCTGAACCACAACCACGTTAACCAGGAGCTGGTTATCTGGTGATAGTTAATGATGACCAGGAGCTGGAGACCTGGTTACGCACGATATTATTAGAAGCTGGAAATCTGGTCATGGATGATACTACCAGGAGCTGGAGACCTGATTACGAATGATATCACCAGGAGCTGGAGACCGGGCTGCAGGTGACAATACCAGGAGCTGGAGACCTGGCTATAGCTGATATTACCAGGAGCTAGAAACCTGGCTACACATGATATTACCAGGAACTGGAGACCTGGCTATAGCTGGACTGGACAAACGTGAATTAACTGTTAATGGGCCCTAAACTGAGATGGCGCCCATATCTATTTACGAATATGTATGAGGACTGCTGATAAACTCATTTTTATATTTGAACTTCACAATGGAAACTCAGCCACGCCGGTGTATATGGCCGGCCACCGGCCACCGAATGCTTGTCGAGGCGACGATTTTAACACATGTGCTCACTGTATTGTGACCCGTTTGGATCACGCCGATATACAACAACATGTTGATTTGTAACTCCTACCTAACTGCTCAAATAATCCATAAAGATTCCATGCATTTTATAAATAATGAAATCTACATTGATTATAACCTAATCATAATAACAAATACAATTATTTTAATTCTAACTGATATAAATTGTGTATAAATGTAAATCTCGATTACGAATATCCCCTACGCTTTTATAATTGACATGAAGTAATTTATTTCATTAAATCAACCAGAAAGCATGCAAGACTGAATAACAATCTGTCTACCTATATTGTAGCGGATTTGGAGTCCAAATATGTTGCGGGTGTTGCGGGTGGCATGAGCTAACGTGATTGTATAGAAATATTACGATCATATGATAGCAACCGTCGTCACAACAGCAATAATAGGGTCAGTTTATATATTGGTAGATGGGTCCACAATAATATACAAATTGATGGGTCTGAATTTTGTCAGTAATGGTTTAAGGATCATTTAATTTTTTTATGTTACATATTAAGTTCATGGTATATATACAGTTTTGATGTATATATATGTTGAGTCTGACCAAGTCTATAGGACCTGATAGCTGATTCGAGAAAATAAGTGTTATAAAACCTACCACACAGTAGTTCAGGTATATAATTGACCGGTTTTTAGTATATATATATATATATATATATATATATATATATATATATATATATATATATATATATATATATATATATATATATATATATATATATATATATATATATATATATATATATATATATATATATATATATATATATATATATATATACACACACACACACGCGCGTGAGAGGCAAATATCCTAAGCAAGCACTACACAGCTCATCGAATGGTGTTCACAGATGTTAACGCGTAGAGCATATTTGATTCGTGAATTGGATTTCCTCTCATAATATATCTGTTATTAATTATCGAAACACAATTCTTGTAAGATGTTGATGATTGGTAAATTGTATTCCCTTTCTTATTGAAGATTCTGACGTTCTGATAAGGTATACACGTTCACATCGGCTTAAATTCTCTCCAGACGCGCTTCTTAGATTTAACCCATTGCTGAGGCTTCTATGATAGTCTACGGATTGCTTGTTGCGTTATTTCACGATCAAACGCCACTCTAATAATGGCGACCGGAGATATATATCTGATCGTCTGTCCTGAAATACAAATAGACAACATACATCTTTAGCTACGACTCGCAACACGTATAAGACCGCCTGTCTGTCTGCCTGCCTGGCTGCTTGCATGCCTGCATGCCTGCCTGCCTGTCCGACTGCATGCCTGCCTGCATTTCTTCCTAAATTAATATCAGCATATCGGGTATGGCTCAGAATTGTACATATAGTAATCGCGTTATGCCTTACCAACCAAGAGACAGAGAAATTAGAAGCCAAAAGGTATTAATCTATTAATATTATTTATAATGATAGGATTTCGATTGAATTCTAAAATCAAGGCGCCATATGAATCGTGAGTTAAAGTCAGACATTGGTAGCTGTTAGTAATATAAATTATAATAAAAAATATTAAATGGAGGATCCGCCAAAAAAACACAGAGAGTCAGCGTATATTGGCATTCATTTTTTTTTTCCAGCGTCAAATTATTTTCGAAATGTGCAACAACGTGTTTATTAAATAGTAGAGACATGCAATTCGTACAACGCGTCGGACTATTAAGAGTTAAAGACAGGTCAAATAGAATCATTTATGACGTGATTATTATGACGTCATCCTACACCCCGCTCAGCTGATTATGACTTCATATGACGTCAGCTGATAGATGGATACTCTGGAAATGTGAATTGACATGATTACTGACAAAATTTTGCCTCTTTCTTTCGGACTGACGTCATTTGATTGTGACGTCAACCAACAAGTGGCGCATGTTGATTATGACGTCAGATACATGCTTGACCGGCTAGAATACGTTCATTGCAAGGATCAGTCTGTACATTCAAGTTCGGTTGGCGGCCCACCATATAGTCAATGAATGAATGAATGCAGTTTTAGCTATACCCCACCCATCTCTACCGAAACTCCATCCACGTTTTGCCCGTGTCGGGATCAATAGATCCTAGCCTATTTGAATCTCAATTTCTAGAAAACTATACATGTAAACTGTTGACTATTTTGAAACTAATTTGACTGCGTGCTTTTGCTGCCTATGGCAGCAACAACGGCCAGTCAAATTGATTTCAAAATATTCCGCATAATTTGTATTAAATAGTAAAGGCATACGATTCGTACAATCCTACTGATTATTACGCATTTATGACGGACTAAATCGCGTCATGTATGACGCAAATGATAATGACGCCAGCCTAAATCTGACATAGTTGACCATGTCGTATTTTGATTGACCGAGAAACTGGATTCATCAATTCCAGCGTGTGTGTACTCTTAACCCAGACGGGTAAAATTTAAGTGCTGTTGAATAGGATGTTGAATATGTTGAAAACGATTTGATTGTAAACCAGCCAACCAGTCAGCCAGTCAGTTAGTCACAAAAGCATATTCCGGGATATACTTTCAAGAGTTGTTGGTATATAATAATCCCACTTGAGGGAGTGCGTGACATAAATTTGCGGTAAAACGGTCAAAGGTAACGGCCACATCGACCAGATTTAAAAAAATCATTATTTTGAAAACGTATTTGTCAATAACTCTGATGCTACTGGATATATCTTGACCAGACGTGTGTGGAAGATTGTTTGTGGGATCTCGAAAGTGTGATAAGCTTGGTGCAGACGGTGAAACATCAAGCCGTGTCGCAGTGACATAATTAACAATTATTCTCACTGCAAATGACGAGAGTATTGCACAAATTGTAGATATGGGATTGTCTTGTGGGAAGTCATGACCCCACTGGATATCTTATATTTACGAGTAAGTCCTAAATGAAATTCATATTTGAAAATACCAGGTGAGCTAATAGACCTGTTCTGCAACTTCATAC
The DNA here is from genome assembly GCA_034401795.1 of Chaetoderma sp. LZ-2023a. Lineage (NCBI taxonomy): Eukaryota > Metazoa > Mollusca > Caudofoveata > Chaetodermatida > Chaetodermatidae > Chaetoderma > Chaetoderma sp. LZ-2023a. Next base: position 2,278,608 of record CM067371.1, read on the forward strand.
TATTTTCATGTAGGTTCCTAATAATGGATCTTTCCAGATTTAGCTTTTCCCCGCCCATCTCTATCTAAAGCCGTGTTCTCACTAGAGACTTAACCGGCCTAGGGCAATGCTGAGGTATGTCGTTATTCCCGATTAACTCTCCAGTGAGAACACGGCCTAAGCTCACCCACACCATGTTCGTGGTGGGATCGATCAGTCTTTGAACTCCCTGACGATCAATTTTCAGAAAACAATGCAAGTAAGCTGTTGAATATTTTGAACCTAATTCGACTGTGTGCTTCTGCTGCTTATGGCAGCTGCAGCACCCAGTCAAATTAGTTCCAAAATATTCAACAACATGTTTATTAAATAGCAAAAACATAAAATTCGGACACCGTATCGGACTATTAAGCGTTAAAGACGAACTGTTTCGAATTATTCATGACGTCATGATTATGATTATACACTTAGTTGATTATGACGTCACATGATGGATGGATAAACTGGAAAGTCGAATTGAAGTACATAGAAAGTAAATAAACATGCATTTTTACTACTCACATGGACGACCATCCACGTTACCTTGTTCTATGTCTGCTAGACCAGACCATCCTGGATATCCACTGCCACGGCGGCCGCCTCCGCGTTCACGGTGGCCATAGCTATAATGACCGTGGTAACCATGGCGTTGCGAGGTTGCTCGCGATACTCGAGCTAGTACGAGATTTCTAGGCGATCTAGTTTTAGAATCATCACCTGTGTCGCCTTTGTTCTGTTTGGAAGCAGGTCTAGCACTCGGCATCGCAGATGCCATGGAATGGCCAGCTACATCTGCTCTCACACCTTCTAAATTAGAATACATAAAATATTTCACACTACCGGTTTCGATATTCCAGTTTAAACCGGCTGGTCTTTCAGGATTACTGTGTCCCATTCCGATCGCATCCACAGGTGGTCCCCTAGGTCTGTCTAAATTGATTGATCTTGCTAAACAGCTGCTAAAAAACATAACTGCAATCGCAAACAGCACGCTACCTTTTAATTGTAATTGACCCATGATAAGATATACTTATCACCAGGTATCCTATGGACATCGGTTTCTTAGTAATGAATAGCTATTGCTCACTACACAGTCTCATATTATACTCTAAATACAATTCTCCTAAATTAAACATCATCTCTTTAAAAAAACCTGGCAACATTCCAAATAAAACTTGCTTGAACTTTCGTGCACCACCCATGGCAGTTTTAACCTAACATCCCAGTCATGACATTCGTTATGATATGTGGAGCAATACGTAGGCCATTTTAAAACAAATTGAACCGTGAGTCGCTGTTGTATATTGCCGCAACAGCTTCTCTAGTTATGTTTATCTCAACGCATCCAACCGCTTACATGTAGTCCAAATGCTTGCTCGGGAATTGTGATACATAGGTGAAAGGGTTAAGTAATCCATCAGTCGTCGAGCCTAGCTGAGCCGAGTAACTTGATACTGCATATATTATTGAGACACTGATGATTTTGGAAGATGGACCAGCTGTATTCAATGAACCTTTCCAGTTTTTGCTATGCCCCCCCCCCCCCCACCTCTAGCTAGGCTCCACCCACACTTCGCCATTTTGGGATTCATCGGTCCGCGAATGCCCTAACTATCAATTTACTGGAAAACTCTACAGGTAAGTTGTTGAATATTGTGTAACTAATTTGGTTGCTGCTGTTCCTGCCTATGATAGTAACAGCGACCAGTCGAATTAGTTTCAAAATAGTTAACAAAATATTTATTAAATAGTAAGGACATACAAATCGTACAACAACGCATAATCCATCTTTAAATACGCGTTCGTGACGTAGTTATTATGTCATTCATTATAATGTCATTCTACACGTCACGTAGTCGATTATGACGTCATATTGTGGGTGGATAAGGTGGAAAGGTCTATCACTTTTCCAATATGATCTTTCCGCACATATCTTAACGATGTTGATTTTTTAGAAGACGGGGGTGGGGCGGTGGGGTGTGCGGTGCGGTGTGTGGATGTGGGTGCTGGGTGGGGGCAGTTTGGTGGGTGTGGAGGTGTTGAGGTGGGGTGGTTGTTGGGGGGGATGTTGGTGGGAGGGTGGGGGGGGGGTTAGTGGCAAGGAATGGCAGAGAGCCACAACTGCAATTTCTTCCATTGGCCAATCCATACTCGGAGAATCTCAAAGGAACATTTGACGCTGTTTTTATGCTTGTCACCATTTCCTAGTTTCTAATTTGACGGGCTTGAAACCAATCTGCTTAATGATCAGCCATCAGTAAATCAGACGAACCATATGTTATGACTTGGATGTTGTCGAATCCGATCTTGAAAGCCCAAAGACAGGAATCTCAATGATAGGCATATAACCAGAGATGTTCTACATGCTGCCGGTGTGGACTTTATCGACATGAGAAAGGTCATCATGATACACTATTTTTAATAGTTGCAGCACAGCTCAAGGTTGCAAGGTTCTTCGTGAATGAAGCCAAATCGAAGGCCTCTTTCTCATTGCCTAATCCTGGTGAACTATTTCGTGTACTATGTAGGTTAATATACAGCCGGTATATCAGTTTGCGTGCCCACTGCTGGAAGATACTCCAGGACTGGACGGTGGCGCTACATGGCGGAGAGCGAGATAAAATGTTGAGTGTAGCTCTACATGGCAGACAGTGAGAGAAAATACTGAAGATAACGCTACCTGGCAAATATTGAGGGAATAGGTTGCGTTCACATAGGAAAGCAATATCGATATATCGGAAGATAAGCGGCCGATTTTGTTGGATTACATTTCGAAATAAATGGCGTTTTATTCCGGTACAATGGCCAGTTCATTGAGAACGCTAGGCGATATATATATTTATATATATATATATATATATATATATATATATATATATATATATATATATATATATATATATATATATATATATATATATATATATATATATATATAAAAGTTTTGACGTTACTACATACAACGCACACATTACGCACGCACACTCACACGTACATACACACTCACACCACACGTGCACGCGCGTGTGGACTAGTGTCAGGTGAGCATGCACGCGCACACGCACTTGCTCGCACGCACGAACATAGTAGTAATCTTTATTGTATTTGACCCGTGATGGGTCGTTACTAGATTGAAATTAACTTTTAACATATCTTCATAGCAGCAATATATATATATACATACAAGTTATGACGTTACTACATACAACGAACGCACGCACGCACGCACGCACGCACGCACGCACGCACGCACGCACGCACGCACGCACGCACGCACGCACGCACAGTGGCGGATTAAGGTTGCGCGAGGCCCTAGGCACAAGACCATGCGGGTGGTCCGGGGGTGGACCCTTCCCTGGAAAAATTTTAAATCTAGATGCTCAGTGGTGCAATCTGACGTATATTTGGCATCATTTTAGTCAATTATTATAGGCTTTATAGCAGACAAAATGGAGTTTTTAACACATTGACTGCCGAGTTTTTTTGCAGACAACATTTCCCATACGCCATATCTCCGACCATGTTAAATATTTTTAAAACAATTTGGCTGAAAGTTGCTGGTTGCCGAGCCACCAACAGCTGTCAGTCAAATTATTTCCAAAATATTCGACGTGGTTAGATCTATACCGTACCAACTGGAAAATTGAAAACAAAAATGGAAAATTGGAAACGATTATAGCAGACAAAATGCAGTTTTTAACAACTGAACAGTAAATGTAAATATAACTCACCAAATCTGGAGGAGCCATGCAGCACTTATTGCTAAGTGAATGCCTTTATGCGTGATTTGAGGCTGGCAAAGTCATGGACAATTTTGTCAAAGTTAAGTTTATGAGTTAGTTCAGGATGACTGGTTAATAGAACGAGACTGGTCATTTTCCCTTGTAGCAATGTTGACCCGAGATTGCTCTTTAGCCGTGTTAGTGTGGAAAACTATCTCTCACCCTCTGCATTACTTGCAGGTAAAGTGAGATAAATTCTACAGGCAATTGCAACATTCAGAAATGTTGCAGATATATCTAAGTTATTGTCATAAATCACTGAGAGAACTTCAGATGGTGATATTAGCTGGTCGCCATTGGTTTGCCAATAAAAACAGCTGAAATGTAATAACTCATCAGGGAATGTTTCTTCAAGATCCTCTGTGTATATGTCCCGTAACATGTTAGTCGATTTTATCAGTTCAGAATCTGATAAACTATGCATGGAACCAATGAAACCAAATCAGTTCATCAATATTTCGTACGATTGCTTTCGACGGTGTAACTCAGTTATGAGTGAATCAATGATGACCAAAAATGTTTCAGTACGGAATTTCTCTTTTGGTGGTAAACTGATATCAGCAGTTGTGGATTGCCAAATTGTCGCTTTCTCTTTACTCTTCGCGTGGTTTCTGCTTGATATGTATCAACATACTGGCACACATTCCATGGCGGCACATTCAAACTCATTGTATCTATCCCTTATTTTAGATACATAATCAAGCAAACTATCATACAATTCTGAGACGGCAGATATGTGTAGCTTCGGGCTCTGTAGAGACTTGCTAGTAGCGTTGACTCGTTCTAAAAGAGAGTCCCACACAAAGATGAGTATTGCTGTTTCCAGGCGTTCTAGTTTTTTGCAGAGTTGTCGTGCCTCTGACCGTGTAGTTTTCGTCCTCATTATCGGATATGGATCGTACTAGCGCTAGAATCGGTATGTATTCCTTCCTTAGAGCAGAGACAGCGTCATGTCTAGCAGACCAACGTGTTTCAGATAGATTTTTAACGACCAAACCAGTCACAGTATTAGTTAACATTTCCCAACGATGTGTTGATGCAGAGAAAAAGTTGTATATGCAGGCAATGAGCCCAAGAAAAGAGATAGCATTGACACAGCTTTCTGCTGTTGTTGTCACATTAAGTGAATGTGCTGAACAAGGTACGAATTCAGCGCGTGGGTTGATTGATTTGATACGAGCCTGTACACCTGTATACTTTCCCGCCATGTTAGATGCGTTATCGTAAGCTTGACCTCTACAGTCTGCGATTTTCAAGCCTAATTTATCAAGCACTTCAAGCACCGCATTTGTCAATGTTTCTGCTTTATGTCCGTGCATCGGTATGAATCCCTCAAAACGCTCAACCACATCGCCACTTGTTTGTACATAGCGTATTATGAATGTGAGTTGGTCGACATGTGACATGGCAGGAGTCGAGTCATTGCTAATAGAGTAATATTTGGCTGATTTTACATCTGTTATGATTTCTGAGAGAAGAAATTTGCCCATGACGTCAATAAACTCATCGCATATGGTAGACGAGAGATATGTGGGTTTCCCGTTTCCTGCCTTTTCATATCGTACAATGTGATCTGCCAAAAATGTGTCAAACTGTGGTAATAGTTCTATGATCCCAAGAAAATTATCATTGTGATGGGATCCTCTTCTTTCGTCATGACCTCGAAACCCCAGCCCACGTTCACTCAAAAACCTTATCACACTCACAACTCGGTACAAAACTTTCTTCCAGTAATTATATTCTTCTTCTAATTGTTCTGAGAGACCAGTATCGATCCGTCCTTGTGTGTGTCGTAACTTTAAACAAGCAGATATGTTATTACGATCTACTATTTTCATATTCCAATACTCTACAAGTGTTTGGTCAATCATTAAAGCCGGTTGTGAAAAGGTTCTGGGTGTGGGGAAAAAGCTTTACACACGTAGCAATACACACATCCTGTACTCTCGAAATATAGCAACCACCACCTCTTAACCAACTCCATATTAGGTAGCTCTCGGAAAAATAGAATTTTATTCAAGTAGCGTGTGTGGCCATCATAAACCCTTCCTGCTGTCAGCTTAAAATCCACCTCTATATTCTGACATGGCTGGCTAATTGAAAGGTATTTTCGAGTATTCTCATTAATCTCCCAGGAGTCCCAGGTGGCCGGATCAGTACTTGGTATAAAATTAGTTTCTGATGAAGATACGGTTGGAACAGTTTCTATTGTTTGTACATCAGTCACAGGATTGGTGGATGCAATGCTATTGGGATCATCTGTTGAGGGAGTTTCATCACTATCAGATTCAGCGTTCTGCGATTGATCAAAGGGGGTCTCATTGTTTGACATTGTGCTGTCTAATGTTGCACGACCTGTGGTTGTAGATGGAAAATATTGTCCCAACTGTTTCATAGATTCCAACTGTTTTGCTGTGTTTTGTTCTTTTGGGGTTTTTTCGCCTTACACTTCGCACTACTAGGTTGAAAGTGTCGCCCAGCATCACGCGCACGACCACTCATACTGCAACGAAACAGGTACAGATTTCTAGTAAAAGCCTATATGTGCCTGTGCATAATGTGCATTGTCTTTGTAGTCTACCCATGGGCCATAACTACATCTATAAATATCCAGAAAGATGGTCAATAAACCACACGACCTGATGGTCGATGGATATATATGCCAGTCTAAACAGTCTTGATATTTAAATATAGTACATCGTCACCTAGCGTTATACCAGGCGAGCTAAAAAATTCAAATTTTTATTTTTGGCACACTATTGATTTATATAATAATGGGGGTGGGAGAGGGGAGTGAGGGGGTGGAGGGGGGCTGTTTAATTAACACGCATAAAATGATTAAACTTGCCTTACATTTGATAGGGAAAAGCTTACAATTTTTTTTAACATTTGCTAATTCACTCCGCCAGAGTGAAATGCGCTGAACAGATTTACCGATTCTTTAACCCTTTCAGTGATACATTCCTTGCACCTCAATTACAAAACTTGCATACAGGAAATCTGTTGAATAACTTGAAAATAATATGACTGGAAATCGTTGCTGCATAAGGCAGCAACGGCTTCCAGTAAAATTATTTTCTAAATATTCAATAGAATATGTAATGTTTCGTACATAATAATTAATTTCGGTTTTCATAGATTATTCGGCGAAAGGGTTAAAATTATAAGTTTTACCCAAACGGACATTGTTTGGGTATATTAAGGTATATATTATTGACCCGATAGATGCAAGGGTGTAATATACAATTTACAATTTGTAAAAAAATATTCATATAGCCAACCGTGACAACGTAGCTTTAATTTAGTCAGTAACATTGTAATAATGTTTCTTCCTACCTTGCCTTTCTTTAAATTTTACGAAAAAAACTCGGCTATCCACAGTATGACTATGAGAATCAATGAATGACTGAATGAATGTAGGCCTATTGATTCCCGATCAAAAACCGTTTAACATTGCTTCGGACCGCTTCCACTGACTCACTGAGGCAACAAAAATTACTTTCCACGTGTGTGTCACGCCATCACGTGATCATCAGAGGTGATCTTGTAGCTCGCGGGGTACGTACTGGTCCGCCATGACGTTTCCACCCATCACACCGCAAGTGCACAATGACCGGGATTATAGGTCAGCTGCGGATCTCGGAGTTGCGGATCCCGTATGACGTCTTTCTGAGAAATACAAATACCGACTTCTAGAGCCGGTAGAACACTGATGTTCCAGTGGGGCCATGCGACCATTGCCGCCAAGATTGATCCACACGGTGTCGTCCCAACTATTTGTGTCACCGGTGTGTGTATCCATACTAATTTAAAGATATGGAACAATTTGTAATTAAAACCGTAGAAATGTTAATATACTATACAAACAAGATAATTCGTTTGACAGTAAATGAGCACAATAATACACAACATAGAGATATCTGGTGTTCTTTCCACATGGTGTCGCCGGAGGTACCACAAAGGTTCTTGAATCCGCAGAGGTATCCCCGCAAGAGAAGCATCCGCAACGAAGTCACAAAGTAGCCTAATATAGGCTAATTTACCCCTAACACACACAAAGAAAATATTATTGTTGCGACAGTAAAGTGGAGGAAAAGAGCTGGCAAAAAGGGCCACTCTTTTGTTCAACAGAAAATGCTAATTGCTGAAAATCCTAGTGAAGGTACTGTTACGGTGTTGCACGCTAGTTTACGTAAAGACAGGACGAAAAATTTCCGAAGAATTCCCAGGTCACCGCCCTATGTTGTTCCAAAGTTGCTGCATTGGTAGTTGCCGCTTTATTTATGCGGGCCTTCTGCGACATCCTAACCTACCATTTAGGTGTTAGTAACGAAAACAAGCTTTGACCGCAAGTGGCAGGGACTACCACCTAACTTTAGATACAGTTATCCTTGGGCACAGATGCTCAGCTTCCCGTAGGTCGCCCCAAATAGGATCTACCTCCAAGGACAGCATGCGTACATGTCGAGGAACAAAGCCCCGAATCAAATAATGATCCGGTCACCCGGTTCGGCAACTACATATAACATCACCAGACGAGTTTCACAGTTCAGATAAGCAATTTTAAATGCTGCCATGTCTTTATGGTGGGGGTGGAGATACTGATATCCAAAGCGAGCATCCTTCCCGTGAGGGCGTGACGAGCTCCAACGCTTCATCCAGACACTCTAACTAATTGGATGGAGATCCGTATCTCATCCATTACTGTGTTCTACGGAGCTAACATTTTAACCTGTCATTAGGGTTATGTTCCAATCTGCCCAGATATGCACTGCAGGCCGATAAATACACTAAGTAACTCACATTTCTGACTATATGTTTTTGCAGTGCTTCCTTCATTGGTGGGGTTATCTAGCTAACAATTATCGGAAGATACGGGGGAGATGTATGTGAATCAGCATTTTAACCATCACCGCTCATAAACCTCCGATAGTTTCCCAGGGTCGGATCCGATCAACGTGCTGATAGGAGTCGAAACAATTCATAAGCCCTGTGGCTGGTGGATCGTGGAAAGAGACAATTAGTTAATATATATATGGGGCCCTATAGGTAACTAGCCAATTATACACAACCTCGCTGGAGTGTGGGGCTACATTACCGCAACAACCAGAAAAGAGGCATACACTATATGTCTCCAAACGAAGAAATTGTCCCTAACCACTTTAACCTATCCTACCAAGCTGAATAGTAAGGTTTAGTCAGCAACATGCCGGGCTCAAACAATTAGAGCATGGCCAGCGACCTCAGCGTAAAATTGATGATGGCGGGAATAAAGTGATGCGGATGCATCTGTTGCTGTATAGTATTTCCTAGCGTACTGTGGTCCAAAGTTGTCTACAATTAAACAAAACATATTAACTAAATGGCTAACTGCCATATACAACTAACCAATGCAATAATTAGAATGTAATTAAATGATTTAGCTAAATATCACAGATTGATGAACTTAAACGGTGCAGCTAGTTGAAAGCACTTACAGTAAACAAGGATAACATACACAGTAAGAAAGAAATTATAAATTGCAGTCCTTAAGACCGGGAAGGTACCTATTAGTCGTCAGTACCATATACGGAACTGATAATTAAATGTACAATAGTATAGCTACTTGAGTACCTAATAGTCATCGGTACGGAACAGGCTACTATGTTACTGAAATTGAGGCGCTAATGTATTCATAGCGCGAGTCGACACATTCTCTGAAGCTGGAAAGATTTCCGCAGGCAGATTTCCGCAGCTGATTTCCGCAGGCAGGTCTCCGCAAGCTGACTCCTCCAGACAGGGTAGACATGGAACACACTCATGACAGTGAAACAGAGCAGTGAAGAAATGTCTATTAGATAGTCTCTTTAGCTAGTATATAATTTATACGGAAGTGAGAAAGTTATCCGTCCGGCGACGGAAGTAATAAAGTTGAAGTTTGCCCATTACCAGAGAGGGCTGTATATAATGTTAAGCAGTTACATAAACTGGCACACGGTGTGGGATGCGTCGCATAGCTCTTGCGGCGCACCTAACAAAGTTCCACCAGACTGTGGTCAAAAAGTAATTAAACACACATGACATGTAGTGCGAAAATTGAAGTCCACTTTTCAGTGTGGTTGGCAGATCCGGCGAGTTATCCACCAAGAATCACTCTCAGCTCTACACGTAGGATTACATCCCGGGCCCGCACGGCCCACTCTCGGAAACTTAGGAAAGGCCGGATGCGGAAAGTATAACTTTAAATTTAGTCTATTACCCCCGGATGGCCGTCCGGGCGTGTCCAAAAACTTGTGGAAGCCAAGGACTTCCTACCACCCCAGATGCGCTGGGATCCGTAAGACACCGGATGAAATGAGAATCACCGAAGGTCAGCAGTTACTTCCGTCATCCTGATGGTCCAGAGGTCCTGCGCTGGCCGGCTTCCACACCGGCGATGATCCTGATCCTGATTCTCGATTTTTTACCCCTTTTATACTACTCGTGACGTCAGAGGCAGATGCCTCAGCCAATCAGCGGCCGAGCAGTAGCCAATCAGCGTGCAGCTAGATCAATGACGTATTTATCACGTGCACAGAACATTCTACATCTAATTATGCATACACGCGATTACGCCACCAGAAGCAATATTTTGGAGATAATTTAAGGAGATTTTCGCGGATAACGTTTAAAATAGTAAACAGTTCTAGAAAGCTCGTTTTATTCTGGTCCTGATCGGTACCAAGAACGGCGAGACTGGAATAAGTAAAGGTTTTTATGAGTACCAACTCGGTACACTATAAGCATGCACTCGCTTCCAATTCCATGACGTGTTGTCAGGGAAGCTCTGGCGCGCGCGCATGCACACCACGCGTTTTATCGGTCTTAGCCGATTTTAGCGAAAACCTCTCTCATAGAGCCTATGTACGCGCACTATCCTACCTAGGGGGCGTGCTTGGAACGAATCTGGATTGGCCATTCCATACCCAGCTTTGCTGGGATGGTCAGTACCCGTCTGGTCGGTCCATGCTACACCACCCCCTCCTAGTTTTACACCCGTGGCAAATAATCATGCATGGGGGATCGAATGCATGGGAGCATGCTAGGTGGGAATTATAGACTTCCCGAGTAGGCGTGAAACGGAGAGGAAAGTGACGCAACAGACGTGTGTTCATAAGAAAGAGCACATAGGGTGTGAAAGAGTTTGGGAGGGAGGCATACCATTGATTTTGATTTTTGACCTGGAATTATTTTCCAGGTCTTTTCTTTTTTTGTTTTCATTTCACGATACATGTATATTTTTATTCAGATTTTACGATTATCTAAACAATAGCTTGCATGGGTGTTCTCTCGGATGCGGATAATTATTTTTCCACAGAGAACGCCCAAGCTCCAACGTACCACAATTACAATACAGTTTTTATAAAATACAATGTAAATAGCATAATATGTAATCGCATAATTATACCCGAGAAGAGTATCACAGATTATGCTAATTACACATGCATCCTGGGTAAATAAAGGGATGCACATAGATGTATAAATTAATATAATGCAGCCCGTTAGTGCGGATCCGCACGGGTAGCTTCAGTTAACCCACAATCCATCCCGTCGTACTGACGCGGGAACTAAAATAATAAGAAAAATATCAAATAATAATAAGGTAAAAAGACTAGTTTATCTGCAGCCTCAGCATAGCTGAGACTGCATGACGGGATTATGACATATTTGCTACAGTGTGTTGTGTACTTACGTCGCACACGACGTGTTTACAACACAGGAATCTTCAGCGATTATTTTATGTCAAACACAGCTACGCAAGGATATTGCGCAGCTGTGTAGGATGACTGTAGTCAACCTAGGGACTGGGTATCCATTTTTAAAACATATATAATAAGAAAAGGATTTCAAAAATAAACATAATAATAATAAAGTTCTGTGTTCTGCACAACTACTGATAAATCCTGCTGCAACCTCGGAAATGGTGTCCACAAACATCCGCTGTGAAGTTTCCCCAGCGTGTCTGGGTAAGTAGTTATGGGTGGGGCTGGTCGTTATTGTTCTCCACTGCAGGGGGTCTTCGAGAACAATGGGTTTTTCAGGAGATCAAAGGAAAAGCTTGAGGAATGGAATGTTGAGAACAATGATGAACAGGGGCACACGCATTCTAGAGAACAATGGCGACTATAACGCCACGTTTTTCTCGATAACAATGGCGACTATATTCACACGTATCTGAGAATCTGCAACACTGGAATGTTCTATTATTTTGAATGAGTTAACCCTTAAAAGTATAAAAGTTGTGTATTTTACGTTTAAATGTAGTGGCGGTGCGCCCCCCTCCGTGGTTATCTACCGTTGTAAAAATAATAGAGTTTGATGAGTGATAATAGTAAAATAATAGAGTTTAAGAGGTGTTCCGATAACGGAGGTCGTAAGAGGTTGAGGATGTATGAGGAATTACGGATGGAGTAAGGACTGTTTCGTCACTAACGTTATTAGTAAACTGTAGAATATTTAGAGACTGTCTGTATGCTGTTAGTTAGCAACAGCTACCAGACAGATTAGCATCAAAATATTAAAAATAATGTATTAATGGTATGTACGGTTGGAATGGTAACCAAGACTTGGTGGTGATGGATTGTATCATGGGTTAAAAAGAAGTTAACCCTAATACCGATGAATATATAGTTCATTTTCTATCGATACCATACAGGTAAACTGTTGAATATTTTGAAAATAATTTGATGACGCTAACGTTATTAGAAAAACTATTTTTTGTTGAATATTTTGATTGAATTTTAACCGTCATTACATGCAAATTGTTTTTTAAATACTTTGCAATAACGTCAATCGTTTTAGATATGACGGTTAAAATGTGGTAATTATATCTCTGAGGGTTACGTTTATAGAATTGTATGTAGAGCGTTCTTATGCTAAAAAAGATTACTTGTTGCGTATGATTTAACCATACGTCTCGAATAGCCGTGAGATAAAGCTTGAATGACAAACATACCATGTGTTAATAATGAAATAAGTCTCGTACTATGCGGGTTTTTAGAAATATTCTAAATTACTATTGAATTATCACCTAATCGCTAGGAGATTTCACTTTGTAGTTGCGAATGCGTACGGCTTTGTGCTCTGGATACAATATCGTATCATTTCCTAGTTCTTAGCCGAGTGGACATATGTATTAATTCCCTTGGGTAATTATTAGAATATCGCGTTTTGAGCGCTAGTGCTTTATGCATATTTATGACGTGTTCACGCATTACTCATATTAACATTAAACATGGCCGCTTCATTCGCTTTAAGGTCATGCGATTTTAGATTTTGTCAATGCCTGTTTCCTCGCGAACTAATAATGTCGTTGGTATGTACCACGACGAAAGGCTTCACCCATGGTGGAATATGTGGTTGAATGCATCTGTATCATTGGAAATCTGTTACTGATCCATCATCCACAAGGGTGTCCTACCTTCTTCTTTTTTCGCATATGTACCCACATGCACGCACCTGATGCACCAACACACGCACGTACTGCGTATACCCTCACGCGTGTTACGATACGCGCGTAACGATGCGCGTGTGGTTCTACGCACATGCCCCTTGTCACCCGTGATCCCTTTTTCCCTGTCCCCTATGCGTGTACGTCATGCGTGCATGCGTGTGTGCATCTTTTTTATGTACCCGTTTGTGTGTGGGTGTATGTAACATATTTTTGATTTATTGGTGGCCCCTTAAAAAAGAGGCCTATTTTTCTTATTTTTTTAGTTTGCTGACGTAAATATTTGTATCTCAATTAATGCAAACTATAACTTCTGTTTTGTTTGCACGATATACACATACAACAATCATTACGAAGTAGGAACTTCGTATGCAACCATTTGTTATAATTGCGTTCGTTCGGATCCGCTAGATATCACGCAATGACATTGCAAATGGTTGCTGTACTGCAACCTCTTTGTATTGGTTCCATCGGATGCAACCGCAATTGATAGGCGTAGAACCAATCGTTCTCCATCGATTGCATAATTGAGATTCCATTTTATGTGTTTTGACAAATTCAAAAAGCTGTATGCCTTACTAGTCACGCGCATTTCGCTTTTATAGCTAAAATATGAGCTGTCAGTAAAACTATCTTTCCAATCTGAACACGCCCTTATTTCGGTCACGTGTTTTTTCTCCACTGCTTAACATCATCGGTTTACAAAACATTACTATCGCACCATGTTTGAATGACATTCCAGTTATAGAAAACTGGAATTGATACGATGCGTTCAATTACAGTGCACGTCATATGGTTTCATCTGTATTCAAATATGTCCATATTTTGTCATTGTCGCGATGTGAATGCGATTAATTACGGATCTTTGGATCATTGTGGTACGCCTCGCGGGCCTAGTGTACCATTACATATTTTTATCATAATAGCGGGGGATGGGTGAGGGATGAGAAGGGAACACGAAGAAATAATAACATATTTTTACAAAATGTATTTTTTATTGACACGTGCATTTTCTTATGATAAATATTAACGACATTTATTCACGATAATTAAATAGTAAACGTAGTACATAAATAATTATACATTATGATAATTTTTTCTTCATAATCCTGCGCGTCAGACGTTTCACTATCGAGTCATTTTTGTCTCTGTTTCTTAGGGTCCATAATATGTGTTTCATTTGTACACCTCTCGAACGATGGTATAAGAAATATACGCAATAATATCCACAAGTTGTCGTCACGGATGGTTGAACACGTACATTGTTGTAATAATAAACACGCGCGCGGTGTCCATTTTGTACATTTGATATCATTCTTCCGTCAGAAGGGCGTCTTCCATATGGATCAAAGTATTCAGCATTTCCATTTCTACTGTAATAAACCGCCACCCAATGTTGTCCGGATTTATTACTGGGATGCGTGTTTATTACTAATGAGGCCGGGAGATATTTAATATGTGCGGGTACATTGTCAATTGGAAAAACACCGAGAAAGTGTTCACGCGTTTTATTGTCGCCGAATAATAGATCCTCAATTTCAAATGTATTCAACATATTTGTTAATAATCTGTTAATACGTTAAAGTCTGATCCAATTTCTATCGTATTATCAAATTCAGCATAGCAAATTACATTGGTTGTAGCGGCAAGTGCTTGAGCAAAATGGAATACCACTCTCAGCGAACCAGTGCGTGTAGGATAGCGATGTTCTGAATCAGCTAGATCTGGCGTAAAATCCCATGCGAACAATGTGGTTCCATGTCTGAACTGAGTCTTATTTATCAGGTAGCCACGGTCTTTGAATAATGCCCCAGTACCGCTGAATAGTGAGAAATAAGCGTCCGAGTAAATGTCGTCGCTAAACGAAGGATGTATTGGCGATGTTGTAACCTCCTCTCCATTTATATAACATGTTGCATAGGTAGTGTTGTTGTTATCAAACTTGAACAGATTTTTATGCACCACACCATTATAGGCATCATTAGGTACAAAAGCGAATAATACTCTAGTAGGTAGCTGACCAATAAATATATTATCTCTATCGATGCTCAGAACACCGCTAGGTGCTGTAAAAGTCTTACACACTACCCTGCGAATAGGATATTTCGCGCTTGTCTGTCTCAGAGTAACGGCGTGCGCCACTAGCAGATCTGATGATGGGATAACTTTGCGTACAAATAAGTTAGCCAACATTATTTTCAATTTAGGCCTCACTCCTTCTGCGGCCATAATGGCGAATGCATCTTTACTCCTCTGTAGGCGTACTCTTAAATCGACGGAACCGAGCAGGAATCGGTCCTGCAGAAACATATCGCTGTGTATCCGGCCTATTAATTGCACCATTTTACTCTGCTCCATCATTCTTCTACGTGCTTGAAAACCTAAGTTAGTATCGGCGATATTATCAAATTCGCCGGCATCATCTATTTTCCATCCAACAAGTTGTAGATGCGAGGATGCGGCATCGCTGCCATAATTTAGTAACGTCTCGATGTACGAGCGGAAACCATAATTTTCTTTCGAGTCGCTGACACGCTTTCCATTCAAAAGAACATCCACTTGTGAGAACATCGTATGCAAAAGATTATTCGCAGGAGCTATCAGGTCATTCGCCTCGAGTGTCTTTTCATCACCATTTCGATCTAGCTTTACTAGCTTAACTTTAATCGAAAGATAAGATTGCGTAAGATCTAAATATCTATCGGCAGACCCACTGACGTAAAACTCGATCGGTCCACTATCTGATAAACTAGATACAGGCTGAAACAGTTCCCATTTTGCAGACTCCAATGTCGTCACTATGGGACGCGTCTGAAAAATGTCTAATTCGCTCTTCGAGCACTCGCAGATCTGATTAAGTTCCATGTTGTTTGTTAATTAAAGATATCAGCTTGTTTTCTCTGACGTCTATTGCGACCCTTCCTCTTCGGTATCGCGCGCATTGACTGAGCATTACGTGTATTATTCCTCTTTTTACGTTTAGGTTGAGGTGGTCTTAAACCACCTCGCACCGCTGTTACAGCTTCCGGTATCAAAGACCTGGCAACACCACCTGCTCTCGATTTTAATGCTGTTTTAACATTTTTTCCAGCCATTACGTCCTCGGCTAGTCCGATTCCAGCACTAAGAGCTTGTTTACCTATAGATTTAGCCACATTTTTTGCGAAAGGTATTGCTGAACGTAATAGTCCACCTAAGATATTACCGAGTCCATGTCCTGATTGGTATCGTGCGCCTACAAAAACTGGAATACGTCCATGACCCGCTTGCCTCGCGTAGTAACGAGCCAGCGCTGTGCGTTCGTTCTTCCTCTAATCGACCCTCTTAACGTCCCTCTCATTATCGTTGTCGTCGTCGTCTGAAATGCAAACAGAGTACACTCGGCGATGCTCCATCCTTGAATGGTATATTATCGCCAGTTCTATCCGTTATAAGTATTCCAATAGTATCGATGTAGTTCTTTGACACAGTATGGTATTGAATATCAGGAAACGTCCACTGACATATATCTTTTCCTCCATCGGTACTAGAAACGGGTATCACTCTGAGTAGCGGTGCGGAAGTATCGCCTACCATGCTGTGTGAGACTACATTGCAGTATATATACGCGGTCGTAGGACCACCCTCACGATTTGAACGAAATGATTCTTTAAAGTCTATAGGGCCCATATGTATTTTTCCTCCTTCGAATCCGATTAAATTTGCTACATCTCTACCTAAACGTATAGCGTAATTATCTTTAACCGTGAGAGAAACTAGATTCGCGCGATGCAAGTAAAAATTGAAAAATATTTTTTTGTGTCTAAATCTTGTCTTGCTCTCTATATGGCTATTTAGATAGTCTACCATATTTTTTACGGCATAGTACCCTTTCGGTACATTGATAAATGGAGCTTCTGTTTGCACATAATAATAATTTTCGCTTCTACGTAAACGTTTTTTTCCGTTATTATTTGTTTTATCCTTTCGCGCAACTTTTCCCTGAGCATTTCGTAACCGTTTTCCCCGATCGGTAGTACGTGGATTGCCGAAACCATCTTTTAAAACTAGTGGAAAAGCTGATGTCTTTTCTATTTCTGACATACTGGCACCATCTTTGCTAATTTCTTCTGGCGCAACGCTATCTTTTTTCTTCTTCTTCTTTATCTTCTTCTTAGTAAATGCGTATATTTGTACAAAACTTTCCTTCGCAATAGTAAGCCAACTCCTCGGATATAACACACTCGAGAGGCCCACTTCCCATTCGCCATCTAATGTTAATGGAGTTTGCAGACGTGTTCGAAACTCTGATATCTTATTGTCTGGAAAGAACTGGGTACTACTATTGCTCGGAAGCGTTATGTAAAACTGATCCTCGTTCATTCTGAGTCGATTGATGTATGGCCGTCTTTATGCGTGGACTAGGCATTATATACCCTAGACATCCACTCAAAAGCGATATCCATATGCCTGATTGCCCATTTTGTATACTCAGATTCACGATACACGTAATGATTACGATATAAATTATTATAATTTGAGATAGGTATACTATTTCTTCTTTCGGTACTCGCGAACGCAGCATTCGCCACATGCTCTGATCTGATCTTCTCTCCATATATTCATCCATTGTCAATGATGTATAGTGCTTAGTTCATTAACCCACGTGTTAAACTTATCCGGGTAACCGAGCCACTTTACCAGATACTCGGGTTGTCCCTTTTTATTTTTTCTACTTTTAAGTATTTTTTCCACGGCATACTCTTTATCATTTTCTTCTATCACTTGCTGTATCTCATCACGATAAAAAGTACCAATAATCGGGTCACCTCCATAGTCTTCTAATTTATATAAGTGTGGATATTTGTCTGTAAGCACCTCATGCACCTTAAACAATTCGCGACTCCATTGCCCGCGATATGCTTTTTCAAATGGCATTTTTGCTTGCGATATTCTAACCTGGTCGCCTTGAGTAGGGCTGTTTTTAGATTTGGAACGTTTCTTCGTCTTCTTTCCATATATATTTCTCTATGCGATTAACTCCGTACTACGGTCGACTTCGGTAGGAGCCATGCGCGTACTGGAATGCGTTGTGTTATTGTACGCCGCGACTAAACTGGGTAATACATCAATATACTTTCGCGTATTTTTATGCATCATGTATCTGTATATTCGACCCTTCAGCGTGCGTTGAAAACGCTCTACCATTGCAGCTTTCGTTTCATTTTGAGAAGTGTAGAAATGTATTCCATTATCTTTCAAATATTTTTTCATTACACGGTTTACGAACTCACCCCCTTTGTCTGTTTGAATAGCGTGTGGGCGACGCACAGTATGCTCCAATATTGATTCTAACCCTTTCTTGACTGCCAATGACGTTTTACTAAACAGGCGTTCCACCCATGCATATTTTGAAAGGGCATCAACTACGCATAGCAAATATAACAGATTATTGTTCTCTTTTGCCAGCATGCCCATCGAGCATAGATCTGCCTGCCATAGTTCATCAACGGCTGAAACTCTTATTTTTCGCCTGTCAAACTTTGTTCTCCGCGGTCTGTGTAGGGTATATACTTCTTGGTGTTTTAACCATTTGTCGATGTAGTTGCGAGGTATTTTACCTTTGAACGCATTATATAGCTTTTCTTTCCCACCAAAAGACGCGTAATGTTTCGGATCAAAATATACTTTAGCCAATTTAGCATCATTCATGACTTATCTAAATTTACCCACACCGGAATTGAATGCCGCTTTTTCTTCCTGATGTCCGCTAGAGAACTCTTTCTATGTATTCTTTTGCTCACGGGTGTAGACGTGTACTCACTGGCGCTAACATCCTTTTCTGCACCATTATATATCTGTCTCATCGTTTTCTCTTGCCCTACAAGTCTGTGGGGTATGTTTAGCTCGCGTAACAGATTAAGAAACTTTCCCTCCGCTTGATTACGCATACCATCCATAAGAGGTTTACGACCATGCGCTACTACATTTGTAAGCAGGTCGAGTACATTACTTTTTGGGAAAAACGTACCCTCTATTGTCACTTCGCCCAAATCATTAACGTGAAAACGTTCAGTAACCGAACGTAAAATATCAATTACTCCACTGGCTTTTGTCTTGTACGTTTTTGGTATTCCCCTCATCGTACGTTCAAGTATTTGTGCTGGCAGTGCATCGTAGTTAGTTATGGGTTGTAGAGGTAATGGTTGATATTGTTGTTGTTGTTGTCGTTGCGATTGCTGATAGTAATGCCTATACTTATCCAATACTTGCGAACATGATTTTGCTTTTTCATTTTCAGTCAGATCGTGTCTGGTTAATATATTGGATATCTCGTTGTCGAGACTAATAGCTTTACGTATCGATGGATCTGTCTGTAGCAATGATATTTTACTCTGTTCATTTAAATTACCTATCAATTCGTGAGGAACTAGTGCCATTTTACGTGAATGTTCCATCTTTTCACGCGAACAGTTTACCAATTAATGGCGCTAGCGTACCGATCACCACTGGTAATAAGGCACCTAAAAATCCGCCTGTTTGTAGCAATTTTCTTTTACGTGCATATGGCACACCGTGACTAGTCAGCGTGCGCATTTTCGCTTTGTATTTACTCAGCTGCTTGTATCGTATTTTAGTGAGATGAACATTCCCACGTAATACGTTTCGGCATGATTCGCATAGTACATCCACCAATTCGTTCGAACACTGTTTGATTACATCATTTCTGATTGAAGGCTTTACTTTAGCCAAATATTGCAGCATAGGCAAATGGCGTTCCGTTTTACGTGATGCCATTTTTCTTAGGTATGTAAACGTAGCACCCCTCCTTCGGATGAACAGATGAACGGAGTCTGATATTGTCAGGTGTCGTCTGTTTCAAATCTAGGAGTAGATATGAGTGAGGTTCGCGTGTAGCATCCTTATATGATTCGATCAAATACTTTGTATTGCCTGGGTACATCTGATTAGATAAAGAACGAATGGATGACGCATCACGGGGATTCTTAAACAATACCATGTAGTGACAGTTAACCGATAAGTCGCGTTGATTGCGAGACTTGTGAAACAGATTTTGTGCGCCAAATATTATGCTACAATTCTCATGGTGAGAACGTTTTGTAAATAGGTCAGCTACATTCTCGTCGCATTTATTCATCAAATCGTCGAGCACCACCAATGTTCTGCAACTTCTGTCTAGTTCAACATTCACACCCTCTTTAAATTCAACTTCTTTCGCCAAATCGTTATACCCATCTTGCCACGCACCGCAGCAGTACACAATCCTCTGTGGAGGGGGAGTAATGGCATAGGGATCTCTTATTAACGCTTTTATCATCTCAGTTTTACCGCATTGCGTTGGACTGCAGACAGTCATAGTAAATGGGTGATGTAACGACGTATTGCAGTCAAGTGTTGATGCCATAGCGTCATTACATGTGCATCCGCGTACGACTAAGAAGGTATACGCTCATGCGCATATATATATATATATGCTATGATTGCGACGTCAGATACTCGTAGGTGAAACACTGTGTACATTTAAGAATTGTGACGTAAAACTAGGAGAAATACTATGATTGCGACCTCGGATACTCGAGACGTAGGAGGAATGCTATGTCCATTTAAAATTGTATCATAAAATTAGGAGAAATACTATGATTGTGACGTCAGATACTGGTGACGTAGTAGAAATGCTATGTACATTTAAGAATTGTGTTGTCATATACACACTATGGAGCCACACTATGGAGCAGAAATGCTATGAACATTTAAGTGTTTGATTATGACATCAGATACTTGTGCGACGAATCCATAACATCTTTAAATAGTTACAAAAATAAACACAATATTCAGTGAATATTTTGTCATGAAATTGAACAAAAACCGTCTAACGGTGTTTTATTTAAGTATGCTCTATTCAGCTCACTCTATCATTCATTCACCTGGACCATTCTTCTCTAAAGAATAGCGATGGCACGTTCCATCAAGTGCCTCTGTCAAGTGAAAAGCGGTCATACCAACGCGTGCGGAGGAGGCGGGGGAGTGAATAGTGAGTCGCTAGCGACAGACAAAGATATAGAGAGATAGAGAGCTAGTACTGCACAAGTGAAATCCGATTTTAAAACGTTTTTATTAATACATACATCAATAATACATATCGTTACAAAGATACGAAAAAACACACCAAATACATCATATTTACAAAGCTACGATTGACAAAATAAAACAATTAATTATGTTATTTTTTATAAATAAAATACGTATTTGATTTTATTAAAAATTATCCTCGTGTTTTAATGCTTATAAACACGTGGTTAATTTTAAATAAAACTAAATAAATTAATATTAATTATAGTTATGGCGCCAACATCTGTTTTTCATATATTACATCCGCAATGTACCTATACCATTCAGTCATACACATATGGTACAGATCATTACAATGTTCACATATATAGTAATGGCCGGCTAGTCGAGCACAATATTCGTCTTCGTCCATTTCTAATAATGCCGCCTCATTATACAGTTCAAAATTGTCAATTAGATTAAGGTCAACATCAATCCCTAAACACGAATGTTCACGTTGACTCGGATGATTTACTAGACAACCGTAACAATCTCGGACAACCAACGAATGTATCTTTTCACACAGCATGGATGCGAATAATTTCTGACTAATCATTTGCACATGATCCGTAGGGCAATAATGGTGTGGATGCCCCATAGTTTTACAATAGTGACACAATTTGACGGTATCGTCATCGACGAGATTTAGTTCGTCATCGCTTAAAACCTCATCGAGGTATATAGCGTCCGTAGTAAGCGTATCGTGATTAGACATCTCTGCGGAATCACTAGTGGTTGGAATGTTATTCATGTTCTCGCTTTTTCACACCGTAAAAGCACTGAGGTATCGTGCTAAACAACTCGTCACCGCTCACGTCGGGTGGCACATAAAAGTTAGGTAATGCTGTCAGCAAATTACTCGAGTTCTGTTTCAATAATTCCCACTCGTTGTCTTGCAGGTATAATCCACAATGTGTGGAATGTGGTTCTGCGTCAGAGCAGAAAAAATAGCGTATGTCAATACACGGAAATTCGTCACAGATAGAAATACGAACAGAATTGTCCAAAGAATATGTAAATAGTACGCCTTCTTTTTTGCGCGCACGTTTTACAGCGTCTTCAAGATCGGGTATGATCTGTAACAGCTGATTAAACGCCGCTACGCTAAGATACAAACCACGTTTAGTGGGATAACCGTCAGGATGAAACTGCCGTAGATCGATACACCACTTTATGCCAAAACATATTGTTCACGCTTTACGCGAATTACCAAGATCACACCAAAACGCCGAGCGATTTAAATATTTAAAGCAAGGATCAGACGACATCGTGGAGAACGAATAATCATAGCGTGAAACTGCTGCATTTATATATCATTAGTAACAATAACGACCAGCCGCACACGGATTGAATGACATCTGGCGTAAATACCATGCATACAATGATGTACAGAGTAGCACGTGCATTACAATGACGTACATAGACGCGCTTAATTTGAATTTATGGTGCGCATTTGTTCGATCAATAACGTGCATATTCGGGCGGTACAATACACCGTCTTCTACCGTCGCGCACTTTATGAGCAATAATGCGCACGACCAACTTTTAACCATTACACGGCTCAGAGACTCGATACACTAAAGTCGACGCGTATTATCGTTGGATGCGCAAAATATTTTGAAAACTATCTGACTGTAAGTTTATGGCGTATGACAACAACTTTCAGTCGTAATATTTTTGCAGTAATATAAGGCTAGTAATGCGTGCGATAACTAAGCATAAGTTATGAATGAGAAAGACATCGATTAATGAAGCTTCGCAGCAATAATACGCGAACCCAATGCACTATGTCTATCCCATATTCGGTTAATAAACCCTTGCTAATTTCAGACATGAGTATAATTCTTCCGGCATTAATTTTGTCATCTCTTAAAGCGAACCGCATGCTCCTCATAATCAACATACGCATCTTATCCTTATCACCATTACACAGACTAGCAATATTTGATATCATAGAGCGAGGAGCTAGCGCGGCATCGGCGGACATGGATGACACCGACATTGTTTACGTACTGACTGAAA
Source organism: Chaetoderma sp. LZ-2023a (assembly GCA_034401795.1). Taxonomy (NCBI): domain Eukaryota; kingdom Metazoa; phylum Mollusca; class Caudofoveata; order Chaetodermatida; family Chaetodermatidae; genus Chaetoderma; species Chaetoderma sp. LZ-2023a. Next base: position 2,302,008 of record CM067371.1, read on the forward strand.
AAGTGCACTGTAGCTATTTATATTACGCTAGTGTAACCGTATGGTACTGATGATAAATCTCCCAGTTTCAAAATACGTTTTTTAAATACGGGTCTGAAAATCTTACTGCTACTTACCGAAAGAATTCTAAATTGATCGGTGCGCGTGATCTTTGATGGATAGCTTAATAGTACGCTATTACTATCCGTAATTCCGCCATCGTTTATAATTTGATCGATGGATTTTTTCATTGTATCAAAATTAACTTGTTTTGATTGTTGGGTACCGAGCGTTAAACCTTTAACCTTCGTCACCTGTTTAACGATTGATGGATCGCCGCGACGCTTCGTTTCATAACTATAGTTTTTTGGACCGAGTGTGCAAAAACTTGTTAATTCGTAATCGGAGGGGATTTCACTTGTCCAAGAACCTAAATACCCACTTCGATCTTCAATGGACGGCTCACCTTCACAGGTACTAAATACCACCGAATCCGTATCGTGATAGGCTACGCGGCGTCCGAGCAAGGACAAGACTTCATACAGTTTTATTCAGCCATAGGCTGTCACGAAAGATGCAAGAATACAGTTGGTATTTAATGGTGACTGAACGTACTCATCATTGACCGAATAGGAGGCCATTAGAAGACTATCGTTCAGGAATGAAATGGAGCCTACAGTTTTACTTTTATCATTCAGAAGGGAGAGTAGACCGTTACGTGTCAATATCATGCTATTCTTTTTGTGATCGCAAAGAGAAAATCGTCCCCACAAAATATTCAAACAAGATTTAGCGACAAAGCGCAAACCCGGGTTATATGATATTTTGGCAGGGTCGAGTTGTATTCCTTCATGTTTATAATAGTCTGCCACATAATTCGCCTTTTCACTCTCACTACCGACACAATCAGGATAACCGCTACTTTCCTGTTTAATTTTCAGAAAACTGTTAATGTATTCTGAAAATAACCCATCGTTGCCATGCGACTCATATTGCGATGACGCGTGATAATGCCATACTTCATACATTTTTTTAATGACATAACCGTTGCGTATAGCTAGCTGTAACTCTGGAGTGGTCCATGTTCCGCATAAACTGCGCTGTTCTTCCGTATGTTCGCATACAGAAGATTGTTCATTTTTTGCGCATTCGTCGCATAGTACAAACATCAGTCACGAATTTATTCTAGCAGGTAGCACGGGAAAGTATAAATCACGAGGTGGAAGGACTTTGCATTTAATAAGACCGAAGAAGTCATTCACCATCTTATCACTCAAGTCATCGCCTCTTAGAACCGTATATGATCCTTCTGGAAAACTACATTGTTTCATCACTGAAGGATACATGGAAACGCAGTCTAAATATTCGAGTGCGGTATGCTCATCCGCTTCCAAAAATAAATGAATCGCGGATGACGACCACCGAATAGCGCATCACGTGGTGATATTGGGTGTGCTAAGTCCAATTCGGTGATAAAATCATTTAGCTCGGAGGAATCAGCGACTTGTTTCTTAAAGTCGCATTCCCTCATAATTCTCACCGTATATCCACGTGATTCAAATAAAGAAATGCGACATTGAAGCTCAGAATATGCTTCTTCATATGTCTGATCGCCATATGGTGTATATGTCATATCACGCTTATCACCGCAACAAGCAGACTCGTGTCCGTGGAATTTACAACCTAAGAACTCATAAAGTATATTTTCAGATACATCAATTCCATCCACATAATGTCCGCATATTTTCTGTTCACCGCCATTTAGCGCATGCGCGATTTGGCACCCCTCGCATTGACTGACCCATTCCAACCATTCTACACCCAAAACACTATAAGTACGTTTTGCTCTTAGTGAGAAATCGGGTATAGTCTGTACGCTCTCAGGTCGAAGCCATAAAGAGCAATAGGCCGCATTACACACTCCGGCTAGCATTATCCCTGTTACAAATGGGTTTTGGCCTTCCGTCGATTCAGAAAATAAAGTCTTAAATCTAGACATGGCTAAACGTAATACGGCTACGTCATCATTACAATATTCGATGAGATTTTTATCGACATCGTAGCGATCGTGTCTAGATATCTGCTCGTTGTACCATCGATCAAATTCGATTAATTCATTCGCATTCATATTTTGTGGACAGAATATCTCCCTCTCGGGAAATGGTATTACCTTACCCCAATATTGAGGCATGTTGAGCTGATGGGGAAATGTCCCCTTTCGAACAGAAAGATTAAAAGCATCGCCCACCTTACGTAATGAAAGGGGAAAAACGTTAATGGAATCGATAAACCGAATAGTACCTACGTCAAATGAGAGAACTGAACGACCACGCATGATAATATTTGAAGGTTTAAGATGCGGATTAGCGGTTTTGCAAATGCATTGAAGGAGTAAAAGGGAATCATAGGCACGAGCGTTGTGAGCGATCACCAAGTAGTCAGAGAACACATATTTTCTAGCGATTTTTTTACCGACACGCGCAGCCTTAACACGTGTCAGCCAGCTAACGAACTGATCCACCGCGTCTAACCCGTGAAAGCGAACATATCCATAATTCGTGCCTTGATGACATGTAGAGCAATCGTCTTTGAGCGGTTGCTCGAGGCACGCATCACAACATATGTTGGCAACCACGAGATTGACTTTATGCTTGGCTAGAATATTAGTATTGCTACTGTCGATAGGCGATAAATATGTTTCTGTATCGTAAATGATGTATTTTTGAAAACATTCGTAACTACAATTGTCGGCATTCGTACGCATAGAGCGTGCATGGGATAATGACATAATAGGTTCTTCAATTACTTTATGATAGCACGTATGATTTTCAGTAATAACATACTTTTCTTTACACGCATGACATTTTATCATACCGCATACGTGTTCATCGTCATCTTTACGTATGCGACTGAAACAGTGGGGGCAAGCCTTCACCATTTCGCAGGTCCCATTAGAGACGTGGTTCTACATACATTGATGGTTATAAAACTTACGATGACAATCGGTACACATTATCTTATGCGTAGCGTCTGTAGAAGTGCAAGATCCTTTATCAGAATACAGTGTCTGACAACTACGACAGCGCGCAGTGCATGAGTGATCATTAGAGTATGATGCATTACAACGCATACAGTAATTACGTACCATAAGAAATGCGGCCATAGACGTGATTAAGGATATATGATTATCACGTTCTGAATGCAAAAGATTTATGCACAGTAAACTCAGGGAAGCGCAACCGAATAGTCGTTCATGCGTTGACTCTGAGTAGACTTGAATAGAAAATTGATCGCGAAAATGTTCCTGAAATTTGTTCCAATCGGTACTATTAATTTCGCGTACAGGAATACTACAAGCTGTATGATATTCACGAGCCATATGCATCAAATATGTTTTATTACATCTAAAATTTTGCCATTCATTTGTAGAGATTAATTTGTTCATTTTCTCAATAAATTTTATTCCTAAAAATATTCCTGCCGCGAAACAGAATGGATATTCGACGCATACGGGTATAATACACTTTTTTATACGCATGTACACATCTAAATCCGATGAATGTAAATTTAATAAATTTAAATGTCTAGAATCGCTCGCGCCTGTGAGTGAGAGTATCATTTCGACCACCCGAGTTGTAGTCCTCTACATGAAAAACGTGAAATTCAAATCCCTCTGATAACCTACAATCAGTATTTGACTGAATGACTTTTTCCACTGATTCTAAAATTATTTCGGTCGTAATTTCGTTCCATAGCATAAAATCCATCGCTATCGGCATTTCCAAAGATGGGTGAATCAACTCGATTCTCACGTGATCATTCGGCTGAACATTACTATATTCGCTATACGTATCGAGCAAAGATTGAAAGACGCCTGACACGAACTCAGAATGAGAAAGTGGTGTATCGGCTATAGGATAACTTTTAAAAGATACATTATATTCAGTACCTTCGAGATGAAACTTTTTACTGCGGTATTTGCGAACAGTCTCCACAGATATATAGTCGGTATAATCAACTACCGACCCTCCAATTTGTGCGTGATCATAGTGTTGCAAATAACGAATAAGTAGATCATCTGAAAGCGCTATATTTTCTGATATACATCGACTGATTTCGTCAGCGATGAGACTAATTTCATCTGTCGAATGATTAGTACACGTGTCAATAAGAGGTTGATGAGTAGGATCATCGATGCGATAAGCGGAATCGTTAGGAAGGTATGCTATATCCATAGATAAGTCATTATCCGTCGGCTCGATACAGACCGATACATCATCACGTAAATTTAGGTCGGTATCAATAGGAAGACATGATAAATCCATCGATATGTCATTAGAAGAAGGCACAATACAGTCTGGAACTGGCACGGTATCAAATAAATTTAGGTCGGAATCGTTAGGAAGGCATGATAAATCCGGTGATATGTCATTAGTCGTAGGCTCAATACGTACAGGAACTGACGCGTTATCAAATAAATTTAGGTCGTATTCATTAGGAAGGCATGCTAAATCCTGTGATAGGTCATTAGATGAAGGCACAAGAAAGTCAAGAAGGGATGCATCGTAGAATAAATTTACATCGTAATCATTAAGAAGGCATACTAAATCCTGAGATAGGTCATTAGCGAAAGGCACAACATCATTTAAATTTAGATCGTGTCCATCACGTACATCGGTCGAATAATTAGAATCAATTATGTCACATACGTTATGAGGATAATTAACAAATGATGATGGTACGGTACTCAGATCAGGAAGAGATTGTTCAGTTATAGTATGTATGGTTTGATCATCGATAGATGCAGGGTGCTCAGGTATGATTACATCATAAGCGTATAAATCGTCCAAATGATTGAAAAAATCAGCATCGGTATCAGACAGTTCAGGAATGACTTCGCGTAATGCAACGTCGTTATGTTCATCAGATACATGTGGAATTGAAAAGTTGGGTTCATACAACATAGAACACAGACTTAAAAGGTGATCCACATCTTCATCAGGCGAATTGGATAGATCCATGTTTAATCTTGCGGCATCGTCGTCACGCATCTGCTGCAAAATCACATTAAGAGCATCTTCGCATTCTTTAATATCGGCACTTAAATTATCTGCCATTTTGTTATGTCTTTAAGGCAATTTACTACTCGTTAATATAAAATGTTTTTAAGAATTATTCTCTTAAAATCTCTATACGTTACTTTAGAAAAGCACAAATAGCGACAGCGAGCAGAACAGGTGCGCTTATATATGTGCGGAGAACAGCGCCGGGCAGAGACCGGCCGGCATTGCATTCATCCTCAAACTCCTCCTCCTCCTCCTCATCCTCCCATGACCTCCGTTATCGGACCACCTCTTAAACTCTATTCTTTTACTATTATCACTCATCAAACTCTATTATTTTTACAACGGTAGATATCCATGGAGGGGGGCGCACCGCCACTACATTTAAACGTAAAATACACAACTTTTATACTTTTAAGGGTTAACTCATTCAAAATAATAGAACATTCCAGTGTTGCAGATTCTCAAATACGTGTGAATATAGTCGCCATTGTTATCGAGAAAAACGTGGCGTTATAGTCGCCATTGTTCTCTAGAATGCGTGTGCCCCTGTTCGTCATTGTTCTCAACATTCCATTCCTCAAGCTTTTCCTTTGATCTCCTGAAAAACCCATTGTTCTCGAAGACCCCCTGCTGTGGAGAACAATAACGACCAGCCCCACCCATAACTACTTGGGTACTCTGAATCATACAGAACGGATGTGGCAGGTGGTCCTCAGCTGCTGATATATCACTACTAAGCAGGCCCAGGTCGGTAATACCATAGCTGGAAGATGGTGTGGACGTATCCATTGAAGCACTGGTGGTGGCGGAGATGATGACTGGTGATGTGCGAACTGGTGGCGGTGTGGAGACTGCGGACCTTACTGTTGTTGTCGAAGTCATGATTGTTGTCCGTCGCTGCGGGTGGAGTGAGTGCTGTAAACTGGATGAGTGACCTCTGAAATGACGATGCTGATGCAAATGCAGATGCAGATGCGGATGCTGCTCGGGCGGATAATTTCCGGATTTTCGTTGCCTTCAGTAGTTTACTGGCAGTTGTCCTTGGTACTGCACAGATTTCAGCGGAGTGCGCAAGGCGTTTCTTACCGGCGTAAGGGCGATCCAGTGTGATGCAGTGATGATTGCTGCTGCTTCCGTAAGTTGGATCTCCTCATCGATTATTAGACTACAAGGAGATATAGATCTCTCTGAAACGTTCTGTAACCCCTGCTCGGATACAGTCACCAGTGTTGAAATAACCACAGAAATAGACTGGCCGATTACAGATGCAGATGCGGATGCTGATGTTGTGCCTGATGCGGATGGTAGTGTTGATGCGGATGCTGCCGGAGTGGAAACTGCAGGAGATGTTGATACCATTACTGCAGTTGCTGCTGGTGCTGATCGTGCTAGTGATTCCGTCATGATGGTGGCTGATACTACATAATGACTTAGTGCATGTTGCGTGGCGGATGCGGTGGCTGCTGTTGCTGGTTTGTAACGCGAAAAGTCTGGTTGTCGCTGTTTCATACGCTTGGTCTTGGCCATCTTTCCTGAAGGAAGCACATTAAGTGAAATGCTAGTTTCAAAACGAGTGGCTAGAACTTCAATGTTCTCACTTTGTTCACCAGGCTGTAATGTTACGACTAACACACGATGCTTTTCCGTCAACGTGTGCGTCACACCGTAATGTGTAGCTGTACATAGGTATTTGCAGTCCGAACAGAATGCACATTGAAAAAGATGATCATGATTGATAGGAAGCGTCAAGTCCGAATTGCGGGAAAACGTGTACTTACATGGCTGTCTGTTGAGCTGTAATGCTGTATCACTATACACACTTTGGCTTTCCCGGTGTATTTCCAATTGCGGCCGCTAGTTTAATTTAACATGACCGCCTAGTAGTCTACACAGGATGCAGCCTAGGCTAGGTGCCTTTCCCGTATATGCTTGTGAGATTAAGGCCCATGCCCATAAGAAACATGATTGAGGAACATGGCCCATGGGACACTAGTCTGACATGCTCATAGAAACATGATTGAGAAACACAGTCCATTACGTACCATAAGAAATGCGGCCATAGACGTGATTAAGGATATATGATTATCACGTTCTGAATGCAAAAGATTTATGCACGGTAAACTCAGGGAAGCGCAACCGAATAGTCATTCATGCATTGACTCTGAGTAGACTTGAATAGAAAATTGATCGCGAAAATGTTCCTGAAATTTGTCCCAATCGGTACTATTAATTTCGCGTACAGGAATACTACAAGCTGTATGATATTCACGAGCCATATGCGTCAAATATGTTTTATTACGTCTAAAATTTTGCCATTCATTTGTAGAGATTAATTTGTTCATTTTCTCAATAAATTTTATTCCTAAAAATATTCCTGCCGCGAAACAGAATGGATATTTGACACATACGGGTATAATACACTTTTTTATACGCATGTACACATCTAAATCCGATGAATGTAAATTTAATAAATTTAAATGTCTAGAATCGCTCGCACCTGTGAGTGAGAGTATCATTTCGACCACCCGAGTTGTAGTCCTCTACATGAAAAACGTGAAATTCAAATCCCTCTGATAACCTACAATCAGTATTTGACTGAATGACTTTTTCCACTGATTCTAAAATTATTTCGGTCGTAATTTCGTTCCATAGCATAAAATCCATCGCTATCGGCATTTCCAAAGATGGGTGAATCAACTCGATTCTCACGTGATCATTCGGCTGAACATGTGATGCCCCTCTCACGCATATACCCTCCCGCTTCCCAAAGAATCACCTTTCATGACCTCTGATCACGGGAGTCATGGCTCGCAATATGAATACTTACCATGGTCTGACTGTACATTGAGCCATCTTGATCACAGATGAACTGACATGATCAAGACGACCGGCCGGCGACCCAGTCGATAGCGATCACCATCTGAGCTCATGCTCATGGGCAACTGATGGTCTGATCCGTATCTATCTGCCAACAGAATACGAACTTTGACCGTTTTCCCTGGCCTTGCCTGCAGGCCATCTCTAGCCTTAATATCTACTAGAGATGTCCTGGGTGTGGATTGTCATCCACGCACCACACATGTCCACTTGCTGAGATAGGATGAACCAAAAATCTCAGTAGCCTGAACAATATGCCGACTAGACGGTACCACAGTACGATGGTAATTCATCCTTCGTTTGACACGGAGGCCTTCAGTATCTCCTCAGCCATATAGAAGTGATTTATCGTGCCCCTAGACTCTCACGAGCCCACTGCCGCCTGTTATCCGCACCCTTCGAGGAGCCTATCCCTCACGGTATGGATACTTCTTTCCAGAATGAGCTGGCTCCGACTCTTCATAGCTGTCGGACAAGGCAGGATTCTCGGCAAGCGACATCTTATTTTTGCATATTGATAATGGTGCGGACTGCTTAACCTAATCTATTTTTCCTAACTCTTTATACTTTTCCTAACCAAATAATATTAATAGTAGTGATAAATAAATAAGAAAACAGCAGAATTTGGTTTGCGACATGAAAGTAGCCTAACGCTTGTTCTTCCCTTGTGTCAAGTTTGATGGGAAGATGAAGTTTCAGTGCGTGATCTCCTCATTTTATACTTTTTGGTGACATCATAAGGGGGGCGGATGACCACATCTGAAAGTTTTAGTGTGATTCGGCCATGCCCCATAAGGAACGTTTGGATTTATTTAATCCTGGAGTCGAATGATATATTCCTCCTGTGTAAAGGAAGTAAATATAAATATAGCAAGGAAGGAGTATCACCTTCACCTCCACTCAAAGGAAAAACAAGTCTCCGATCAACTTGAAAACTCGGAACTACTTATTCCTGTAGAAGCTCACCTTTTAATTAGCATGAAGCATTTTTTCAGATTGGATGCTTATAAACTTGCCTGTTTTAATTTCAGGCTAGAGTCCCTGATAGGGTGTGGGAGAGCGTGATGATGTCAGCAGCAATTGCCCCGACTCACCCCTCTCACCTCTTCCATCACACTGTGGTAGATGCGCATTTTGGGCGGCTCTTGTGTTTAAAGCCTTTGATCCAATTTACTGGAAATAGAAGTGAAAGTCACGTGTTTCTTGTTGTGAAAGCACGTGGTTGATCGGAAACTTAGGCAATATTTACGTAATGGCGGAGTATTGATGCTGCTGGTTATTCGTTATTGATGTGAAAGATGGAAATGTGTGTTTATAACTCTGTTCCTCGAAGCATGATCTTATACATGCGTCTGTGGTTTGTCTGTAATAAGTGTATTCCAGCCTGTGTTGATCTTGTGCGGGAATATGTAGGTAAGAGAATATTTGAAATTCTCCCTGATATTATACTGTCAAAGTTTTGATGCTGCTTCACCGGCCCGTGTGTTAATGATCTGTATACACGGTAGAACGATGGTTCTCTTAATCAAAATTAGGACAATATAGCTGTCTATAACTATTGTTTGGTTTAAACAGCCCCATGTCTTGCGGAACCTAAGTATACTAACTCCGCCAAGCTGCACTGTGTTTTCTGGGTAGCTGGACTGCCAAGCAACCTCCTCTGTGGGTAGAACTAGTCCCATCCCTACCTAGACGAAACTTAATTTATTATAATACAGCTCGGAAAATGTGTGCCTCAGTTTACATTTACAATGCCGTTGTATGGAGATTGTGAATACAGTCAACCTGATTGTCTATGTTTCTGTCCTGTTGATGATTTTCATTGATACGCGTGGCTGTTTATCTGTGGATGATTCTTGTGCTGTTGTGAAGTGTGACGTTCTTATTACCCTGGGGCTGGGCGAGTAACTGAAGTGCGGTGTCAACTCTATCGGACATGATGTATTTCACTGTGTAATGGCCGGGCCCATAGGTGGGACAGAGTTACTTTAGAGCATGGATGACGAAGAAGGGTGCTGTCATAACTTGAATCAATCCATTATCGATTTCAACTTTTCGGTATCAAAATCCTACTCGTGAAGGATGACAGATTGTGGCCATCTTGCTCTCTTAATAATATTGACTGTTATTACATGTGAATGATGTATAATATTTTAGCTATTTCCGTACGATGGTTGTGGGGGTGAGTGGGTGGGGGAGAGAATCCCCCGCAGCGCATACTGTAGATGGCTGCGGAATTGCTCCTTCTTTCCACATGATAATTTTTTCCATAAACCGGATAAGAAGGTGATTGCGGAAAATGTTGACTGGCGTTGATGGTGGTAGTGTCCTGTTGTAGGGAAGTCGAGGGTGCTATGTGATGTTGGTGTGTTGCGGATTGGGCATATCAAGGTCTCCAAGCCGGTGAATGCCGAGTCTGTTGCGGTTGCGGAAAAGTCGGGATTGTAGAAAGTGATGAACTTCCTGCATCTGTGTGGGAGGGAATGCTGCGGAAAAATGTGTCTGTAACTTTTTTAATTTAAAACGTTAGGTGATTGCTATTCTTTGTTGTAGCTGATGTTGAATGGTTCCGTTATATCGTCGCTAAAACCGGATGTGTATGTAACGTTCGCACAATGATGAATTGACGTATCCAGCCTTGCGGGCAAGTGTGTTCTGTGTGCTCCTGGATTTCTGTGTCTGGTGTGATGTCCTGACTGCTCACGGGGGGGGGGGGGGCTTGGTCGGGCTAGGGCTGTGATGGTTGCCCGTTGGGTGGCGAATTGGTCATCTCCCATTACATGATGCCACATCCTCTGTAACAGCGGACTCTCTCATATCTGAAGAGTGACAGCCTACATACGACGAGTGGAGTATGAAGTAGACAGGACGAATGATTTCTGAACTTAGTGCATAGACGAGAGACGCACATTGGAGATGGGGCACTGGAGATGTGGTTGGGCAGGGGGCCACCATGGGTGGGGTGGAGGGGGGAGGGTTTGCGCAATTTGGGGGCATGGACGGGTACACCGAGTTGTGCGGTTCTGCTGTTCTTCAAAACGAGCCATGGCCTCATCTGACCTCTTCACTTCCATGCTATTTATTACATGTTCCACCCCACAAGAAGCATGGCCCAGGGCAGCCTCAGTTTCCGCTTGTGGTAACTCTATAATGGGGGTAATAGCATGAAGTGGGTGGGAATGGGAAGGGATCAGCAAAACAACTTTTCCGCCATTCCCCTTGGACCACACAAACGAGAAAGTCTTCAGATACGACTTCCCAGCTCTAGTAGACCCACACAGAGGAGGGAGAGGGCGAGTATGTATCTCATCATCGTCCTCAGCATTAGTTGATTGTTCACTGGACTCCTGGCTTGGTAGGAGAGAAGTCGAACTGTCACCGTGGTGCACTGGACTAACGTCGGGAATACTTGTTTCAGCAGAGACATCTGTCTGAGTACCCGTGTTACGTAGAACACTCAGTCCGAGCTCTGGCCCTAGGTCGTCACTGACACAAGGGTTAAGTCGATTGAAGTGGATGACTGAGGTCAGGCCACCAAAGCGTGGATATGGTAGGAAACGTCCGACTTCCTACCTGCTACCACATAGGGGCCTTTCCACTGGTAACTCAGTTTACTTGGCACGTTTGCAGACCATCGTGAATCGTGTACCCAAACCATTCTTCCTGCTTCATATGGATCTCCATGCACCCTCCGGTCATGCCATGTCTTTTGCCACCATCTGCAGTGTATAGGGGTTCTCTCACTAACTCATGGGCTTGTTCTATCCTTTGCCGCAAGAGTTCGACATAGAGAGATGGTGAATTTTTCTCCCCTGGTATCCGTGGCATGGCCAGGTCCAGGGGTAAGACTAATTCACGGCCTAACATCAACCAAGCAGGGGTGTAACACATGCTGCAATGTTCCGAAGTGCGGTAAGCCATGAGTATATACGGGAGCCATAGGTCCCAATCTCTACAATCAAGGCGTGTTTCCTTGGTAAACATCTCCGTGGGAGTTATGTTGAATCTCTCTACCATTCTATCGCTCCGGGGGTGGTACAGAGTTGTCCTTGTTTTGACGATATGAAACAATTTGCAGAGCTTGGAGATCAGCCGGCTTTCAAAATTACTCCCTTGATCGGAGTGTAGCTCATAGGGCATTCCAAACTGGCAGAACACATTGCTTGCCAAGACCTCCGCTACTGTGGATGCAAATGCTTCCACCCACTTCGTATAATAATCTTGCAATACGAGGATGTACTTGGTTCCTTCATCCGTCATGTTCAAGGGTCCGAGCACATCAATAGCCACTCGCTCCCATGGTACACCAACGATCTTTATTTGCAGAGGTGTGGGATGGTGCTGGCCAACAGCACGTCTTTGACACGGGACACATTTAGCGACCCATGCCTTCACACTATTGTGTATCCCGATCCAGTGTAATCTCTGTTTATCCTGGTTAATGTCCGCTCAACAGCTAGATGACACACGTTATCATGTAGTTATTGCATAATTGTGTTTCGATAATGTTCGGGAATCACCAAGCGGTTGTTGATGTAGAGAACACCATTCCCCAAACCGCTGGTAGTAGTATTTTGCTGTTGCGGATAGTGGTGTAACAGATTCCCGGGGACGATGTTCCCTCTCCTGGATCCATGCATATATATTTCATGTTTGCGAATCTGTTGCTTGTTCATGAGTGACTGTCCCCATGTTCTACTCTGCACATCACAATTCAGGGAACACCGGAGATGGCTGTGTTGTATGTGTCACAGTGGTGGCCACTTCCCATTCATCCTCAAGCCCGATTCTGCTCAAGGCATCAGCATTTCCATGCAGTTTGCCGGGTCTGTGAACGACATTGAAGTTAAAAGCCTGCAGGGGTTCCTGCCACCTCGCTACCTGGCCCTCCAGATTTTTAAGGTTTCTGAGGCAGCATAGTATGGCATGATCTGTACACATGGTAAATGGGCAACCTTACAGAAAGTGATTGTAATACTTCACAAAGTAGACCGCAGTCAGTAATTCTTGCTTAGTGGTCGCATAGCATTTCTCTGTTTTGTTTAGCGTATGTGAACCGAGCGGTCGTCAAGAGTTCCTTCAACACTTGAAGGAACCTTCACACTCACTCGTCCACTCGAATGGTCGATCCTTTTCGGTGATCTTGAATAGGGGTGATGCAATCTCGCTAAAACTACAGATGTATCAGCGATAGTACTGACAAAGACCAAGGAAGCTCTGAGTTTCTGTGACATACACAGGGGTCTGCCACTCCTCCACTGCTTTTGTTTTTGATGGTTGTGTAGCTACTCCATCACCAGATATGACGTGTCCCAGGACCTCGACGCTCTGTCTCAAGACATGATATTTCCGAGGTTTGAGTTTAAGGTTGGCTATGTGGAATTGGGATAGCACGGTGTCCAAATTAGAGAGGGTTTGCTCAAACGATGGCCCAAAGACGATTACGTCATCAATGTAGCACAGACAGAGTTCCCATTGCAGGGTAGTTAATACCTGCTCAATGAGATGCTCGAATGTTCCAGGAGCATTGCACAAGCCATAGGGCATCTTGCAGAACTGGAAAAGACTGTCTCGGCAAATGAATGCGGTCTTCTCTATGTCAGCCTCATCCATGACTACCTGCCAGTATCCCCTAGCCAAATCAAGAGTACAAAACCACTTGGCTCCAAACAAGGAATCTAAGACCTGCTCTATCCACGGTAATGGATAAGCATCTTTGACGCTAAGATCATTAAGGTGGCGGTAGTCTATACAAAACCACAAAGATCCATCCTTTTTGCTTGCTAGTACTATGGGACTGGCCCAGCGGGATGCTGATGGTTCAATTATTCCGGTCTGCAACATGTCCTCTACCTGTTGGTGTGACTCCACTTCCCAATGGATAGGGAGGTGTCAAATGGGCTGTCGAACGAGTCTGTTGTTTCCAGTGTCGATAGAGTTTCGTACGAGATGTGTCTCTCCGAGGTCCATGTCTCCAGCCGAGAAACTATCACAATATTTTTAAAGTAATTTCCGTACTTGTTGTTTTTGGGATTGCATCAATCCAACTGTGGCATGTAAATATAGGCCATATAGGTTGTTACTGGTGTGATTGCGTGTGGGGTGGTTTCCAGTGATATCACATCCACCAAATGGCTGCAACGGACTCCTGGTTCGAGTGTTATTGGGTCTGCAGTGCCATTGAATAGTCTAAAGGGTATATGATTTTTGTTGGTGGTGTCCACGATTATGTGGGGACTGGTGCATTGTGAAGTGATCATGTATTCAGGGTCGGGTTCCAGCATGGCTGTGTGAGTGTTGTCTCCTAATTGTTGTGCAGTGGCTCACAAGATCTTTTCTTGGCCCAGCTCAACTGTGGCGGCTGTGGCTAGTATTACCGCACACGTATCATATAGTGATGATTCCGGTCCAAGGGGTATCCGTCGGCCATGTATGTCTAGTTCCTGTTGTCTGCAGTGTATGATGGCTTCGCTGGCACTGAGGAAATCAGAGCCAAGCAGGGTATCATTTTGGATAGAGGCAATAACAACTCGCTGAGTGAATTGCATCTTCTCTATCTGTATCACAAGGTTTACTATGCCAGCCACAGGAACATCAGCTCCTGTAGCTGCTTGCAGAAATGTGTGAGCCACTTTTTACAATGCATCATGGGATGTTTAGTTGACACGCAGAAGAGACAATGATGGTGTGTTGATTTCCCGTTCTTTGTACAATGTTTCTTCTTGCGGATCCATACTGCTGAATGAGCTCTTCCTTCGGAATCACTGCTGCTGCTAGACGTTGTTGATGAGGCTGTAAGAGGCTGTGAGTTGCATACCACCAAAGGACACCGGGTGTTAAGTGCTTTGGCAGTGGGACGTGGTGCTTGCAGAAACGTTGTTTCAGTGGAGGTGCTACAACCTACCACTGCTGTTTTACATAGGAAACAAGGTTGTGTAGATGCGGAAAGTGAGGGATCACATTTTCCGCAGGGGGAAGATGGCAGTGCTGCGGATGCTGTGTGCATCGTAAGTACCGACATAGAAGAATCCTAGTGCTGGTGAGTGCATGGTGTAGTGGGGATGTAATGAGGATTAGACATGGCTGCCTGATGTTGTGGTTCAGAGGCCGCAGTTGAGCCGGATCATAGGATTGGGAACTGAAGCAACTCTATAATCAGTGCCCATGCTAGTTTGACAGATTCTCAGGCTGCGGGGTACGTTGGTCAGTGGTTGGAGTTGTAGATTGGTGCATCGATCCTTCCAGTGGCCCGGCTGACCACATCCAAAGCACGTGTTTGGTGGCGGAGCTGATGCTGTGGTGGGTTATAGTCTAGTGGTGGACTGTGGTGCAACGGTGGTGCTAAGTGTTGTTACGAGATTGGCGAGTGCGAAGATCTGTTTTGTGATCTCTTCTAATCTTTCATGCATGTTTTGCCTATTGCTGTCGTTATGCTGGTTCCTGCATCCTTGGGCGTTATTGTGCGCCCCCCTCCCCCCACCCCGCGATGGGATTGGCCACGCCTTCTTCCTCTAGACGCGTGATTCTGACTGCTTTGTTCTTGCTGCGTGTGTTGTTTGTTTGCTGATGTGGTGGTGGTGTTTGATTCGGTGGTAGTGGCGACGTTGACATCATTTACCTCATTGATTGGGTGCAGTTGGCGGCGATTATTCTTTTCCCATTCCAAGAAATTCTCGATCCAAACCATGGTGGCCATACACTTGTACCCTTTGGCCTTCTTGGTGTGTTTCCCTGTCCCTGTTAGAATTGGTGGACACCCAGTTCTCCACACAGGATGCAGCCTATGCTGGCTACCTTTCCCTATATGCCTGAGACAAAGACCTGTTCAAGTTATGGGAACATAATCAGGGACAGAGTCAAGGCACACCCTGTCGACTTCTGACCCAAGCGGACAAAGTACTGGATGCCAACTATGGTCGTCTTAGCGAGGGCCGCAGACCAGCTGAACCATACCATAGAGGCGATGCCCTCTAGACATCATTTTAGCTACGGGCTCCCCCATAGATCGTTCTTGGATGTGATTTTAGCTAAGAGGCCTCGCATAGATCGTACTAGACAGGTTATTTACCCCGTGGGTACCTGGGATCACAGACTGCTCCACCCATCCAGCAAGCGACAGGTTACACCATTTCACGCACATACCCTTCCCAACGATGCACCTTTCATGCTCTCTGATCACCGGAGGCATGACTCGCAATACGAACGCTTGCCATGGCCTGACTGTACATTGAGCCATCTTGACCACTCATAACCAGTAACGTGTTGATGAACTGACATGATCAAGATGACCGGCCAGCAATCCAGTCGATAACGATCACCATCTGAGCTCACGCTCAGGGGCAACCGACAGTCTGATCCGTATCTATCTGCCAACAGTATACGAACCTTGGCCGTTTTCCCCGGCCTTGCCTGCATTCCCTGGCCTTGCCTGCAGGCCATCTCTAGCAACACAGCGAACTTCTAGTCTGCTAGAGATGTCCTGGGTGTGGACTATCATCCATGTACCACGCATGTCCACTTACTATTACCAAGTTCAACGGCCCAAACAATGCGCTGACTAGACGGTACCACAGTAGGTAGTTAATTCATCCTTTGTTAGACACAGAGGCCTTCAGTATCTGCTCAGCCCTATACTTCAGATGGTACATACCCCACACCCTTGTGGGCCCACTGCCACCTGTTACAGCCACCCTTCGAGGAGCCTATCACTCTTGGTGCAGCTGTTGAAGGCTGCCGTGCTCCATGAGAAATAGTTTTTCTTTTAATGTAGGCTCTCCGCTCAACACATCGATGAAGGTTTCTAGATGTAAGTGTGTAACGCCCTCGAGATTTGTGCTGGGGTATGCGTGAGTAACTAACCAATGAATGTGGCTCGCTAACTCCGGTAATGTTTCCTCCGAGCGTCGACATAGATTTTTGAGTTGAAGTCGACTTGTTTCTCCAAGGGCTGTGTCGCCGAATCTTTCCACCAGTTCGGTGTATGATGGGGGTTTAGTCTGTTCCTAAGGCTGCCAGAACTTGCAGAGTTTTTCCGGACAGCTTTGCGGCTAAGTACTCTCCCATCTGACAATTGCTCCACCGGTTTGTCCTACTTATTATTTCGAATTGCACTTTACAATTGGCCCAATCAGTCTCTCCGCTAAATTCGGGGTGGGGGTGGGTAGGTGGGAGATGATGTGATGCATGATACATCGGTTCTGCTGAATACTGCCCTCATGTCGGTCCATAGACATGTGTAGGTCTATAGACGGGTGGAGGCATGCTATGTAGACAACGCGGACGTTCCTGATGCTGTGACTGATATTCCTCATACAGAGACGGTGCAGGTGACTGACACAGAAGATGTGTGTGATGTGGACATCTTCTGATGTATTGCTGTAATGGCGTTGCCGTTTCCTCCAGTTCGTAGCATGGTACTGATGGATAGTAGGGTGAAGATGCATGAAAAGTGGGAGATATGGGATATGGTACATGAACGTCCGGCCACTGGTCACGTATTGATGATGTTGGCGAACATAGTGGTCGTGAAGTTTGTGGTTGCGCCCATGGGGGTCTTTGACGGGGTCGTCTGCGATCTGGCGTAGATGGTAGTAGCCTATTATGGAGATCCGATAAAGTGAAGTATTGAGTTCCAGCCTGCGAGGCATTGAGGAAGGTCCCCTCACTGATTTGTGATAACTCGTGTTGAGGCGGTGCTGGTCATTCTGCACCAGGGAAATTAGTGACATTGTCCATCATATGATGCTACTTCCATATTTAAGGAGAGCTGACTGTCTGATGAAGGAGACTGAAACTCGCGGGTGTTGAGTGTAGGCGTTCGAGAGCCACATCGGGCACCACTTGTAGCTCACGGGGGTATGAAGCCATGACGTTTCCGCCCATCGCACCGCAAGTGCGTCACAGGAAAATGCCTTCAATGCCGAAGCGGAGGAAAAGAGTTGGCAAAAAGGGACACTCTTTTGTTCAACAGAAAATGCTAAGCGCTGAAAATCCTAGTGAAGTTACTATTAAGGTGCTGCACAATGGTTTACGATGGGACGAACGATATCCGAAGAATTCCCAGATCACCGTCTTATGTCGTTCCAAAGTTGCTGCATTGGTAGTTGCCGCTTTATTTATGCGGGCCTTTTGCTTGCTACATCCTAACCTACCATTTAGGTGTTAGTAACGAAAACAAGCTTTGGCCGCAAGTGGCAGGGATTACTACATAACTTTAGATACAGTTATCCATTGGGCGCAGATGCTCAGCTTCCCGTAGGTCGCCCCAGATAGCATCTACCTCCAAGGACAGCATGCGTACATGTCACGGAACAAAGCCCCAAATCAAATAATGATCCGGTGACCCAGTTCCGCAACCACATATAACATCACCAGACGAGTTTCACAGTTCACATAAGCAATTTTAAATCCTGACATGTCTTTGTGGTGGGGTGGAGAGAAGGATATCTATCATGAGCATCCTTCCCATGAGGGCGTGATGAGCTCCGACGCTTCATCCAGAGACTCTAACGAATTTTACACAACCTTGCTGGAGTGCAGGGCTACATTACCGCAACAACCAGAAAAGAGGCGTACACTATATGTCTCCAAACGAAGAAATTGTCCCTAACCACGTTAGCCTATCCTATCGAGCTGAATAGTAAGGTTTAGTCGGTAACATGCCGGGCTCAAACAATTAGAGCACAGTCAGCAACCTCAGTGTAAAATTGATGATGGCGGGAATAAAGTGATGCAGATATATCTGTTGCTGTATAGTATTCCTAGCGTACTGTTGTCCAAAGTTTTCTACAATTAAACAAAACATATTAACTAAATGGCTAACTGCTATATACAACTAATCAATGCAATAAGTAGAATGTAATTAAATGATTTAACTAAATATCACAGTTGATGAACTTAAACGGTGCAGCTAGTTGAAAGCACCTACAGTAAACAAGGATAATATACACAGTAAGAAAGAAATTATAAATTGCGGTCCTAAGACCGGGAAGATTCCTATTAGTCATCAGTACCTTATACAGAAATGATAATTAAATGTACAATAGTATAGCTACTTGAGTACCTAATATTCATAGGTACGGAACAGGCTACTATGTTACTGAAATTGAGGCGTTAGCGTATTCATAGCGCGAGACAACATGTTCTCTGAAGCTGGAAAGATTTCCGCAGGCAGATTTCCGCAGCTGATTTCTGCAGGACGGTCTCTGCAAGCTGACTCCTCCAGACAGGGTAGACACGGTACACATTCAGGACAGTGAAACATACCAGTGAAGAAATGTCTAATAGATAGTCTCTTTAGCTAGTATATAATTTATACGGAGGTGAGAAAGTTATCCGTCCGGTGCCGGAGGTAATAAAGTTGAAGTTTGCCCATTGACAGAGAGGGCTGTATATAATGTTAAGCAGTTACATAAACTGGCCACATTGTGCGGGATGTGCCGCATAGCTCTTGTGGCGCACCTAGCAAAGTTCCACCAGACTGTGGTCAAAAAGTTAATTAAACACACACAACATGCAGTGCGGAAATTGAAGTCCAATTTTCAGTGTGGTTGGCAGGTCCGGCCAGTCATCCACCAAGAATCACTGTCAACTCTACACCCCATAGGATTACATCCCGGGCCCGCACAGCCTGCTCTCAGAAAGACTCCCTTAGGAAAGTTCGGATGCGGAAAGTATAACTTGAAATTTAGTCTATTACCCCTGGATGGCCGTCCAGGGGTAGAAAAAAACTGGTGGAAGCCGAGGACTTCTTACCACCCCAGATGCGCTGGGATCTGTAAGACACCGGATGAAGTGAGAATCACCGAAGGTCAGCAGTTACATCCATCATCCTGATGGTCCAGAGGTCCTGCGCTGGCCGGCTTCCACACCGGCGATGCTCCTGATTCTCGATTTTTTTTACCCCTTTTATACTACTCGTGACGTCAGAGGCAGATGCCTCAGCCAATCAGCGGCCGAGCAGTAGCCAATCAGCGTGCAGCTAGATCAATGACGTATTTATCACGTGCACAGAACATTCTACATCTAATTATGCATACACGCGATTATGCCGTCAAAAGCAATATTTTGGAGATAATTTAAGGAGATTTTCGCGGATAACGCAGTCATTTCTGGGACGATTTTAAAATAGTAAACAGTTCTAGAAAGCTCGTTTTATTCTGGTCCTGATCTGTACCAAGAACAACGGAACGGAATAAGTAAAGGTTTTAACGAGTACCAACTCGGTACACTATAGGCATGCACTCGCTTCAAATTCCATGACATGTTGTCAGGGAAGCTCTGACGCACGCGCATGCGCACCACACGTTTTATCAGTCTTAGCCGATTTTAATGAAAACCTCTCTCATAGGGCCTATGTACGTACACTATCCTACCCAGGGGGGGGGGGGGTGGCGTGCTTGGAGCCAATCCGGAGTTGCCGTTCCGTACCCAGCTTCGCTGGGACAGTCAGTGCCCATCCAGTCAGTCCATGCTACAATCTTATCCTCCCAGTTGCTGCATATTGCCAGTTTCACTATGTCTTTCCATCTGGTTTTTGAAGGTGTGTTTTCGAGCAAAACATGAGCAGTTGGGACCTTGTACTTGTGTAGGATTCCCTGGATATATGTGAACCAGCTTGATGAAGAAATGTCCTTCATAGCTAATTGTCGGACAGCTATCTCATATGCTAAGCTGTCTCCTAATGCACTGATGTTCCGGAATAGACTTAGTGCACACTGGACAATCCCACCAGACCGTAGACAGATACTGTGGCAGTGTTGATAGGTAGGGATTGCAGCTTTCTCATAGTGGGTGTCTGAAACCGTTCCAAGCTTATTAGACTCTTAGATGTACATTGCAATGTTTCGGTTCCATACAGAAGAATTGGAAGTATAAATGTTTTTCACAAACTACTGGATTGAGTCCGTTCTTCCCGTGAAAGCCAGCACCAAATAGGGCGAATGTCGCATTTCTTGCCTTTTTCAGGTTGCGCTGAGCACGGGACTCAAGGAGATCTTTTCCCTTAGTGTTGGATTTGTGTAGTATGCCTAGATGTATCACTTTATCTGCTGTTTGTAGCCTGTTGGCCTAGAACTCTAGTGCTGTTTCTCTGTTTATGGGTTTCTTTTCAATGTCATAAGTTGTGTTGCTGTTGTAGACTGTTCGGCTCTTTTGACTGTCATAGTTGATTAGATCTAACATTATCTGGCCGTCTGGGCTGAGTGATGGAGTAAGGATAGCTATATCGTCAGCAGGACTGACTGCAGGAATGTTGACATTGCCAATCTTTGCTTCTAGCCCTGCGTTGAGGATTTCACCCAGGAGTGGGTTGATATACACCTTATACATTTCAGTAGAGAAGTTTCTACCTTGCCCTGTTGATGTCAAAGTGTTTCGATAAGTTCCCCTTCCATTTCACTCTTGCCCTCAATCCTCGGTACCAGCGAACCATAATGAGCCATAGCTGCCTTGGGATACCAGCATGAAAGAGCTTGAAGAGCAATCCGTCTATCTGTATGATATTGGCCACTATCAGAGCTGCGTTGAGTATGGAGATCAGCTCTGTGAAGCCATGTTGTAGTTTTGATTGATTAGCCTTCAATGTGTAGATGGACCATTGTATTATTACTATCTTGAGTACTTTACCGATTAGTTAGCTAACCTGTATACCATGGTAGTTTGAAGGATTATTCCTTTCTTTGCCTTTTTCTGGGTTTTTCATCTCATTTGGGAGCTGAACTCTAAGTGGCTGACATTTAGGGTTATGCACAGAGTACGGCCTCAGTCTCCTGATATCCGTTATCTCTGTTATAGGTGTGTTTAGCCTATCAGTGCACAGCTTGTTCAATGCATCGAAATCAGCTATGTTCCTGTCTTTACCAGTGACTGAGCAGGTTTCTGGAATGTTAAAAAACATGGCTAACTAACAGAGCATAGTTACATAGTTATATAGTTACATAGTCCTCTTCTGCTTGCTAGGCTATGCAGCCTGTAGCAGGTCTTCACTATCTTCCTTGGTGGCCGGACCCTACACCTGTTGAACTGGTATGTCGGTGTGGGCGGGCATGATCCGGGAATCTATCATGTATGTGGCCTGGCTGTAGTGTCTGTCTAACCTTGCCTTGAATGAGTTGATGGACGGAGCCGTCACTACTGACTCTGGTAGACTGTTCGAGTGGTTGGGCACCATAATACAGAAAAAGTGCTTTCTGGTGTCTGTCTTGAAATGTTGTTTCTGCACTTTGAAGCTGTGACCTCTTGTCGAGTGGTAGAATGGCTTCATGGGCTACGTTGTACACATCATGTAGATATTTGTACATTTCTATTAGGTCACCCCGTAAACGTATGTACACTAGACTCAGCAGTTTGAATGATTTGAGGCGGTCTTGGTATAGCATTTGCTTGAGTCCTGGAACAGATTTCATGGCTCGACATTGAACATTTTCCAGTAGTTGGGTGTGCCAGAATCTATGTAGTCAAATGATCGTGTGATCATGCCAACTAGTCTGATGGCCTTATTGTCTGCCTTTTCTGCATGCTGGTTGAACTTAAGAGAATTGTCTATGTACACTCCTAGGTCCTTCTCACACACAGTCTCCTCTAGTACAACTGGTTGGTAACTTTCCTGCATGCTGTATTGGAATTTATTATTAGATCTGCCTAGGTGCATAACCTTGCATTTAGTTGCATTAAAACGGAGCTGCCATGTATCTGACCAGTCTTTTAAGCTATTCAAGTCTTTTTTGGAGTGCATCATGGTCAGTTCTGGAGTTAACTTGCGTGTAGAGCTTGGTGTCATCTGCAAAGAGCTTGATAAAGCTTTTCTACTACTCCTGGCATGTCATTTATCATGATTTCATGTCTTAGGATGTTGTTGTGGACTTAGACTTGTTCATCCCATATGTCCGCCTCTTTATTTTCCTCTGACATATACGACAGATGCATGTGACTTCCAGGCATTTTGTAGTCTGCACTAAAGTCATACTTAATTTCCTGATCTTGCCAGAATCTACCTTAAATTTAAATACTGAATCGATGTTTACTAATGCATTGGGTAGGCTGTTCCATACATTGTTGACTCTGCTTGTAAATGAGTGTTTCCTTAAATCTAGTTTGGCCCTTTCCTTTCGTACTCTCAGGCTATGGCCTCTTGTGTATGATTACTGTATTCTGCGGCTGTAGTAGTAGAAACATCCTACAGCTGCAATCAGTCCTTCTTCGCTTTTGCCCACTTTGTCTTGTCCTCAGCCGAAATCCTTAGCTTCCTCAAGTCCATTCTTGATTGAGTGTACCAAGTCCTGCTTTCTTGAGGACACCTCGTAGCACGTTTAGCAGATGTATGCAATGACGTCCTCTCCTGGCTTTGTATTTGCTGGCTCTCTGTGCTGGTGTCTCTTCTGGGGATCCTTAGTACATGACCAAACATGGACCATCTTTGCTGGGCGACTTTTACAGACAGCGGCGACGTATTACACATCTTGTATAGTGCATCATTGGAAATTATGCTGTCTGGCCATCGGTGTCCAGTGATGGTGCATAGGTGTTTGCGGTGACAGGCAGGGCCGTATTTAGATATGTGGGGGCCCTGGGGCAAAGAATGGGCGAGGAGTCTGGGGGTCCTCCACCCGAACATTTTTTACATCTAGGTGCTCTGAGACGGCCAGACAGTCTACTTTTAGGTTGAATTATGGCGCTTTCATTCGTTTTAAAATTATTTTATTTTGCAAATTTTCGTAAGTAACATTGTTGCCGAACACCAAACAAGAATTGGGGCCCCACAAATATTAGAATAGAATTATAATGCATGATTAAGAGTTCTAAACTAATAAAGTTTGCATTAAATGTCCTATAACTTCCAAAAAAGGGCATAATATTTTTTTTCATTTTAAAAATTGTGGGGACCCCTTGCTTGTCGGGGCCCCATGCTTGTGGGGGCCGCGGGGCTTGTGCCCCGCTTGCCCCCCCCCCACCTTAAATACGGCCTTGGTGACAGGCATCGAGTTTATCTAGAGCTGCCTTTGGAGCTGCCCAGGTGTTACAGCTATACCGCATCAAGGTTACGCAGGTTGCATTGTATAGACGTAGCCTCTTTATCAAGGACATCGTTGATCTACGAATCCATAGCTTCTAGAAGGACTGGAAAGTTATGTTCCCCATGATGCAGCGTGCAGAAATGGTAGCAGTACTGCAAAGCAGTGAGCCCAGGATTTTACTCTTCCTCCATGGTTCGCCGCAATGAAGTGGGTCGACATTTTCTATAGTTTCATGCTTTGTAGGTATATGTGGGTGAACTCTGTTTTGGATTCATTCATAAAGGGATTCTCAATTTTTAGTTTGCTTGCAGCTATTGGGAGAAGTTCGTCAAGGGGTTTCTTTTCCTCATCTATGAAGTCGACATCGTTGGCATATTCCATCTCTAGCGACATGCCCAGTATTGACACTGGGGTGGGGTGGAGGGAGGGAAGGGTCTTGAGGAACTTTCTCGCACAGATTTCAATGCAGCAACAAGGTAGCAGGTGAAAACCACCGGAGATAGACCATCTCCCTGTGGGGAGCCGATTGATGTCTCAAACTCTACAGACTTCACTGACTTGACTCGTACTCTCAGCTTCGTGTCTGGAAGCAGTAGTCTCACTAGTCATAGCTCATCTTCATTGCAACTGGCCTGGCGTAGCACATCTAGGATCTTTGAGCATTTAATTGTCTCGAAGGCTCATGACATGTCAATGCCCATTTTGTGGAAGTCCCAGTGTTTGGACATGACTACCGACACAAGCATGCGTTGAGCCATACACTGTCTGTGTTTGAAGCCACTTTGACATGATCCGGTGAAGGAATCGATGTTGTCTCAGATGCGACATAGAGAAACATTGGATAGGATTTTCTGTATTCTGTTGAGGAGCACAATGGGCTGCAGATTGGCTGGGGGCGCAGGTGGCTTCTTGGGCTTGGGTAGTGTGATAAGGGTGCCTTGGCCTACGGTGTCTATGGGAAGGTGGTGCATAAAAGCTGAATTGATTAGGTGCATGATCAGTTTTTAGATAATGTCACTTGCATATTTGAATAGTTCATTGCTCATGCCATTAGGTCCAGATGCACGTCCATTTTTTCAGGGCTTTAAGTGCCTTCTCAACTTCTGCTGTTTTAATTGGTGTTAGTAATGGCCTGGGGTCTTCTGACAACGGGTGCAAGGGCTCATCATCGTTGTCAGTGAACTGTTCCTTGAACCATTCTCAGATCGCCTCGACTTTTCTCTGGTCAGTCCCGATAAAGTGTCCTTCAGAGTTGGCAATATTTCAATGCATGTGACAAATACTCTGTAGTCTAGTAGGCCTAATTGCGGATCCATTACCATTCTTGAAAGGACTGGGTGTACTATGTAATATCTGGGATGGATAAATGTGAGCCTGATGATCGAGGTGGGTGGGAGCATGGGAGAGGTTGACGATGGCTATAATTGTACTTTTATTCATATCTAAATGTATAGGCTACAGCTAAGTGCAGTTACAACTTTTTCTGAAGGTTACGAATGTACAACAAGTGCGTCAGTGTATCCTATGTGAAATTTCCCGTGATTACTGATTAGAATGTAATTGTTTACCTATAAACTTTTGGCAATGTACGTGTTTGCATAATAATAATAATAATGTAGAGGCATGTACGGATCAACACCTACGTTGCCGTGGGGGGGGGGGGGGCACGCCTATGACAACCATATGAACTTTATCGTTTTCAAACCAACTTCTTCCATGTATGGAAGTAGCATACACTCATATTTCAATGTTATGAAAAAGCAAAACTGTAGCGGATGAACAAATTTTAAATAGGTAGATGAACTGACAGATGTTCAGAGGTCGCTACGACGCTACCGTATCATCTTTACTTACAGTGCATCTCATAAATAAGTTTAAATGCTTCCAAAGCAAAAACACAAATATGTTAGTTAGAACCATATGAACACGATACAAGAAACATTACGTTGAATATTTTGAACACAATTTGGGTTGAAATCCAACCCAATTATGTTCAAATTTTTCAACAGTATATGTTATTTAAATTGTACTATAAGCGTGCGGGCGGCAGTGGAAGCTCTCTTGTTTGGCCTGATTGGAAGCGATTCAATGTCGAAAATTGAATCCATCTCCAGGAAACTCTGCTATAAACTTCATATCAGACGTAATCATCTCTTAAATGAAATGAATTACCTAACAAAGCTTGCATTATAAAATATCAAGTTAGTATAATTAAAGTCAATTGCACATAGAAAAATACGGTGCACCGTATGTTTTCTGGATGCTCCTACATGTATTTCAATAACAATGAACTCATTTACTCGTCTGGTAAACATAAATTTACTCGTCTGTGAACTGTGACCATTTACCTATATACAGATAGGAAAATCACTTGCGTGTGTACATGCATGTACATAAATGTCAGATTTAATGATCGTTTGCGTGTGTGTATATAATATAATATATAATTAATGGAAAACTCCAGTAATTTGCGGATTCTAGAGATTCCCGGATAATACACAGAAAGGTGGTGCGCCAGACATTGGCGGAAACTCCAAGAACAGAACAGAACAGAACAGAAAGCCTCGCTACACACCTCGACCGTAAGCTGGTACCCGACTCCAGTTGCTCATAATCACAACAAAGACAAGTACACATATTGATGCAAGGCATCAATGGTAAATAGCGTGCCCGGAGGTTATTATAATTCTGAGAATAAACTCAACTGTTTCATGAAAAAATGAAGTTATATAAAGGTATACAATAAACACAAAAGAAGGAATATTTCTTGCAAAAAGATATGGGCAGTATTAGCTATGGGCTAGGAAAAGCAGCTTATATTTTTGGTCAGTCCAACAATTTTTCCATCCATCCTTTTTCTCCAGGCCAACCAGACAAAATTAAGAGCAGCCAGTGATGACAAAATTGCACTACTGCATCAACAGAGTGTAACAGATCAAATTTGGGTCATTAGGTATCAACAACTTGTAAAGATAAAGAAATCAGCAGAGCTGGCAACCCAGTCAGTAGAAAATCAGCGCAAGACGCAATACAGACCCTGACACCCATTCAAACATATTAAAGAAAAACTGTAAAGAATATTTTAAACATAAATCTTGATACCTTCTTAAACAGACGTGAAGAGCTTATTACCCGGAAATTGAAATATACACTGCAATGCTAGTGAAATGCACAAAGCAAGTATATTTTGATGCAATACAGGACCCCGATCTGTACCGACAGATAACCTTTTCAACAAAGTTAAGTGGCCAGGATAGAACCAATACCGTAAACCTAGTTTTCTCCAACGAAAATGATATAGCAGAAAACATTCTGACTGAAGACCCAGTGGGAAACATCGTGATCTGTTTCATTTAGCTATCATATCTATTAAACGATATCTTTACTGGAAACAGTGACAAACTATTAAATCAAATATTTTTGCTAGACAAAGAGGCCAAAATTGGCATCAACCGTTGGAATGATGACGATCTTGTTGACCATATGTGCAAATGTTAGGGTATTAGCCTGATAAGTCAGGTTCTACCAGTACACGCGGCTAATAATATGGGATATATAGAAATATTTTCACATTACTATAATAAATATTTGGTGGTAGAATTATTACAATATTTCGCACAGCACGAAAACATAGTGAGTTCTACATGGCCTTATGTTCGAAAACTGGCTACAAGGCATGTAGAGATATTCCGGCACCGAATATAGTACATCATTGGAATTTGACAATGGTGTGCCACTACTAAATAGCATATGACAAAATTACTGTATAGTAAACATTTTTTTTAAACCTTTGATACTTTATTAGCGTATTCATATACGTATCTAACCATATGGGTGAACTTCTGGGGTCGAACCTATTGCAAACAGTGTGGTACAGAAAATCGTTGATCTGACAGATTTGCGCCAATTTTCGGTATTGAATTCTGTACTATGAAATTACGTTCCTGTAGAATTTTTTTAAATTCGGAATACAACTAGCATATTTCCTATAAGTATTTGTGGGTGAAATTCTGGGGATGAACGTATTGCAATGAAAACCATGAATTATCCTAAGTTTGAGCTTATTTACGTTACGAAATTTCACTACGTCGTAAGCTTATGCCTATACCTATCTAAACATATGGGTGATATTCTGGGCCGAACCCATTATGAGTGAAATGTCAGGACATATCGACACCTATCTGAATGTGGTGAATGTGAACTAACCATAGTACAATGGGGCCAGATGGCGAATATGTAACAACATATTACCAAATTACTTGATGGTAGGATCATGCAAAAGCACAGCTATATGTAAAAAAATGTATTACAAACACATTTTTAATACTGAATATAGTAAATTGTTGACATTTGACAACTGTCCGTGACTACTAAATTGAATATTACGAAATTACTACGTGGTAGAAAGCTCAAGATTCATTAGTGTATTCATATCCCTATCTAACCATATGGGTGAACTTATGTAGCCACACATATTGTAGACGGTAGGGTATTGAAAACCACAGATCTGGCAACATTGGAACAAATGTATGCGCTGAAATTGCATACTACGAAAATACTTCACGTTCAAATTCTTTTAAATTCCCAGTGTAGCTAGCATATTCAAACTCATATACGTCTATTTGAGCGAAGTTCTGGAACCGACCATATTATGGAAAGTAGGGCACCGAAAACCACGAATACACCATCATTTAAGCTAAATTTTGCGTATTAAAATTACTTCATCTAGAATTTGCTAGATTCGGAATAAAACTAGCTTAGTAAAGCTCAAGCCTATGTGGGGTAAATTATGGGGCTGAACGTACTACAGACAATAGGGCACTGAAAACTGTGGTGGTTTATTAATACAATGAACCTTTCCAGTTTCTCCCATCTCTAGCTAAATTCCACCCATACCACTCTCGAGTTGGGATCGATCGATTTCTGAACTACTAGACGATAAATTTCAAGAAAACTATACATGTAAGCCGTGGAATATTTTGACACTAAATTGACTGGGTCCTGTTGCTGTCTATGGCAGCAACAGCGGTCAGTCCAATTATTTTCAAAATATTCAACAGCATTTTTAGTAAACAACAAAAACATACAATTCGTACAACGTGTCAGATTATTAAGCATTTAAGATGAACTAAATCGAGTCAGTCATGACGTCATTATTATGACGTTATCCTATGCGTCACTTAATTAATTACGACGTCATATGACGTAATATGATGGATAGACAACCTGAAAAGGCCCATTAGCAAGTGGTATTAATTACCCTCGCTCCGTCAGAGGATGAGGGTACTGTCTTCGGGTCTATGTGCGTTCGGGATGGCAAGCGTCTACAATCTATGATTGGCCTTGTTAAAATGTGACCTATAAATACGGGTGCTCTCTTAATACAAGTGGTCCATATTGTGTGGACCACGCATTAACAAGTGGTATTAGCCCTGTAATGCTCAATTTGCTCATGCCAATTTCAATAGAGGGATCCATTTCTAGGTATACCACGCCTATTTCTAGCTAAGCTCCACCCCTTTTTTGCGTGTTGGAATATATAAAAAAAAGTATTACAAATCGAGAACAGACATTCTGATACCGAATATAGTAAATTGTTGGCATTTGACAACTGTCCGTGGCTACTAAATTGAATATTCCGAAATTACTACATGGTAGAAAACTCAAGATTCATTAACGTGTTCATATCGCTATCTAACTATATCGGTGAAATTATGTGGCCAAACCTATTGCAGACAGGTAATAGTAGGGCATTGAAAACCTACAGATCTGCCAAAATTGAAACGAATTTACGCGATGAAATCGTATACTACGAAATTACTTCATGGTCAATTTTTTTTTTAATTCCCAATATAGCTATCGTATTCAAATCCATCTACGTCTATGTGAGAGAAGTTCTGGAGCTGACCATATTACATACAGACAGTAGGGCACCGAAAAGCACGAAAATCTCAACATTTAAGCCAATTTTTGCCTACTAAAATTATTTCATCTAAAATTTGTTAGATTCGGAATATACCTAGTATATTAAGGCTCAAGTCTATGTAGGTGAAATTAGGGGCTAAACATACTACAGACAATAGGGCACTGAAACTGTGAATCGCTGGAGAAGTAGCAAATTTTCGGTATGAAATTGTGCACTACGAAATTACTTGATGGTAAAAATCTTTTTAACCTCAATCCATTAATTCACTAGCGTATTGATATACCTATCTAACTACATGGTTGAAATTCTGTGGCCGAATTTCCTGTAGACCTTCTTAACATAGCACATGCATAGGCCTACACTTTCGGTTGATTTCTGTATTCAACAATCTGCTACAATATTATTGTCAGCAGTTTTGACCGGAAATTTTGAACATTGGTAGTCTATCAATACTGCTACATAATTGCATTGGCCCTACGTGGATTTATTCCCACGGATGGATTAAAGACAAAAGGATACTACTGATAATCACACATCCATTATTCATTCATATCCCGCAAGTTCTCTTTCGATACGAGATCAAGAAATGTATCTCGTATGTAGGGGCCTATTGAGTAGCCATTGATGTAGCGATTTCACGATCCAGTGTTGCTTTTACAGTCTGCTACGGAGATAGACTGGGTCCCGGTCTCTCTGGTATCCGAAGTTGAGTCTGTCTAACAGTCTAATCGTTGTGATAACGTAAGAAGATGACCGGTCATTACATTAGTGGTGTAGTTTCGAAGAAGCCAAGCCTTTATTTTTAGATGGATCCATTATTGTTAGCGAACTCTGTCTACTTTTTCGCCCTCTACAATATTATTATGCATGTTTTTCTTTTGAAATTTACCACACACATAGTACGCCTCAAGACTGTCTGTAACAAGTCTGTAATTTTTACCCTATCGTGAATGCAACAAATGTGAATCATACCATGATACAATACGGGAAAGGTTAAACAGACATGGTACATCATCGTCGTCCTCATAATTTATTAACCATGTATTACCTAAATTGAGTCAAGAATACGAAAAAAAATATTTGGTTATTGAGTGCCTATTTGCAGGCCAATAGACGACTGTTTTGAAGAGTTACTACTGGAATGACTGACTCAATTATCGAGCCAGTCATTTCAGTGGTGAATTTTCAAAAACGATCTCTTGACCTGCAAATTAACATCCTCAAGATCAGTGTAGAGGCCGGTTTTGGCGACCTCTTCATGTAAGGGTTAACATACATTAAGAGAAGATGATAGGCTTACATGGGCAGTCGTTGTCGTTGCAATACTTAATACAGGTCTATGATAACAACAAGTAGGTGGGTAGGGTGGGGTGGGCTACCAGTCAAAGTATTAAAAAGATATTCGTATAGTTGTCTTTATTTGACTGGGTGCTGTTTCTGCTTGTGGCAGTAACATCGCCCAGTCAAATTAGTTTCAACATATTCACCAGCATGGTTTGTAAATAGCAAAGACATACAATTCGTACAACGTGTCGGACTATTAAGCATTTAAGATGGACTAAATTGAGTCAGTCATGACGTCTTGATTATGACGTCATCCTATACGTCACGCCGTTGATTATGACATCATATGACGTAATATGATCGATAGACAACATGAAAATGTCCATTAGCAAGTGGTATTAATTATCCTCCCTCCGTCAGAGGACGAGTACATTGTATTCAGGGCAACAATCTATGATTGGCCTTGTTAAAATATGTGACCTATAAATATGGGTGGTCTCTTAATACAAGTGGTCTATATTGTGTGGGCCACGCATTACCAAGTGGTATTAGCCATGTAATGCTCAATTTGCTCATGACAATTTCAATAGAGAGATCCATTTCTAGGTATGCCATGCCTATTTCTAGCTAAGCTCCATCCCTTTGTGCGTATTGGAATCGTGTATATATATATATATATATATATACGCTGAATAATGAATTCCCAGACTTCCAATTTCAAGGTAACTATACAGGTAAGCTGATGACTATTTTGAAACTAATTTGACTGGGTGCTTTTAAACGTTTGCTGCCTCTGGCCGCAACAACGCCAGGTCAAATTAGTTTCAAAATATTCAACAGATGTTGATTAAACAGTAAAGACATACAATTCGTACACTTGCCGGACTATTCAATGTTCATGACTGAGCTCGATACGCCATTCATTTACACATTTTGGATTGTGACATCAGCCTGTATATGAAGTAATTGATTATGACGTCATACCCTTCAGTTACAGATTGATCCCAGCCATTATCATAGAAAATGACTGTTGAATAAATAGCAAAGACATACAATTCGAACAGCGTCTAGTTAAATTAGTTTCAAAATATTCAACAGCATGTTTATAAAATAGTAAAGACCTGCAATTCCCATACTTGAATGGCTATTCAATGTTCCTGGTGGAGCTAGATACGTCATTCATTACACATTTTGATTGTGACGTCCAGATACATCTGACCTAAATAATTATGACGTCATATACAGAAAAATCCATTATCATAGAGAATGTCCTATATCTAATTGCCGTCCAAGAGACCATTGTGGTTTTTCTTTTGCAATTTACTACTGGAATTATAGGATCGGTTATCCAACCAGTGGTAAACTTTCAAAACAAGTTCTCCGGTGAGTACCTAATGCAAATGAACATTTCTCACGATCACCGCAAGAAGCCATTTGTGGTCAGTTTGATAGAGTGCTAAAGTGGACATATAAGTTCCGTTGGCTGTTTATTAAAATAATTAAGCGGTCATCGCCGCGCAAACTCTATTACAGTCGGACCAGAACACATAAGAGAACTCGCCATGAATCACGTGCATGAAGATAATAATTATGAGATATCCAGCAATCTAAAAATAGAGCCGTGTCTTCGCGCCGAGAATTATTAGATCTCGTATCGAAGACGATCTTGTGAGACACAGCCCCACAATCCCCTGCGCGAAATGTCCGCGCCTATAGGCAATTCTAGCCAGCAGTAAATAGAAGCAATAATAGATATAGCAAGATGGGAATTACGTTATAACGTGCATACAATTTTGCGCAGCTTTTACGGCGTAGCGCCCTCTTACGTCCTTGACGTGACGTTATAGGGGGAGGTAATTAAAAACAATTACGTTTTGCTAATAGATCAAGCAATTGTCGCCTTTTTACATCAAATTTACTTATTTAACAGGTGCGATATGGTCAATACTAATTTTGTAGTTTATAGCCCATTTATGTTAATATTATAACTTAATCCAGATATACACGTTTTGCTTTAAAATAGTCCGGGAGCCAATTTTCAAAAGGGGTCTAGAAGAATGGTTTCGTAGCACACCCAGTATTCAGAAGGTTTGTCTCTATATTATGCTAGACCGATGTCTTGGGTATATTCTGAGCCGTGTTGTACAAGAAAATTGTGGTATCACTAACCCGTGAGAAGCCTATTTACAATAGGTGTTGAATGTAGCTCTCAAACAATTTTCACAATGGTAAATTTTTCACAAACTTAAGCGCATGTTATATCAATACAATCGTAACCAAAATGGAAAGGAGTGATCGTATATCGCAGATTTATACATAATCAACCTCGTTTAAGACACCCGTATGTTGCTTTGTACATATTGGGGCACTTAGGTCTTCTTGTGACTAGCAATACCTTAGCTACAACAATGCCCATGTTTTCTACATTTTTCATAATTAAACTTTTAACTGACATGCAGTGCATGTCTACACAAGCTGGCAGGACATGTTTATCACGTGAGCAAATGAGAGAATGTTACTCATCCGTGTCAGAGTCATCTTCGACAATTGTATGCTGAACATTGTCACACATTTCACCTCCCATACAAAGGAATGCTTCAGTGCAGAGTAGATTGTTAGCCTTGCATTGACAGAGATCTGTTCTTTTGCAGGCAGACTTTTGACATCTACATGATGTGAGTTCAATTAATCCAAATGGAGCAGGATCCTTTGACATTAGAACAGGCTTGAGTAGACCATCCACTATACTCCAGCCATGTCCATTTGGAGATGGAAGATTCTGAACAGCTTGCAATGAACGTCTCCAAACAAGAGCTTGAAAATTGTCCCTTTCGGTGTGATGCTTTAGACTATTCGATGTAGGTGGAAGATTTTCATTTCTTTGTCTCTTTTGACAAAAGAGCCAATAACGGGTTTCATCAGCTGTATTTCCCACATCCCTGGTGGTATACAACTCACAGACAAATTTCTCACATAGAATTGCAGTATTCGGTGATAAGTCAACATGTTCGCCGAGTTGGGCTAAGCTAAGCTGATGACATTCAGATGACTTTAAGAGATTGAATGATTTTCTCTTAGCGACTCCAAATAATGCACTAGTGCTATCACAACCTGTAAGAGAATGAAACCCAGGCAGATAGATAGCTGGGCCCAGTACTTGAGCAACTGTATGTATTGGTATGTATCGCAATTTGTCCTTTGTGCCCGTACGGAACCATAGTTCAGAACAGTGAAGCGAACGATACGTATATATAATAAGTACTGGCACGTCTGTATCAGGAGACTGTATAACAACACGCATGTGGTCTTTTGAAGCATGTAGCGCGTGTAACATCATACGCGTATCTGCTTCCTCGTGATCTGATCGAAGTTCTTCCAAATACGACGAATTGTTCGCTGAAATGACAACAACATCCATTCCATCGTTAAAGCCACCAGCAAGAATGACGCAATTGTCGGCAGATAGCATATTTGGACCAGTATCACGCCACCGCTTGCTGAGAAATGCAACCAGGTTACTTTTGTTGCTTGGATTGTTGATGTACTTGGCCCATTGCTTTGGAACGGGAGTATTTTCTCCAGCAATCTTTACTTCCAATGCTGTTGATGACCCACGTTTTAGCCGCTCTTCCGCTTTGAGAGATTCCAGTCTATCATATCTGTCAAAAACTATATCTACTCTGTTGCAGTCTTCTTGATTCAGTGGAACTGTAAAGATGTGCCAGTATTTATCAGCCAATTCTCCAAATGTAGACGTACCTCCAGTTTTAACCATTTGCACAATTGCCATGCCATCTACTACATAAGCTGTTGCGCCTTTCTTGTCAACAGGTGGAAGCCGTCCATTAACATTTACTTCCTTTTCTAGTTCACTTAATAAAACACTTTTCACATTCTTTCTTAGAGTCCCATCCATATGTGACAATGAAAGTCGAACAGCAGACAGTTCATACGTCATCACTAGTTTTAAATCAACATCTCTGGACCTTGCGGCAATAATTAATCGACCAAATAATTCGCGGTCAGATCTCACATTGTGAATTTTTTCATCATTTGTTTTGAGTTTTTTCTTCTGTGCTAGGCTGGCAAATGTTTTAAGTTTTAAGTGTGGCAACGTGTCCCAAAAGCTTCTCGTGTTAGTGTCCAGCCGCTCCTGAACAAAATTTTCCATAATCTCCTTACCAATGTCACAGGCGGAAACAAGTCTCTTGGCGATTTCACTAGGCAATACCACGCCAGTTGCAATGTTTACAAGCGGAAGACACTCGCTGTCGTCGTTTTCCGCAATATTAAAGGGATTGGTCATTATATCTGATGAGAACATCGAAAGTATCTTCTGCACATCGGTTTCATCCCTGTTCATTCGATTAGTCCCCATTTCCTTATGTACTCCAAACATGTGACTATCTTGTAACCCACACATTTGCTTTGTGACCGTTGTTATGGCTGCCCTCTCGTGGCTAGTTAAAAACCACCTCTCCAGAGCTCCTGGCTTTTGTGTTATTCCAATAATACCACCTCGCTTTTTGGAATCCAAATTAATCGATTGCTCTAAGGCCATATCTGTCCACACTTGATTGAATGGATGGTCTGAGCGACTTACGGAATGATTTCCATTCAAGAATTGTTCATGTACATGGGGATGTGTACTTGGAAGCATCTTCATGTCCGCAAGATATATTGGCAGCCATCTTGCATAATTGGTTCTGTCCATGCTGTAGAAATATGGCGCCATAGCAGCAGTAGCAGATAGGTGTGCCTGCCAATCTCCAGTTCTCTCAGCTCTTATGAATCCAAGCAGCAGCTCTACCATATGAATATATGAGTTCCAAAATGCGAACAGGTGTGATTTCGAGCTTGACTCAACTTTAAAGGATTTGAACAGCTGTTGCAATTTATTCACGTACATACACACCTCTTTGAAATTTTCTTGCAGTGCATCTAAGTCGTCAATGCTGCTTCGGCACATCTTAATTTTCTCATCCAGACTCTCCAATTCTGTTGGAGTAATGTGGTCTTCATGTTGTCCATTTTGTTGAACCCATTTGGAAAAAGACTGCCATTGTAATCGCAGCAGCGCTTCCATAACCAATTTGTGAGCCCTCACTCCTCGATTATATGACTTCCCTTTAAGTAGAGCAGCAGCCTTGCTGCTACCATATGTGTTGGCCTCTATGAGGAGATCTTCTAAGCCAGAGTCATCAAACATCTTTCCAATAACAGCTAAGTAGTTTAGCGCAATGTGGAATCCCCCCAGTCTGATCACAGTGTCACTAAACTCTTCTTTATATTGCCACTGTATCTCCTTTGCCTTGACATATATGGCCAAGTCGAATGTAATGACCGAGTCATTCTGTCCTAGTGTTGTCATCATTCTTTGAACTTGTTTCATGACCGTATACACCGTATTGAATTCAGTTGGTGATCCGGAAATCATTGGACAGTAACCGATTTGTGTAAAGGGTGCGTTAGCACATGATACAAGTGCATTAAATCCACTCCAACTAGGGACTGTTTGCGTTTCTGTGGTCATCATGGGTACAAGATCTACCGCAAACAATTTTATTGGACACATTCGAACGATGGCCCATGCAAGATCCATGACTAATGCCTGTTCCTGGATTGAGCTATCACATTGGTACCAATCCTTCTTGACAGTGTCTATGAACGCGGTCACAACTGGTCTTCTACCAAACACCCCACAATCAAGAAATCTGTTTTCAGCACCTGGTGCTGTCAAAGCCCTTCTCCTGACTGAGTGTTCAGCATGTATGACACGCTCTGGTCTTGGGCCAAATTGCATTCGTTGGAACATCACCATTGTCGTTGAGTGAGTTGTCTGTTTACCGTCTAAGGTTTCTTCAAGTATATCATTGTTATCAGCTGCTACTTGAATTATATGTAGACAATGACAATGAGAGCGATGTGAGGTGTAGTATTCATTTTAATTTGTTTTTCCGCACCGATTACCACCACATCCATCTGTCTCATTCCAACCACCATTACCTGGGTGCTTTGTCAACAGTGGTACAGCTGGATATACAGATTCTATGATGGAGTTAGTATACATACATAAAATATACCCTTCACATTTCACCCTCGCCTTTGGTATATGCATGCAAAATGTATGTTGGATATATGTTAGGTCGATATCCGTCTAAATATCATATATGGTGAATCTAATACGATATTACTTTGAGTTATGACACGATCATGCTTATATCGTTGTGCACTGTGGATACAGCCAAAGCCTAGACCCCCTATGCAAAGAAATCAGGATAACTAATTAGTGCTACCACAATTTGTTTGTACAACAGGGCTTAAAATGTGTGGGACATGCCCCCCAAGCCACAGCAAGTGTCAGACCTTCCGAATACTGGGTGTGCTACGTCACGATTCTGACCTAGCTTTAGCTCCTGGACTAAAATAACGTCGATTAGACCAGTGTCTATAGGCCGCCGTCTATACTTGCTTGATAGGTCTAGATCTTGGTCTACACGCACATGACTAAAAATCGGTGCTCGGGCGGGCTCCCTGACATAGTGAATAAAAATGGGTGTTTTTGTTATTACTCAGAATTTCACCATGAAGAATCAAATTTGCATTTCCATGATCAATGGCGCATGTGTTCATTATTGAACACATGTGTGTTATAATTCCTATTTGATTAGAGAAGTATGAGTAGTTTCTGAAATCGCGTAGGCCTAAGAGATTATGATTAGTCTGGCGCATATTATTAAATATTTGCTATCAGCTCGAAATTCCCCAATAGTATGGCAGATATGTGAAAAAGATGTTCCATTCTGGAAGAAAGCATGAAATTTGGCATATAGGTGGTTTACGGTATCCTGATCATAATTAGATGCGGTGCCACGTGATTCTACCAAGGGAACCCATTCAACATGGCGGATTGAAAAGGGCCGCCTTCCCAGCAGAAAATTTGCATTACTCAAGCTCTAGACGGAGTAGAGAGATGGGATTAATGTCAAATTAGGGGTTTCATGGGTCAATCGTTATAATTCTACTCACTAAAATACTCTAAATAAGTAAATTCCAATCCTTCCATAGCGACCACCTGTGTTTGATGTCAAAAGACGGTGGCTCTTTAAGATGTGTTATCTAAAAGATCCATCTCTTGAGAACAAAAGCAATATAGCATCTAGAAATAGTTTAAATTACTTGATTTCTTAATATCGAACCAATATCGTTATAGATACGTTCAATTATCCTATTAGAGTATGCAAGGCTATACATGATGCTGTTGATTGTTGAATCATGATTCACAGACGTCACACGCACTGTGCACCGCATGAGCACAACTGTGTACAAGGTAAGTTGGATTTATAGCATTTGCATCTGCCAGTGCAATTACTTTTGCAAGCACATTTCACGAGTTCCCGGCATGCCTTAGATGCGTCTGCAAGCAAACTCCATTGCGGTGACCAAGTGTCTCCATCTCTGACCCAAACCCAGTCAGCTGGCAATGGCGTTTTTGCATTTGCGTGGAGTGATTGGCCCCAAAGATGACCTGCCTGGAACGCAGCACGTTTGGTGTGTTGCAGCAGAGCTGCACTGGCCGGAGGAATGTTTTCTAGCTGCCTGTTGCCAAAAGCGAAAAGCCTTTTCGTGCCTCATTAACCTTTGACAATGGTGATGTGCGTTTGTACAGTAGTACGACACACCTCTCCAGCGTTTCCATGTCATTGTAACACAGAGACGCCAGGGCATCAGACGGTCTCCTAAATAGTGACTTGAATAGATCTGAAGTCCTCCAAACTTCCCATGCTGTCTTCTTGCCAATCCCACAAAATGCAGACACAGTGTCACACCCAGAGAAAGCATGCATAAATAGCAGTCCTTGTGACGCTTCTGCACCCAAAACTGTTGCAATGCCATGAGCTGATACATAGCGGAAGGTCTTCCCATGGCCAAATGCGACCCAGAGATCACACCCATGAAGGAAGTTTGCTGTCCATATGGCTAGGACTACGATGTCTGTATCTGTAGCATGAATCATTATTGTTCGATAATCTTGGTCATATGCATGGATGGCGTGGAGCAGCATTCTACCATCTGCTTCATCTTGCATGCATGGCGCGAGTTGTGAGACGTCATGCTCTGGCCTCATCAGCACGTTTTTCTCACATGTTGTGACGAGTATCTTTCCTTCTGGTTGCTCGAATGACTCCAATGTATGTGCGGGAAAGGTTAAGAGGCCTGTTTTATTTGCATCAACTCGTAGGAAAGTTTTCCAACTTTGAGGGAGTCATGCACTCAATGCAACACGAAGAGCTTCACCATGTCCCCGTAATTCTCTAGCATGTGTCTTCAGCTTCCCGCCTTATACACGTCCCATACAACATCCAATCTTTTAACCATCTGTAGTTGTCTAGCAATGTGTGGGAGGAAGATGTGCTCTGCAAAATCTCCAAATGTGTTCACAACCACGCTTGATTTCTTGGGATCTAGATTATGCATCATAGCTGCTCCGTCAATGATCTTCACTTCAACCTCTGGACAATCAGCTGCACGAGCTACTAATGCTTCCAAACATCTCATTAGATCTGCTTTGGCGCATTGCGTTGCTCTCAGCAAGTGATGGGGGCCATGGATGATTCTCATGCTCAAAGAATGAATCAAGGTT
Source organism: Chaetoderma sp. LZ-2023a (assembly GCA_034401795.1). NCBI lineage: Eukaryota > Metazoa > Mollusca > Caudofoveata > Chaetodermatida > Chaetodermatidae > Chaetoderma > Chaetoderma sp. LZ-2023a. The sequence continues at coordinate 2,341,797 of CM067371.1, forward strand.
TCCGTCTCTGGATTGGCAGGAAATGTACAATCTAGAGAATAACTGTACATCTCTCTTCATTGCAACAAGCTTCTTGTTGGTTCTGGTACTCTTCCTCTGTTTTGATTTGAACAAAGCCAAATTGTTCTTTTGGATTGGGTCATTTACCGATTTTGATGATACAGATAGTCGATCTGCGACAAATGCGTGGTACTGTCTGATGCCTAGTTCTTCTGCTGTTCGGATCGCATTCACTACAGACTCGGACATAATGACTTTGGTATCTAGAGTCACTAAGTCAAAACTGTCATCTAAAAATGGGTTTCCCATTTCCTCGATTGCATCAATAAGACAAATTGTGTTTAAAGCAAACAATTTCTGCTTACTCGGAATCTGCTCATGGAGACAGTTATCATTGATATTTCTGTGTGTATGTTTCACTTCGTACTCGCTGATCATCCTTCCTATTTCTGGACCTGACACCATCCATCGTTTCAAAGCTACAATAATCATATGGAAATCCGCAACGAAATAATGCTTGGCGAAGCGAGGGGCTGGCATACAATTACTTTTAGTGGAGAAAACGTGTAGATCAATTGTTTTGAGTAGCGAAAACTTGTTTCTAAAATGTTCCGCACGGAACATGTGTGTACAAACGTTTAGCAATAATACCACTAATTTACAAATGTTACAACAACAACGACGACGACCACAACAACAACAACAACAACAACAACAATAATAATAATAATAATAATAATAATAATAATAATATATTTTTCAGCATGTTTATCTATTTAGAGTATTGTAATGGGTAAAATCATAACCAGTGACCCAAGAAACCCTTAATTTGACATCAATTCCAGCCCTCTACTCCATCTAGAACTTGAGTAATGCAGATTTTCTGCTGGGAAGGCGGCTATTTTGAATCCGCCATTTTGAATGGGTTCCCTTGGTAGAATCATGTGGCACCGCATCTAATTATGTTCAGCATACCTTAAACCACCTATATGCCAAATTTCATGCTTTCTGCCAGAATGGAACATCTTACCTCAAATTTGTTACATATCTGCCCCACTACATGCCTCTGTGGAATGGTAGGGCTTATATCCTATACGGTCATATCTCACAGTGACACAGTTTTAAAATTTGCACAAATTAGGGCAAATCCAATACTTAAACCATTAATCATTTTGATAGAGAAAAATGAAACATAGTTGTGCATTTAGCTGACATACTCAGCTTTATGGCATTACAAGTCTCATGATGATCGTTGGCTAATTTCCAAGATACCCTGTACGTAGGCCTACATAAACAAAAATGCTAGGTAAAATTGCTAAACTTATTCAGTTTCATCTTTGATCCGCAATCTTTCTTACAGATTTGATTGCTCCGTAAAATTAAGTATTATCCGTGTATTTGTAAAGCAAGCAAAGATATAACTCACAGGACCGAACTTAGAGAGAGAGAGCCCTGTGCAAAGTTTTTAAAAATTCTTGTTCTGGGGCCCCAGAGAAATATCTAAAGTTCCGGTTGTGTTTCAAACGTAAAGCCGCTTGGGCTGGTGGTGGGGGGGGGGGGTGTGTTATGCGGTCAGAGGGCTGTGGGATTTGGCCACACCGGTCTTATAGTTATGTCATCTATGTGTGTAACTTGAAGTTACAGAGGGGCAAAGAAATACAAAAACGATTTGTGTGTCACTTTGGGAGGGAGTGCGCCTGGAAATTCGAGGTCGTGTGCGAATGCACGTGTTGCACGACCTTAACTTAGACCCATCCAGATATTTCATCCGTAAAGGTTTGGTGGAATTCAACCAAATTTGTCATATTTGAGTTACCCATACACGATTCCACTTCATGAAATCACTGTTATATTGGACTCCGGCCTTATGGGATGGTACAGTTTTCAGGATAAAAGGTTCATGAATGCGTGGGTATTTGCGATGGCGTGCCATCGACTACCAGTTATATGGTCGTAGCCTGCTGACATACAGATTTTCTCAATTTAGTCAACTATTTTTCAGCAGAAACTGCGCAAAACGGGGTAAATTTGCAGGCAACTATAGCCTATGTCGATATTTATATCCTGAAATGCAGGAGATGGCCTTAAAATATAATGTTTACAAATGCGTGGGTGGCGGGGTGGTTGGGGGGGGGGGGGGGGCGCACCGTGAATACCGACCTCCTTGATCCCACTATTGGTTAAACCTCCTGATCAATTTTGATTTTACCGTGGCAAGTATTCTTTCCTTCTGCGGTCCTACAAATTTGAGTCTGGCAGTTACTCGCATAAATGCACGCATGCACGCACATATGCACGCGCACCGTGGCTACCACTCACTCACCTATACACGTCCATAGGGAGCCATTTTATGCCGATCCTCCCTATACAATGTTGATACTACTATAACAACCAAAAATATTTATTAACTAGAAGTTGCCCGGGTTAGAGATGAGCTGATAAAAATTGAGAACTGTTCAGAAAAATGGTGAATAATAATAATAATAATAATAATAATAATAATAATAATAACTAGATCTGTTCCATGAACAGATATACGGCTTCCAAGAATACATCCACTTGAACTAGACATTCTTTTCTTGTACTTCATGTACAATCTAGTTATCTGGTGAAATTCCGTTTTTCTAGAACTTCTTTAGATAACATTTCTTGTCTTTCTGATCAATCGCCTAGGTGGTTTTGGAGATGATCTATATACACAAAACTGGTCACAAAATCAGCTAGATGATTGGTCATTCAGCAGTAAACAGGTTAATCAGGGATTTCTTTGGACACTAAATCTGGTAACATGGAACCAGTTTGACTGTTCTATACCTGGTGCTTCGGGAGAAGTAACTAGCAGGACAAGAGGTATTAGAAGATAGCAATATCTCACATTTTTAAGTTACCCAAGGAACCGGCTGCCACAGGACCCAGTCTGTGCAGGACTAACTATTCTGTGAAGAAACAATATCCAAGCCATGTACATATATAGAATTAGATTGCCCATTTGACTCCTGCTCACTGGCCGCAGATTGACTCAAGAACAAAATAATGTGTTGTACTGTAGTCTACTAACTACAAGCTTCAAAATGGTATGTGAGATGACCACATTTGATAAAATTTATTTTCTGCCCACCATTTCCCCCACCCCTTCGGCTGATATCAAAATTCCAATGTGTCATGCACATCTCTGGCCATATGTGGAATCATACATTTCTATGTGAAATGGTCTAGGAGGAGTTGTGTTACAATTGATTGGTGCCCACTTTTGACCCTGGCCCCTACCCTCAGTTTGACCCAAGATCAAAATAATTCCTTGTACTGTAGTCTACTCATCATTGGCTTCAAAATGATATGTGACATGACCACCTTTGGAAATCTTTTATTTTTTACTCCACATTTCCCATCACTGGGGCTATACCAAAATTCCACAAGAGCTATCAGAAGATAGCAAATAGCTTACATGTACTGTATATTAATTGTACATCACAGGATATGATGGACCACTGGATAGTCACATTTTGAAATTTGACAATCAACATATGAATTCAAAACACCTGTGGTACTACCCATTGGGCAAGCATAGCTTGGAGATTGAACCATAAAGCTTATCTGCCCAGGAATAACGTGAAGTCATTTAATGACAACTGGCCAATGGTCCAAACATAAGCAAAGTTCATAGTCTGAAAAATGAAGAAACATTTTAAAAAACAATCAGCATAATACATATTTAGATGTCAAATGCTCTAGGAGTTGCATGACAATCGATTTGTGCCCACTTTTGACCCCGCCCTCTACCCTCAGTTTGACGCAATATCAAAATAATTCCATGTATTGTTGTCTACTCATCGTTGGCTTGAAAATGATATGTGACATGACCGCCTTTGGATAAATTAAATCTTTTACCCATAGTCCCCACACCCTGGGGTTCATGATAAAATTTAAAAAGTGTCATGCAAATCACTGGCCAGATGTGCAATCATATCTAAAGTTTCAAGTTCCTATCTGAAGTGGTCTGGGAGGAGTGGCATTACAATTGATTGGTGCCCACTTTTGAAATTTTGACCCCGCCTCCCACCCTCAGTTTGACTCAAGATCAAAATAATTCCTTGTACTGTAGACTACATACCTTTGGCTTGAAAATGATATGCAACATGACCTTTGGAAAAATTTAAATTTTGACACACATTTCCCACCCCCAGGGCCCTGCCCCTGGGGTCATGCCAAAATTCCAAAAGTGTCATGCAAATCCCTGTCCATATGTGCAATGATACCAAAAGTTTCAAGCTTCTATGTGAAATGGTCTAGGGGGAGTTGTGTAACAATCTATTGGTGCCCACATTTGATCCCCACTACCCTCAGTTAGACCCAAGATCGAAATAATTCCTTGTGCTGTAGTCTACTCATCATTGGCTTCAAAATGATATGTGACATGACCATGTTTGGATAAATTAGATTTTTGACCCACAGTCCCCACCCCCTGCGGTCACGACAAAATTTCAAAAGTGTCATGCACATTCCTCGCAATATGTGTAATCATACCGAAAGTGTAAAGGTCTCTGTGAAATGCTCTAGGACGAGTTGCATTACAATCGATTGGTGCCCACTTTTGTCCCCGCCCCCTACCCTAAGTTGGACCAAAGATAAAAATAATTCCTTGTATTGTAGTCTATTCATCATTGGCTTGACAATGATATGTGACATGACCACCTTTGCATAAATTTAAATTTTTACCCACACGCCCCTTGGCGTCATGACAAAATTTCAAAAGTGCCATGCACATCCATGGCCATATGTGTAATCATACCAGAAGTTTCAGGTTTCTGCGTGAAATGGGCTAGGAGGAGTTGCGATGGTAGCTCTTTTAAATAGACTGTTAAGATTGCCTTTCTGGTGCAATTTTTAAATTTGTTCAAGAAAATTTAAATTTTCCCATGGAAAAATCCATTTCTAGACCAAGAGAAGACTATTTTGAAAATTTACCACTGGAGTGACTGGCTCGGTTATCGAGCTAATCATTCCAGTTGTAAATTTTCATAAATAGTCTTCTCTTAGTTTGCAAATGGACATTTCGCAAGACCATTTCAGATGCACTGAAGAAGGGGTAAAGGGTGAAATCTAAAGTTGTCACCAACTGATGTAGCTAATTGAGACAGGAACTACTTTTACTGTCACGCTTCTAGTATTGAAACACACCACGCATTTGTCAACGCAAGAAAACTGAATAGATAAGATTCTGAAACTGGTTGGAGGGCTTGGGTAGAGATATATGACGGCTGTGGCCACAGTTTCCAGTCAAATTTCTTTCAATACATTCATCAACTTACGCAATACTTCCAGTATTATAAGATTTTAGCACTTTAAGGTTCAAAGTGTTAAAAGCTAATTCACTAATCCGCTCTATTAAGAGAAGAGTATAATAGCGCATTTAAGCATGCAAGATCACTCAAGCCTGTTTATAATGGGCACTGTATGGTCCATCAAAAAGTGGTTGTTAAAGACAGATAGTCAGTTAATACAACTTATTCGCTATACTATGCAGCGTTTGTTGACCAAAAGATGGTGGTTGCTTACGGCTTCTCGTCATACCACCACCCCTTTTAAAGAATAACCATCTTTTGGCGCCAGAGCACATGTTCGTCTTTGGGTAATAAATATCTTCCTGGTTATAAGCCTGAATTTCCATCTGATGGAGCTTTATCATGAAAGCTATATAAAATCATTATTACTAGATTGACCTTTTTCCGCTGATTCCTAAATATTTAAGATATTATTGTGTGCTCTAACATCTATGTTGTTGAATGTTTTGTAATGTGTTTGACTGAAGGTTGTTCCTCCCGCAGCAATGCCCTTCAGTCAAATTATTTTTAAAGAAACAACTCAGTCTACCAAACCATGTTGCTAAATAAACTTGGACATTCGGCTACAAGGAACAGGAGTGTGAAATCTAAAGTTGTCACCATAAATCTGCTCGACGGCAGAAACTGTAACAGATCTAACCTGTCTATTAAGGAACACCTCTGAAATTAGACCTTTGCTATATATGATGTAGTAATTTTGGAAGTTCATATCTCGGCCGTTTATGGACAGATTATCTTCTAATTTTCAAACACTCGTTCATCTATGCCCACGCTGATATGACAAAGGTCATAGCATTCCGGGATCCATGGCTGGTTTAAGATGCACAATGTTTCACAATAACCACAAATAGCAATCTTTTTCAGAAGCATCACCAATAAGACTCAAGTGGTCCACCTTAGATAGGTAGTCTAATGCACTAGGCTAATTAAGTGCGTAGATGTAGGGTCCTATACTGTAATAGCAATGGGTTTGAGAACCACCACTCAAGCGGTTCACTTACAGAGGTGGTCATAGAACGTATTTGAGCTAAGAACCACCGTCATCATACATCAGCATCTCTGTCTTAGCGAAAATTGTTACTGTCTCTAAGAGCCCTGTATTTGAGAATCGCCATCAATGAAATTCAAGTGGTCCACTTCCATAATATTCAATATTTTCCTGTATTTTTTTTTACAATTATCACATTCAACACGCTATGCAAGCGTATTAATAATTAATTAATTAATAGAAGTAGCAAAGCAAAACTCGAGTTTCTTAGTATTTCATAATCTATGAACACCAGCCATACAACAGAAAGCTGTTGCTAGTGGCCGTTGAAACGTTATTAATGCTGGAACATAGCGATCTTTTCCTTAATTTCCGCTAATTTTTACAAGTTGCATGTGCCAAGCACGCTATGTAATCGTATTAATAATTAATGAACTAGTAACAATTGTAACACATATCGCAGCTGTCTTAGTATGTTTAAACCTCTGAATACGACCCTTGCAACACAAACCTCTTGCTACTAGTCCTTGCAAAGTTATTAAGGCTGAAACAGAGTGATTTATCCAAATATTACCAGAATTTATGTAAGTTTCGCGTTCAAATGGTGCTTTCAAATGCTGCTATGCGTTATGTAATTGTAGTAATTTTTCACCAACTAGCAGGAATAGCAACACGCAACTGATATCGTTTAGTATTTCATAGCGTTAGAACATGACTGTTGCAACAGAAACATGTTGCGGTTAGCAATTGTAGACGTATTAGGGCTGGAACAATATGATATATTCTATATCATCACATAGTTGATGCAACGCTATCTCCCTCGTCCCTTCAACTACCACCCCCCCCACACCCTCCCCCCCCCCTCTCTCTCTCTCTCTCTCTCTCTCTCTCTCTCTCATCCCTCTCCCTCTGACTCGTTTCAACCGTATATATGCGTGGCGGTTATCAATAAAACTCAAGTGGTCTACCTTAGATAGGTATTCCTATGCATTAGGCTAAATAATCGCTTAGATGGGTGTCCTATGCAGGAATAGCAATGTGTTCTTAGAATCACAACTCAAGTGGTCCACTTAGATATGGGGTCATATGCAATAATTGCGCCGCTAATAGTTAAGAACCAATCACCAATAGCTGGGTTTTTTAAACAACCCGTAATAAAGGTCAAGTGGTCCTATACGGCAATTGACCGCTAATGCTTAAAAACCACCATCAACAAACATCTATGTTCTAGTGAACGCTGTTGCAGCCTTCAATAACAATGTTTTCATTGACTAAACTTGGTCAATAAAGGAGTAAATGTCTGCATATATTATAGTACTTTTTCCACCACATTTGTAATAGTTATCCACATACAAAGCATGCGCGCACTGCAAGTGTGTGTTTAGCGGGTGGGGGTGTCGGAGGAGGGGGTTGCGACATCTGTGTGGACACAATGCAAATAATTTGTCCGCCATGCAATGCATAATAAATAGCATTGTATTCACTCAAAGGTCAATTGCCTATTGTGTAATAACTCTATCTATCTAGCTAACTCGTTAACGCTTACGCTGCCCAAAACGGCTTCTGTGGTAGTCTTGGAAAATGTCCGTATGCATATCGAAAGAAGACTATTTTTGAAACATTATCCTCTCTGTCTCTCCACCCTCTCTCCCCTCCGTCTCCTGCTCCTACCCTTCTCCCTTCCCTCAATCCCTCCCTCGCTCCTGCCATCCTCTCCCGCCTTCCCTCAATGCCGTCCTCTCTCTCTGTATTATATTATAATGTGATCCTATTGTATGATGACACAAGATGGAATGGTACCGAGTGCAAAATGCATGCACCAACATCAGCTAATACATTGATATATGTGTATGATCTTGCAACGTCAAAATGAACAGCCTTGCGTATTTAAAATGTCATGACATTTGATTGCAGATTTCAAAAATACCCAATTTGTCCCACCCTTTAAACAGCGTGGCCAATGCTTCTGAATTCCCGGTTGTTAAGATGCTGCTGCTGTGCCCGAGAGCAACAACATTCCGCAACATCATATTGATACAGGCGGTAACCGTAATATATATGATGAATATTGTAAAACAAGAAACCAGGTTCGAAGAGAAACAAGAAAAGCACAGAAACAATATGAGAAAAATATTTCTATATCAGCCAAAAATAACCCCAAAAAGTTTTGGAATTATGTGCAATCCAAGACTAAAGTCAGATCAGGTATTCCAGATGTAATAGATTATAGCGTCACTCAAGTATTGCCATAAAGTCTTATGTCATGTTATCGTATTGGGTTTTCTGGTTTTTGGTTGTTGTCAATAAAAAATGTGTTTACCTAAATAGCGTGTTACGCTTGATATATAGAGAATAAGACAATCAGTGGCCTGAGCTAATAGGGCTGGCATCCGCACATGTTGGTGCACTGAAGTTAATGTACCAAATTTTAGCACCAATATTCACATCTTCAATTATTTTGAGAATGTTGTTATTGAAGAGTGTGTATGTACATTAGGAGGGTCATCTAAAGGAAGTTTCTTCCGAGAGACTGGATCTACACAAGACAAAGAAGAAGAAAATGGCTACCCTAATAGATTTAACTTGCCAGGGCCAGTGTATCGAATTTTCTGGTACATCAGAGGAAAATATTGGTTATGCGAAAACATTCTGGCAGTCGCTTCAGCTTCAACCTCCAATGGAATCGCAGTTGGTGTCCAGTGATATTCGTCAGCGGTTGAAAGTGGCACCAATTGGCGCACAAAGTTTGTGTTGTTTTTAGTTTTACCATGGCTACCAAGTCAGTTTTCGTCCCAAACCAACTCGACCGATGTTTAGCTCGATTGTCTTGCCTTCCATAAGAAAATCCAACAAAACGTTCTGCTAGGATGCCTCTGCAGAAAACATGTTTCTCCTATGGAATGATACGTTCTGTTAAAGCAACTGTAATAATTTTAAAATTATATTTAATTAATTATTTTATTTTTTATGAATTATAATTTTTAATAAACAACTGTCGTAAAGGATTTAGGTCTGAATGTAGACAACCAACTAAAATTTAGCATCCATTGTCAAATCCAAGTATAATAAGATTTTGGGACTGATAAGAAGGTCTCTCACCCATTTAGTCTTCAACTCTAGTAAGATAAGATTGAGATAAGATAAGATTGATTTGCAGAATGCAGGATAAAAAGCTTCTATGTTCCGTTTTGTGTTAGGCTGATGTGGAGTTAGGCTGCTATGATAGTTAAATCTTAGTTCTTGGTTTGCCCAGTATGTGTCTAATCTATTACTTGTTACTTGTTCTGTAAATCCCTCCTCTCTGTTCTAGGAGACCCACCAGCTGGCACTAAATTCCTAGCTGATGTAAAGTGTTGATTTTGTAGCGTTGTGTTATCATGCCTTCTTGGACGAAATATAGTGTACTGAGACTTTCCAGTTAGTATGCAAGATCTCTTGTGGTGCAGCTAGAAACAGAGGTCACGGGTGGCCTCCTCTAGCATGATCGCGAGCGGATTGCATTTAGTGAATGTATGGGAGGTGTCGAGAATTAGTTTAACGATGTTGACCTGCTGACATTCTTTCAAGGTTTGGAGGTTACCAGCTAACATGATGTGTTCAATCTTGTTGATGTGTGGTTTGCGAGTTTCTTCCAGACATGGACAATTAAGAAGGAAATGTTCAGTGGTCTCTGGTTCAGATTCGCAGAGTGGACAATCAGTGTTAGAGGCACGTTTTCGAGTAGAGCCGGCATACAAGTTGTAGCGCTGAGTGAGCAACTTTGCTTTGACTGTTGCTTTGACGACCGTAAGGGTATCAGTGTTTGCCATATTCCAGACTGAGTGGCAACTTCCTATTTTGCAGGACGATAAGTTGATGTATCCCAATGTTACTTTCGCTGCAGCTTCCTCGAGTAGGATTTCTAGCCAGTAGTTATTCACATTAGCATGCAACAGCTTCTTCCAGGAACATTTTGTAGGTTGGGATTTTACAAGGTTGAACGCTGATGGAAGCCTATACTGAATCAGGAGCTTTCTAACAACAATCACCCAGCTATGGGAGTTGTAGCTTTTGACTGCCAACTGTCGTCTAATAACTAATGCTTCAATTGAGTCAGGTCGTCGCAGCATGTTGAGAAACAGTGTCAGTATTCTCTTATGGATTTGACCTTCAATTGGGATAACGCCAAGGAGCAGGTAAACGGCAGCATTAGCGGTTGAGGCAGGTAGATGCTGCAGTCTTTTTAAAGTCCCTCTGTAGTAGTCCTCCAGCATTTGGACGTCGCTGTTTGAGAGCACAACTGCTTCTAAGCCGTGTAGAAGGATTGGTGTGATATAGATCTCCCATAGCTTGATGGATGTCATTGGGTTGATACCATTAAGACCGTGCATTCCGGCACCCATCAGCGAGTATGCTGCTCGGCGTGCTGAGTCAATACGTGCAACGATTGTTGACTTGTTTTTTACATTATTTGATCTGTGAATTCCCAAATGTGTTTCCTCTGGGGAAAGTTCCAGTTCAGCTCCATTAAGATGAAGAAATGCATCTGAAGATTTACCAGGTGCTGTTTTTGGGACCATAGCTTTGGTCTTTGCTGTGCTAAACAGGTATCGCTCGTTTGATGCATCGAGCTCTGCAATATTCAATAGTTGCTGCATTTGAAAGGCACTCTTGGAGATAATGGCCAGGTCATCTGCACACATGATGGCGCCAGTATGAATAGAACCAATGCGAAATGCATCTGGATGAGCTGTCAGTTTATCCAGTAATGGGTTGCTACGTTGTTTGAAGAGATCAGGAGATGTGTATGCACCCTGTCTGATGCCGAGTTCTTCATTGAAGGCTCTAGATACATTCCCCTGCCACTTGATTACTGATGTGATGCCGGTATACATGCTGTTAAATAGCTCCCATAGTCTGCCATCTAGTCCTTGAGAAGAGGCTGCGTTCAGCATGCTTTTGTGACAGACTATGTCAAACGCTTTTGAAGCATCCATGAATGTAATAAGCAGTGGCAATGCACTGTCTTTTGCCTCAGCTAAGCATTCAGTAAGCAGGAAGGCTGCATGAGTAGAAGAGCATCTATTGGTGAATCCAAATTGCAGCTTGTTTTGTTCTGGGTCCAAGACTGCCCTTGACCGTTTCAGAAGTTCTTTCTCTAGCAACTTGCTTAAAAGGGATGTAACCGTAATATGCCTGTAGCTGTCTGGATTGTTTGCTGGTTTTCCTTTCTTCAAGATTGGTGATACGATGCCCATTTTCATACCGTCTGGAATCGTCCCCCGTTTCAGTATTCCGTTAATTAGACGTGTGATGACACTTATTACTTCCTCAGAGGCAAACTTCACATGCTCCGCCGATAGGCCAAATGAGCCTGCAGCTTTACCCTTTTTCATTGAATCAATATGTCTCTTTGTGTCAGCTCCTGTGAGCAGTTGAACAGCATTTTCGTTTGATGGCAACGAGCTAAGGAGAGCATGGATCATGTTAGCAGATTTGTTTGCGTCTTCACTGAAACTAGGATGATGCTTGGCAGTAGCCAAATCCTCAAAATAGTTGGCCTATCGTTCAGTTTCTGATATTCTTGAAGAGAACTGCTTGAAGTCGATGGCTGACATTTTTGATGCTCTGCTACCAGGTCGATGTTTACGTACAAGTTTAAACATGGATTGTTTGTCATGTGTTGACATGTACATGATAGCACTGTGAAGATTGTGACGCAAGTCAGCTGACAGTTGGCATTGAGCATGACGTAGGGCTTGTTTAGCGCGCATCCTGTTATTAGTTAATTGGTTGACTGTCTGTAGGATGGCCTCCCTTCTTCCAGGCCCAGTGCGCAACTTTCGCTTTAGAAACTAGCGGTTTTAGTGCCGAGTTCCATTTAGTTGTTGTCCTACAGCGAGGAGATTTAGCATATGTAGGATCACACTGAAGAGCGGTCTTCTTTAGAATAGAGTTAGTGGCTTGAAGTATGATATCTGGAGAAGTGTCTGGCGGGCAGTCCTTTAAGACCTTAGTAAGTCTGGTCTTGGTCAATGACTTATAACGCTCCAGATTTGCTTTCGACCAATTAACGCGTGGTTGCGGAGGGCAGTTTATCTTCTTTACCCTCCCTGGGAGTATTGTTAGTGATACGGTTGCAGTGACTCTATTCTTGAAGATGTTTAAATTTTCCGATGTTACAATGTGATCAGATAGTGAATTCCAGGCATCGATTATTCTATTGGTAAAGTAATGTTTTCTGAAATCATGTGAAAAGCGATGTTTCTTTAGTTTATATGTGTGTCCTCTTGCTATTGAATTGTTTAATGTGAAAAGATGTTTTGTTAGATGTGTGTGGTAATAACCGTGTATGATTTTATATAATTCAATCATATCTCCCCGGTGTCGTCTGTATTTTAGAGTTGGGAGATTTAGTCTCTTTAGCCTGTCAGGGTAGCTCAGTCCCTTCAATGACGGAATCTGTCTGGTTGCCCTCCTTTGAACAGTTTCGATAGTATTGATATCTTTTTCTTTGTATGGGCACCAGACACTGTTAGCATATTCAAGGTGAGGGCGTACTAATGCTTTGTACAGCAATGTGAAATTGTCATTATTTAGGTATGTGTAGGTTCTGCGAATTATTCCCATTATCCTGTTGGCTTTATTTACCTGTTCATGTATATGTTTTCTAAAGTTAAGTTGTCTGTCTATAAATATGCCTAGATCTTTTTCAAACTCAACAGATTCAAGTGGTATTGGGAGACCATCCTCTCCGTGTAGGTGATAAGATCTGTTTTCAACATTTTGTTTGCTTTTTATTTCCAGAACTCTACATTTGTTTGGATGGAATTTTAGTAGCCATGTAGAAGCCCAGTCGATCATGGAGTCAAGATCATCCTGTATTATTATACTGTCTGTTTTGTCTTGAATTTCTTTATAAATCTTTGTGTCATCTGCGAATAAGTAGATTTCAGAACTGACATTATCCGGTAGGTCATTTATATAAATAACAAACAGGATAGGGCCTATCACACTACCCTGTGGTAACCCACTGGATATATCTTGCCATGCAGAAAATTTGTTATTAATCCGGACTATCTGTTTACGATTTTTAAAGAATTCCCTTATCCATTGGCACATTGTATCACTAAATCCATATGCCTTCAATTTGATCACGAGTCGTTCATGTGGGACCCTATCGAATGCCTTCATTAGGTCCATAAATACTACGTTTATTTCACTATTGTTGTCCAATATTTTTGTCCATCGTCTAAAACATTTAATAATTGCAGTGTTGTTGACCTCCTGGAAATAAAACCAAATTGTTTATTAGTGAGTAGATCATTTGCCGTTCTGTGCTTTAATATCTTATCCAGAATGAGCTTTTCCATGAGTTTGCAAACTACACTTGTAAGGCTTATTGGTCTGTAGTTGCCTGGGTCCTTTTTATCCCCCTTTTTAAAAATTGGTGTCATGTTTGCAAGTTTCCAATGGGTAGGTACACGTCCTGAGACAAATGATTTGTTGAATATGATGTTAAGTGGTTTATGTAGTACTTCTCTTAATTCATATATGAGACGAGGATGTACCTCATCAGGTCCAGTTGATTTAGAAATGTTTATTGATTCCATAATTTTAAGTGGTTCGCTGAGGCTGAAGGTAGTGTCACTAGAGAGAGTTTGTTTAGTTTCGCCTAGTAAGGTGTGGAAGCGTATTAGTATCTTCATCAATGAAAACAGTAGTATAGAAATTTGCTAATACGTCCGCCTTGTCAATATCATTTTGTACTTTCAGGACTGTACCATTTGCTTCAACCTCCAGTTCAGGTATTCTGGAGGTGAGTTCTTGTACAGTTGACATGATACCAAAATTTTTTAGGATTCGTTTTTACACTTCTGGCTTTTTCTTTTTCTCGTTTAGCATTTCTTGTGAGTGTCTTAAGTTTGTTTTGCTGGTGTGTATATTTAAGCCTGTCTTTGTCTGTTCTGGTTTTCATATAGTTCGTCCAACCTCTATTTTTAGCTATAGTTCGTCCAACCTCTATTTTTAGCTTTTAGTAGTTTAAGAATTTATGATGTGATAGCTGCTTTCTTTCCCTTGCTGTGTGGCTTGTATCTGGGGATATGCGCTATTTCTGCTAACTTTAGTACGGCTATACACTTCGCTAGTTAGACCTATACTTGAATACGGGAACGGTCCATGGACTCCCATGTTAAAAAAAGACAGTCTAACACTAGAAAATGTGCAGCGAAGAGCAACTAAAATGATACCCTCAATAAGAAATTATACTTATTTAGACTGGTTAAAATATCTGAATCTACCTTCTCTCAACTACCGTCGATCACGTGGGGATATGATTCAAACTTACAAATACATTCATGGCCTTTATCGTGTTCAGCGCCCATTCTTGGAGATAGACAAACAAAGCATCACTCGGGGACATAATTTGAAACTCACTGAGAGCCGAAGTAACAAACTAATTAGGCAGAATTTTTTTGCAAACCGAATGCAAATTCATTCCAGGTTTTGAATGTGCCTCTAAATTAGCATACCCACTGCAGAAACTTGATCAAATATCCTTAGAAAACAGCAAATTACCAATGATATGGAAGAAAGCTAACATAATTCCAATTTATAAAAAAAGGTAGTAAAAAACAGGCAGGAAATTATAGCCCAGTCTCCCTTACTTGCATACTATGCAAGATAATGGAAACACTACTAAGAGACAAAATGTTGCAACACTTCGAAAACAGTGCACTTTTAACAACACATCAACATGACTTTATGAAGGGTAGAAACTGTTTATCAAACCTACTAGAACCACTAGAAAGTTGGACCTATAGTTGAGACCAAAAGCTGTATGGGTGCAATTTACCTTGACTACAAAAAAACCTTCGATACTTCCCCCACAGACAGCTTAAATGCATAAATTAAAGGCATATGGAGTGAGAGGAAATATACTTAAATGGATAGAGGACTTCCTGAGAAATCGACAAATGAGAGTAAGTGTACGTAGTGCATATTCAAAATGGGCAGATGTAGATAGTGGTGTCCCACAGGGTCTGTATTAGGACCACTTTTGTGTCTATATATGTAAATGGGATATCAGAGATTGTCACATGCCTGCTAAAAATGTTTGTTGAAACAAAACTGTGGAATACAATTAACGATTGATCAGACAATCTAAAACTACAAAAAGATCTAGACAATCTCAACATGTGGGCAGACACCTGGCTGCTAAAGTTCAACACTAGTAAGTGTAAGCGAATGCATCTCAGATATAATAATTTGCAATTTGAATACACTATGCGAGAAAACTGTATACTTGATTAAACTAATGGGGAAAGGGACCTGGGGATCTGGATAACAGACAATTTAAAGCCCTCAACACAATGGCTAAAAGCAGCAAACAAAGCCATGTATGTCATCAGATCTATTAAAAATGAGAATAAGTATACTGTGTACAGCTAGGCTTGGTCACCTTACTATGTCAAAGTCTACTCAAAGATATAAACTATTTAGAACAAATACAAAAAAGATGTACGAAATTAGTAAACGGCTTACATACCATAGTAAGAACTATGAAAATAGGTTAAAATCACTAAACCTCACAACATTAAAACAGCGAAGAATTAGGGGTCACCTCATTGAAACCTATAAATTAATTACCAGAAAAGAAAATATAGACAGTAGCCAGTTCATCATTCTATCCAAAAACGGCATCATTCGTGGATATAGTTTAAAAATTCACAAGTTAAGATTCAATACACGGCTAAGACAAAACTTTTTCAGCTGTCGTATTGTGAACTTGTGGAACAGGGTATCATTTAGAATTTGATATTTGCATTGCATGTATTGCATGTATTGCTATGCAAATTATAAATTGTATAGCTATCGGCAAAAATGTATAGCAATCTGATCAACTCTTTCACCGATAAATTCCCTGTATCTCAATCTCAGAGCAAACAAATAGGAAAGCTATTAAATATTTTGAAATCAATATGACTGGAAGCCATTGCTGCTTTAGGCAGCAATGGCTTCCAGTCATATTAATTTCAAAATATTCAACAAAATATGATATACATTGTAAAGAATGTACTTTTTCAGGGATTTGTTGTTAAAAGGGTTAATGATAGAATTATGAAAATCAATGATAAATTGCAATCGGGTACAAATTTTGCATAGCAGATACAGCTATGCATGTTGCAGAATGTATAGCAACTGCTTAAACATGTGTAGCCAATTGAGATGCGATACCAGATAAATTATGCCCTGTGGAACCAGTTGCCCAATAATGTAGTTTGGGCCAATACTGTCAATGCCTTCAAGAGCGCATTGGTTAATTATTGGCGAAACCTAGACATTTAAATAGGTACATGTGTAGCTTAGCTATGTCCGGTATACATAACTCTAACACCTAATGTGTGAAGTATTTAAAATAGACGTACTATTTAATTTTCAGGCAACATCCCACAATACATTGCGCTTACACTGTTTAACGTTAACCAGAACCTGTACCAGGAAGTGTTTCTGTTAGCGTTATACCCTAGTAAGCTCAGTGAATTGTGGAATGTTGGTTGAAGACCGAATAGGGAACTAATCCATAACCATGACTAGAACTTCACAATCATAAGTCTACGTAAATTCGGAACAACAAGTTATTGTAAGCTTAGGGCTAATTTCCATGACTGACAGTAGTTCATTGATATGGTGTGTTGGTTTTCGCATACCGGAATGAAGTTTTATTGACGCAGAGCTCTGTTCGTCGAACCCAGGATTTGAGTTTTGAGCTGTGTTCGTCATTACCAATGGATACTGATTGGTAAATTTCAAGATGACATCGCATTTTGCAACTGATTTAAAAGGCCAAATCTCATCAATACTGTAGTGTACATGGACATCTGCGATTTAGTTATACTGAATTTAAAGCATAAAGCGATGTACAATCAAATTAATTGCTACAGTTAACTCAATATATCTATAGGGATAGGAACTTGGTATGGTAATTCAGGACAGTTCATAAATGTGAGCATGGACCGGGAGTGGAACCACATCAATCCATGTTAAAATTACATAAATTTGTTTGTTCATTGGTTGTTAAGATATTGATAGCACAGCCGCTCATTTATAAATCTGTTATGTAAATACTGCTCTGGGTCATCTCTATATTGCGGAATGAGTTTACTACCCAAACAAAAATGCTTTAATGAATACCCAGAAAAAGTTGTGGGAGACTTTTTTAAGGGTCAATCTTACCCCACCTGGTTTATGCCAAAGGGTGCCATGGAGTGGAGTTTGTGTATCCAATGGCTTTCTTTAGCTTGCCTCCATGTCATCATAAACTCGTCATCTGGGTCAGATGAGAGGACTTGTATAATCCTAAATTGTACGTCGCTCCTAGAATGACTTTCTGGTGTAAAGTGTCGTGATACTGGTGTGTCGTATCGTATATGTTTGTAGAAGTTGGTGATTGAGCGTAGATGTTCTTGGATTCTGATTTTAAACACTCTTTTGTCTCTCCCACATATTGTTTTTCTGCAGCGTTTACAGGTGATCAGATATATAACGTTTCTTGTTTGACAATTACCAGCGATTTTTGCCCTATGTGTCAAGCCTGTGTGGTGGCTTTTTAACCATCTACTTTGGTCCATCACTGTGCAGAAATCACATTTTTCTTTCAGACAGGGAAGGAAAGCATTTCTGTGTTTTGGTTTTGGTTTTATGAAGCATGTGTGTGCATGTGCTGCGCGATGGTAATGGTGAGCACATGGCTATGGAAATGGTTGTAAGCACACACATGCTTCATAAAAGTGCATCTTAAAAAAACTAGACAATAACAACAGAAGAAAAACATCTTTTAAAAAAATACAGTTAAAAGGACCAGATCGTTCTAAATACTATCTGTTGTTGTCTTATCAAACCAAACGGCACGCCCTCCCACCCCGCCCCACTGGAACCGCACACCGGACCAGCCATGACACTGCACAGGTGATAGTCGGCCAACTGTAAGCCCTCTGAAGAGCTCCAAAACGCAGCGAAACATCACAAAGTCTGAATCAAATAAGTATCCTTATCAGAACCCCTGAAATAGCCTTTCTCCTTCGATCAATACTCACCATTCTATTACTTCTGCTACAGCTAGCCTGGATAGATGGGCCCTAGGACTATAGACTTAGTAAGCTTTACCGACTCCTGGAACCGGGTACTTGGCTCCCAACTGCCGAGTACCCGTTTGCCATGAAGCTCATTTTTGTTTGCATAGCAACAACAAGAGACCCATGCTTTTTTGCAGTTGGAAGTCTTGAGATTAGTTAAGTCTTTTTTTCTGTGTAAATTGTGATAGCTTTGTGCGCTCTCTAAGGATATATTGGATTACCATGGATGCTGCCGATGATAACCAGGTTGTATATTTCCATGTTATTCCATAGTTAAAAAGACTTAGGTCTTCAAAATTTTGTGTGTGTCGCATGTTCCAATTTCTAACCCCAAAGAATCTGGGACGTGTGTTAACAACGAAATATGCCAGATGATCGCCTTCCTTTAAACCCCAACAGGCGATCAGCAGATATGAAATTAGGTGTTGGTTGACAGTGTTTTTTAACACGAAAATCGGCTGACGTCGTTCTCCATAAGATCCGAGCGGGTGACGTCACACCCGTGTTACTCGGATATTTATGTGAAGAAAATGTTTCATTAATTCGCGCATCTGATTCTAGGTGCTGCGTACTTTAATTGGTACCAGAAAAACTTTGGAATTTTCAAGTTTTGCATGTTATCACGATCGGTTTGCAATGATCAGTGGTTTCAAAATTCTTGATTTAGATGTGTGGTCTGCGGTTTTAACATGTGCTACAGCAGTTTGTTTACATTTTGTTGTTTCTTCACATATCGTTTTGGCCTTCATTATGAGTATAATTTATATTTATTAGTAAATATACCCCGAATGCTATGCGATATGATTCCTGGTTCCGTTATACATCCTTGAGGATCAGTGTATGGGTGTATTATTGCCCGCTTCGTTCTTGTCATCATAATCAATGCGATCTTTGCTGTAACGTTGTGGGGTGCGGGAGGGTTAACAGTCAATTTACTTGGCAGGGTCTGACGCGGGGTCAGGCGGTCCGAAAGTAAATCGTGGAGCGTCAGTGTCAGCCCTTGGGGGCGTTCCACGTCTGCAACCGGAGGTGGCGGAGATGGCACCGCCGGCGTGGTTTGGTCCTGCTATGCAAGGCTTCTTGCATAGCGTTCTGCCCACGCTGGTGTTGTCCCTGCTGCCAAAAGTTGTAGGGCAGTCTCGTACGGCCCCCTGGCAGTCCCGTCGGGCTCCGGCTTGATGGGCTCTGTCTCTCTGCGGCCACCTCCAGGTTGTCCAGTAGCGGTGGCCGGTCTGTAAGGCATGGGAGCCGTCCACCAGGACAGCTCCATGGTTTCCTAGTCTAGTGGCGACTCTTCGGGGTCTGAAGATGAGGAAGCCGAGGAGGAGAGGTTGCTGCGGCCTGTGATGCCGCGGGTGGAGAGCATGGAGGTCGATTCCGTCCTGGACGGAACCATCCTCCATCTGTCTGGCTTGGCACAAGCCAGGGCAGTGGCTCCGCCCGTGGTTGAGGTCACTCCGGTACCGGGCACCAGTCCCGTGATGGTTGGTTTGCCGCCAACCGACACAGTGGCGGGCCAGGCATGGTACTCACCTATCTCGTCTGGTTCGGCGGTCAGACATGGGGTGCCATTGGTGCCTGTGTTTGGCCACAGTTCTTCAACCGCTACGGGTCCGCACGGTTTTCCGTGCGGGCCTACTCCATGGACTGGTGTTTTCCATGGGATGGCGGCGGAACCGTACGGTACCAGAGTTCCTGGCATATCAGCAATGGCTCCTAGCCAGGAGGCCCTTGCTGGTAGGGCCGTGAACATGTCAACGGGTGACGTGTTCACGGGAGTGTCCTCCTCGGAAACAGATTGGTCTGAGGCTCTGGCTTGGCTAGCCAGGGTAGACCCGTCTGTGGTTTCGACCACGGCCGAGGAGGATGCACCCCTTCTCCTTCGATCAATACTCACCATTCTATTACTTCTGATATATACAGCTGGCCTTGACAGCTGGCTCTAGGACTATTGACTTAGAAAGCTTTACCGACTCCTTGGAACCGGGTACTCGGCTCCCAACTGCAGAGTACCCGTCTACCATAGAGCTCATTCTTGTTTGCATAGCGACAAGAGAATACATGCTTTTTGCAGTTGGAAAGTCTTAAGATTGTTTAAGCCTAAGTCTTTTTACTGTGATTAATTGTGATAGCTTGTGCGTTCTCAAAAGGATATTTTGGATTAATATGGATGCTTCCGAGGATATCAGGTCATATATTTCCATGTTATTCCATAGTTAAAAGACTTAGGTCTCTAAAATTTCATATGTGTCGCATGTTCCAATTTCTAACCCCAAAGAATCTGGGATGTGTGTTAACAACGAAATATGCCAGATGATCGCCTTCCTTTAAATCCCAACAGGCGATCGGCAGATATGAAATTAGGTGTTGCCTTATCGGTGTTTTAAACACGATGATCAGCTGACGTCATTCTCCGTAAGATCCGAGCGGGTGTCGTCACACCCGTGTGTCTCGGATGTTTATGTGAAGAAAATGTTTCATTAATTCGCGCATCTGATTCTGGGTGCTGCGTACTTTAATTGGTACCAGAAAAACTTTGGAATTTTCAAATTTTGCATGTTATCACGATCTGTTTGCAATGATCAGTGGTTTCAAAATTCTTGATTTAGATGTGTGGTCTGCTGTTTTACCGTGTGCTACAGCAGTTTGTTTACATTTTGTTGTTTCTTCACATATCATTGTGGCCTTCGTTAGGAGTATAATTTATATTAATTGGTAAATATACCCCGAATGCTATGCGATATGATTCCTGGTTCCGTTATACATCCTTGAGGATCAGTGTATGGGTGTATTATTGTCTGCTTCGTTCTTGTCATCATAATCAATGCGATCTTTGCTGTAACGTTTCGGGATGGGGTGCGGGAGGGTGACAGTTAATTTATGGTCAATATATTTGAAAATTAATTGTCTGCCTTCCATTTTTGTTTCGTTCCGCTGGCTTATTGTAGGTTTGGTTTATAGGCCAAGCCAGCCCCGCCATCATGTGTCGAGTGCCACATATCGTACGGGTGCTATACAAGGACCATGTCTGTTTCCACTGTACTAAGTGTAGTCTTGACAGTAGGTGTAACGTTTGCGCTGTGTGGTCGGTCGATATGATGCTTAAGTTCCTTGCCAGAAGGACTTGGCAGGGTCTGACGCGGGGTCAGGCGGTCCAAAAGTAAATCGTGGAGCGTCCGTTTCGGCCCGTGGGGGCGTTCCACGTCTGCAACCGGAGGTGGCGGAGATGGCACCGCCGGCGTGGTTTGGTCCGGCTAGGCAAGGTGTCTTGCACAGCGTTCTGCCCACGATGGTGTCGTCCCTGCTGCCAAAAGTTGTAGGGCAGTCTCTCCCCATGTTTGATTCTGACCCTGTCCTTGGACAGGGTTCTGGACTGGACACCGAGGGAGCCGTTTCGTACGGCCCCCTGGCAGTCCCGTCGGGCTCCGGCCTGATGGGTTCTGTCTCTCTGCGGCCACCTCCGAGTGGTCCAGTAGCGGTGGCCGGTCCATCAGGCATGGGAGCCGTCCACCAGGACGGCTCCACGGTTTTCCTTGTCAAGTGATGACTCTTAGGGGTCTGAAGATGAGGCGGCCGAGGAGGAGAGTGTGCTGCGGCCTGTGAGGCCGCGGGTGGAGAGCATGGAAGTCGATTCCGTCCTGATAGAAGCCGCCCTCCATCTGTCTGGCCTGGCGCAAGCCAGGGCAGCAGCTCCGCCCATGGTTGAGGCCACTGTGGTACCGGGCACCGGTCCCGTGATGGTTGGTTTGCTGCCAACCAACACGGTGACGGATGTGGCCGGCCAGGCATGGTACTCACCTATCTCGCCTGGTCCGGCGGTTAGACATGGGGTGCCATTGGCGCCCGTGTTTGGCCACAGTTCCTCAACTGCTATGGGTCCGCACGGTTTTCCGTGCAGGCCTACTCCATGGACTGGTGTGTTCCATGGGGTGGTGGCGGAACCGTACGGTACCAGAGTTCCTGGCATATCAGCAATGGCTCCTAGCCCGGAGGCCGTTGCTGGTAGGGCCGTGAACATGTCAACAGGTGATGTGTTCACGGGAGTGTCCTCCTCGGAGACGGATTGGTCTGAGGCTCTGGCTCGGCCGAGGAGGATGTACCCCGTCCATCGGTGCATCGATCAGGACGGGGATCTTGCCCGCAGCCCTGATCCAGTCTGTTGGACTGGATCCATGGTTTATGGTATTGCTTGATACTATGTATAGCAAACAACGCATGAACAAGTGCCAGCTTTTTGCGGCCTCCATGGAGGTGCGGGCGAGGGGTCGTATTCCACGGGGGGAATACGACAGGTATGGTGTTGTCCCGTCGGTCACCGAGAATGACCGCTGGGTACTGGGTGTTCAGAGTGCTGGAGCGGGTGGCCCCGGTCCGGCACTTGTGGACAAGTCCCAGGCACACCAGGATGAAGTCCTGTCCCTATGCGATGAGGGTGTGAGGGCAGCTAGGAGTGCTGTCAACCATTCGTATCGCCTTCTTCAGTCGGTGTGGGCTGAAGCGGGGGCAGGCCACCCTGTGCCACCTGTGGCGCTTTCGTGCGTCAATGACGTCTTGGTGCGGTCTATGGACGCACTGGCAAGGGTGCAGGCACGTGTGACAAAGTCCAGGAGGCAAATGGTTCTTGACCATATGCATCCGGCTACGGCAGTCAGGGAGCGTCTTCTTGGGACACCCCTGACAGGGCCTAGCATCTTCGGTGGCCAGGCGCGGGCCATCCTACAGGACACTGCCAGCATTGCGCAGAATCGGTTGGCAGTAAACCTACAGCTGGAGCTAGTGCGGCAAGCGCACGCACTAGGGGCTGTAGGGAAACCGTTAGCTGTCCAACCTTCAAAGAAGCAGAAGAAGCAGAAAGGCAAGGCGAAAGCTAAGCCTACTGCGACTTCTGCTTCGTCTGGATTTTCTCAGCCACCACCGGCTAAGAAAGCCAGGAAGGTTGTGGAGGCCCCTACCCTCCCCAATGGTGCTCATGATCGCCCTAGAGGCAGGAAGGGCAAGGAGAAGGGTACGGGTAAGTCCTCCAAGGGCGGAAAGAAGGGAGCAGATCGTACCTGAGGGTACGAGAGCTCCCTTCATATCCGCCTGGACCACACCTAACAGCAATAACAGCAATATTGTGCCAGTTATACCTGCCGAGCCAATACGGAAATGGTTCTCTCTCTCTCTCGTTAAGAAAGGGGGGGGGTAGCGGACCGCGAGCCGGACAGCCCCGTTAGACGTCGAGGCGTCTATGGTGGGTGGAAGGCTCATGCGTTTCGTCGAAGCCTGGCGAGGTGTGATGTCAGACAGTCTGGTCCTGGGATGGTTATCCCAGGGGTACATGCCGGAGTGGTGGGACTTTCCGCCGCAGAATCTGTCTTTGGCACCTGTCTGGACACCCGTACCACGGGACCCAGACAAGTTAGAAGCCGTTCAAAACAAAGTGTCAGGTTTGCTTCTGAAGGGAGCAATAAAACCAGCGAACCAGAACACTCCGGGCTTCTATTCAAATATGTTCCTTGTCCCCAAGAGCATGGGGGGATGGAGACCCATACTCAATCTCAGGTCATTAAATTGGTTTACCAGTCCGTGCTTTGACTAAGTACAAAACGGAGACTCGTTACGGTCGAATGATAGACATCTGTGGATCTGCCATATGGAGCCATATGGCGCCGCATCCGTGGATTCTATCTCTCGTTGGGTAGTCGAATGAATTCAGACTACCCGTGAGATTACGACTGGGCACCAAGTGCAAGGCGCAAGGGCACGATGTTAGAGGAATAGCTGCCTCTTCCGCCCTTTACAATGGTGTTCCATTTAAGGACATCATGGCTGTCGCACAAGGGCACTGTGAGTCCTCTTTCACGGATTACTATATGAGGGATGTGTCAGACTTCGCGATTCCACTCACTTTAGCTGTTTTGAGACGATAGCTATATGACCGCACTGCTCTTCTTCCTTTTTTGGCATTTATAAGAGAGAATTAAGAAGCAGACATGGTCGAGCGAGAGGATGTCAACCAGATTGTGTCACTGATGGCCGGACAAGTGAATGGTTGGAGGAACCACGTCTGGAATCCAAATATCATGAGGTAATTCAAGATTGAGTTTTTTGTATTATGTCTATATATCATGTTCATTCGTCTTATATATTCATGCTCATTCCCAGGCTAATATATGCAAAGAGCAGTTAACCCTCTTGGCATCTTTGTGTTTTCAGGCGAGATGCATGTTCCTGAGTTCTCTCCCTTTTCTTAGGAGAAAAAAAGGGGTGGGGGGACAGTGATGCGAATGTGATTCGGTTCCGTTAACTTGATGGTCCTTTTAGGTCTCCATTAATCAAGTTTAAGTCTACCTCTTTCTCCAAGGGCCAAAAGTAGCAATTGATGGCTTGCCCCTTCCCACCAGGTTACTGACTAAATCTGGTGTATATCAAAAGTAATAGAATGGTGAGTATTGATCGAAGGAGAATGAAGGAAATTTCAATTTCCCTTTCTCCGAGATCTAACAATACTCACCATTCTATTACGGACCCAGCCTCCCAACCCCCACGGAGGCAAGCCATGGGTATCTCTTGTTTGGTGGCTATGCAAACAATATGAGCTTCATGGCAAACGGGTACTCGGCAGTTGGGAGCCGAGTACCCGGTTCCAGGAGTCGGTAAAGCTTACTAAGTCTATAGTCCTAGGGCCCAGCTATCCAGGCTAGCTGTATCAGAAGTAATAGAATGGTGAGTATTGTTAGATCTCGGAGAAAGGGAAATTGAAATTTCCTTCAGTTTAATTGAAACTTCATAACACAACTTTAAAATGGAAAAACCGGCGGCCTGACGGCTCTAAAGCCGCCAATACTAGCGGTCCCAGAACAACTAGCAGCTGCCCATTGTCTAGGAAATCTCAGCCAATCAGAATTGAGATCTCCATTAACAACGTCATTTCAACCAATCAAATGGGTCAATATGGCTCTCCCCGAAAAGTATAAAAGGAGCCCTACACTGACGGCTAAGGCTATTCAGACTTTGACTACCACATGTAGCGGACATCAGGTTTTAACCAACCTTCAAGCCGGATCATCGCCTATCTATTAATTAAAGCCAAACAAAAATGCTATTGAATATTGACTTGTAAATACTATAATGTCAGTGGAGATTCGGATTGTGTTATGAAATGCTAGGACCAGCTGACAGGCTTCAACACGCCGAGTATATTTCAGCTGAAAGCAATATCAATATCATATCATATAAAATGGTTAAAACTCATATAGAACTATCACGAAAATTGAACGCAATTTCTCTACACATGCTTACTGCCGTACTACTATAGGAAAAAATATGGCTGCGATGAGCCAATCAAAATGTAGCGTTTTTGGTGGCCATATTGGATTTTTTTAATGGATTTTGAGGCCGAAATTGGTTTTTATATATTTCTGAAAAAGTTGGTCCTGATCCCAGGGATGTAGAAATTGTTTGTGTGTAGCTTTCATGACCGTCTCGGTCACTTTTACAGCACTAACTGACGGTTGCTGGAAACGTCACTCTGGTCAGAACTGGTCTCAGGCCGAGACTCAGATAAACGGTTTAGTGGCCATCTTAGCCTGAAACGCGCTGTGGCTACCATTCGTCTGTCAACTTTTCCTTTAAACGACTTCTCAAGAACCCACTGGGCCGATTTCAATTCTATTTGGCAGGATGCCTCCTTAGGGCATAGGCATAAGTTATTGTTCTCCGAAACACTTGAGGGATCGATTCAAAACTCATGAAATATCATCAAGGGTAAGAGCTGAACCAAGTTTGTTCAAGGGAGCTTGATTGGCCAAATAGTTCGGTGGCCATCTTGGATGGCCTAGTTTTCCCGAAAACGACTATTTCTCCAGAACCGCTGAAGGGATCGGGCCGAAATTTGAGAGATATAATTAGGGAGGAAGGGGCATTAAAGTTTGTTAAAGAGAAGTTGATACGTAACATAACATTTTATCTGTTGGATTTTGAAGCCGAAATTTGAGAGATATATGTTGACTTGTTGAGTATGCCGATTTCAAATTTGGCACTTTTGAAAATGTATAATAAACTCTTTGGCAGCCATCTTGGATTGTTTTCCCGCCAAAACTCCCATACTAAAGCAATTGGGAAAATTAAAATGTCTTCTCGTAGAACCACTGTGCCGATTTCAAGTATATTTGGCAGGAATCATCCGTAGGGCATAGGGATCCAAGTTTGTTCAAACAAAGCTGATCGGCCAATTTGGCCTGCAGCCATCTTGGATTTTGACCTATTTTGAGAAATGTCTAAAAATCTCAGAAACCTCTTGGGGCATCGATTCAAAAGTTATGAGATATGATCTAGACGAATAACTGAACTAAGTTTGTTCAATGGAATTTGATTGGCCAAATACTGGGGTAGCTTGGCGGCCATCTTGGATGACCTGGTTTTCGTGAAAATGACTTCTCCAGAACCGCTGACTGGATGAGCCAAAATTTGGCAGATATGATTAGAGAAAACTAAGGGCCATTAAAGTTTGTTCAAGGGAAGCTGATACATAAAAAACGTGGCCGCCATCGACCAATCAAAATGTAGTGTTTGGCAACTATATTTGATATTTTTATTTGATGGATTTTGAAACCAAAATTGGTTTTGTATAGGTTTGTAGGTATTCTGATTTCAAATTTGCAATTTTCGAAACTGTCAGATAAGTGGTTTGTCGGCCATCTACCGAAAACTCCCAATGGGAAATTTAAAATGTCTTCTTCTTGAGGGCCGATTTCAAGCATATTTTACAGGAGACATCCTTAGGGAATAGGGATACAAATTTGTTCTAAGGAAGATGAGCGGCCAATTTGGCCCGTGGCCATCTTGGATTTTGGCTGACTTTTAGAAATGTCTTTAAAAATCTTCTCTGAAACTGCTTGGGGGATCAATGCAGACCTTCTGCAATATGATCTAAGGCAAGAGCGGCACCAAGTTTGTTCGACCGAGCTTAATTTGCCAAATGGTTTGTGGCCATCTTGGATGACCTAGTTTTCTCGAAAACGAATTCTCCAGAACCGCTGAACTGATCAGGCCGAAATTTGGCTGATATGATTATGACAGAAACGCCATTAAAATTTGTCCATGCAACGTTGATATGTCAAGAAAAATATGTCCGCCATGAATCAATCAAAATATAACGTTTTTGGCGGACATCTTGTATTGTCTGCAAATTTCGGAGAAAAACATAAAAAGTATTAATTATAAACCACTGGGCCAATTTTAATAAAACTTGGCTAAACATTCTTCACAGAAATTTGATTGGTAAATTTTTATAGTGGTCATCTCATTTTGTTCGGTTTGTGCCAGTCAGCAATAATTCCAGGTGAGCCCCTTGGACCGACCTCTTGTTTGAGATTCTATTATTCAATATAAATCCATTCCTGTTTTAGCCATAGCCATTGTAGTGTTTTCTCTCATAGTTTGCTAAGTTTGCTTCTAGTTGTGTATTTCCTATGCTAGGGGTGAAACGTGTTTGTTTGTGTGTGCATATATGTGTGTGTGTGTGTGCGTGCATGCGTGCGTGCGTTTGCGCGCGCGTGTGTGTGTGTGTACGGTGAGTGTGTTTGTGTACAGTAAGTGTGTTTGTGTGCGTGCATGATGGAATGCAGTGTAACTCGACCCCTCCGAAAGCATTGGGCGAAATTCAAACAAATTTGGTATGTGCGTTACCTGTGTGGTGGCGTTAAAACCTCCGAAACCGTGGGACAGAATTCAACCATAAATGGCATATTTGGTATGTGAGTTACGCATACGATTGTGGAATGCAAGAGAAAATTTGCCCCCCCCCCACCCCCACCTCCTAGGTCAGGAAATTGATATTTAACGCAAGTCCTCCAAAACCATTGGACAGAATTCAACCAAATTTGTTACCTATATGTGGGTCTCCCATATGATTATGGAGTGCAAGAGGCCAATTACATTTGGCTCTGGTAACGCAACTCTGGTAGCGTTACCAATATCATTACGGAATCGAAGTGAACATGTACATTCGGCTCAACCACAGGGATTACCAGGATGATCAAAAGGTCAAAGCTGGGGATTTGTGATGATGCATCATCGACCAAGCAATCTAGATTTAGATCAAGTTAACAAGTATTGTAATGTATTTGTTATATAATGATATTGAAAGCATTGCACTAAGAATTTGGCAAAGTAGTTTCTGCCTTAGAACTTAGCATTTGTATAATCCAATTACACATTTTTGGGGTTATGCAAATTGATGTAAATATGTAAAGCATTTTGATTTTGCATAGCCGTTGTCAATATATTTATAGACAAAATACTGAATGAGGTATGATGAGTGACCGTAATGCGTAGTTACAATGTCATATCTTCTGTTTCAGCTGTTAACATGGCTCATGTGAAAACTTCAGTGTCTGAGAATTATTGTCCAGGTAAGCTTGCAGCATCTCGACCTCTAA
The DNA here is from genome assembly GCA_034401795.1 of Chaetoderma sp. LZ-2023a. Taxonomy (NCBI): domain Eukaryota; kingdom Metazoa; phylum Mollusca; class Caudofoveata; order Chaetodermatida; family Chaetodermatidae; genus Chaetoderma; species Chaetoderma sp. LZ-2023a. The sequence continues at coordinate 2,370,667 of CM067371.1, forward strand.
CTTGTATTCTTAACACTTATATTTGTTTTTAAAAATACAATTTTCTCATAGAAAATGTCCATTTGCAGACCAAGTAAGGGTCACCTATGGTAAGATTACAAAATGTACGTAAGTGTACTTTGTGTCACAATGAAATGCTCAAGGTAAGAACTCCATGTTGAACATCTGTATGCGGATACGATCTGTCACTCAAGTATCTGACATCATTTATAATCAAATATGTTACAATCAAAATGACAGAAATCTCAGTTATGTGATGAAAATTGAGAAGCTTGTTACTAAACATGCTAAAAAATACAAATTATGTCTGATGAAATCGTAACTTAATAAACCGTATGTTAAAGATTTTGAAAGTAATTTGACTGCAACCTTTTTCTGCCCGCAGCAACAATGTGGCGGCTACAGCCCCCAGTCAAACGAGTTTCTAAATATTTGACTTACCTGGAAATTTAGTCTCTGTGAATTAAAGTTTCAAATCGATTCCAACACACATAGTAAGTAGGTGTAGCTTGACTAGAAATAGCTGAGGTTTGGACATAAAGAATCTTTCCATTGAACAGGAATTCTGCTCATCTGCTGAACGCTTTAACCCTTGAATTTGTTGAAGAAAATTTCAATTTTGTCATAGAAAATGTCCATTTGCAGACCAAGAAACTATTTTTGAAAATTTACCACTGGAATGACTGGCTCGATATCCGAGCCAGTCATTCCAGTGGTAAATTTTCAAAAATAGTCTTCTTGGTCTGCAAATGGACGTTTCTTAAGACCATTGCAGAAGCCATTTTTGGCTGAGAGTGTTAAAGGGTTAGTACGCCTCCTGTTTGTGTAGTCCAGAGGTAATACCATACATGAGAGCGCTCAGCCTAGGGTAGGAATTCCTACCCTGTCATTAAATCCTAGTAAAATGAAATGATCTCTATTCAGTCTGAAACATTCAAATCTGCATTAATTTTAATTTAACAAAGGGGTATGACTTAATTTCCTCGCCTGCTTGATGGAGTCACTCTCATGTATGTAATACTGAGATGTAACGTTCATAACAAATTCTTATCCACCTCATTTAATCCTGTAATCCGCAAATTTGCAGACCATTTAGATTATTTTTGAAAATTTACCACTGGAATGACTGGCTCGGTTATCGAGGCCGTCATTCCAGTGATAAATCTTCAAAAATCTTCTTAGTTGTTTTGAGAAATGTCCATTTGCAAACCAAGTTTTGAAGACTATTTTCGAAGATTTACCACAGGAATGACTGGCTCGATAATCGAGCCAGGCATTCCAGGGGTAAATTTTCAAAAACAGTTCTCTTGATCTGCAAATGGACATTTTCTATGAGAAAATTTTAATTTGAACAAATTTGAAGGTTACAGGGTTAAATATATATATATATATATTCTTGTGTATTGCATGTAAATTTATAACATACAGTCAAACCGGCTTAATTGACCACCTGGGATTTGGGTCCAGTGGTGGTGGTAACAGGTTAATTGATGAATCCAATCTGTCTGTCAAGTATATGATGTCATAATCAGTTACATCATATGTAGGCTGACATCACTATCATAATTGACAGAAATACTCTGTCATGAACCTGGAATAGTCTGTCAGTTGTACGAATTGTATGCCTTTACCATTTAATAAACATTTTGTGCAATATTTTAAAAACTCATTTGACTGGAGGCTGTAGAAACAGCCCCCTGTCAAATTTGTTTGAAAATGTTCAGCAAGTTAGTCGTATAGTTATCATGAAATTGTGATTCTGGTAATTCAGGATTCAAAGTATATTTATAACAGGGGTAGGTAGATTTTAAGGTTTTTTTTCTACTAACCCAGATGGGAAAGCGCATCATTAATTTTGCTATCCCGCAGCAAATTTCACTAACCCAATGATTGTAAGCTCATAGCTGATCACTTCTTTAATCCATTCATCGATAGATCACTATAAAACTCATTTCCAAGGCAACTGTACAGAGAAGCTGTTGAATATTTTGAATTTAATTTGTTAGGAAAGTCGTTGCGCAGCAACAAACTTTCTGGACAGATTAATTTCAAAATATTCAGTAAAGCATTGAAGCTAGCAGAAAATCTGTTCTTTTGTCAATTTTTGGTGAATACTGAACATAATGACATTATAAGTGTTTTTTTCGTTTCCTCCTTTGAGAGCATTACTCACCCAGACGGGTTAGCGCAGGTGTAGTTTAACTAACCCGTATGAAATTCTACTATCCGCGGGTTAACGGGTTAGTGTTAAAATCGAGCCCTGTATAAATCTATCCAGCCTTCGCAAAGCATGGAGGGATCTTAGCTAGAGATGTGTGTAGCTAAACGTGGAGTCATCAATTAAGACAGGTGAATATAAGACCACCTACCTATCTTAACCCTTTAACCCTCAAATTTATTTTTTTTTAATTTTAATTTTCTCATTAAATGTCCATTTGCAGACCAAGAGAAGACTATTTTTGAAAATTTACCACTGGAATGACTGGCTCGATTATCAAGCCAGTCATTCCAGTGGTAAATTTTCAAAAATAGTCTACTCTTGGTCTGCAAATGGACATTTCTCACAACCACTGCAGAAGCCATTTTGGCTGATATAAGTATTAAAGGGATAAGGAACAACAATCTTTTGGCCACAATGGATTAAGGAGCGCCTGTCTTTAATGACCGCGGGTTGGTGGCCTGTCTTTAATGACCGCGGGTTGGTGGCCTGTCTTTAATGACCGCGGGTTGGTGGCCTGTCTTTAATGACCGCGGGTTGGTGGCCTGTCTTTAATGACCGCGGGTTGGTGGCCTGTCTTTAATGACCACAGGTTGGTGGCCTGTCTTTAATGACCGCGGGTTGGTGGCCTGTCTTTAATGACCGCGGGTTGGTGGCCTGTCTTTAATGACCGCGGGTTGGTGACCTGTCTTTAATGACCACGGGTTGGTGGCCTGTCTTTAATGACCGCGGGTTGGTGGCCTGTCTTTAATGACCGCGGGTTGGTGGCCTGTCTTTAATGACCGCGGGTTGGTGGCCTGTCTTTAATGACCGCAGGTTGGTGACCTGTCTTTAATGACCACGGGTTGGTGGCCTGTCTTTAATGACCGCGGGTTGGTGGCCTGTCTTTAATGACCGCGGGTTGGTGGCCTGTCTTTAATGACCACGGGTTGGTGGCCTGTCTTTAATGACCGCGGGTTGTGACCTGTCTTTAATGACCGCGGGTTGGTGGCCTGTCTTTAATGACCGCGGGTTGGTGGCCTGTCTTTAATGACCGCGGTTTGGTGGCCTGTCTTTAATGACCGCGGGTTGGTGGCCTGTCTTTAATGACCGCGGGTTGTGACTTGTCTTTAATGACCGCGGGTTGTGACCTGTCTTTAATGACCGCGGGTTGGTGGCCTGTCTTTAATGACCGCGGGTTGGTGGCCTGTCTTTAATGACCGCGGGTTGGTGGCCTGTCTTTAATGACCACAGGTTGGTGACCTGTCTTTAATGACCACGGGTTGGTGACCTGTCTTTAATGACCGCGGGTTGGTGACCTGTCTTTAATGACCGCTGGTTGTGACCTGTCTTTAATGACCGCGGGTTGGTGACCTGTCTTTAATGACCGCGGGTTGGTGACCTGTCTTTAGTGACCACGGGTTGGTGACCTGTCTTTAATGACCGCGGGTTGGTGACCTGTCTTTAATGACCGCGGGTTGGTGACCTGTCATTAATGACCACGGGTTGTGACCTGTCTTCAATGACCGCAGGTTGATGACCAGTCTTTAATGACTGCGGGTTGGTGACCTGTCTTTAATGACCACGGGTTGTGACCTGTCTTTAATGACCGCTGGTTGTGACCTGTCTTTAATGACCGCGGGTTGTGACCTGTCTTTAATGACCACAGGTTGGTGACCTGTCTTTAATGACCGCGGGTTGGTGGCCTGTCTTTAATGACCGCGGGTTGGTGGCCTGTCTTTAATGACCGCGGGTTGGTGGCCTGTCTTTAATAACTGCGGGTTGGTGGCCTGTCTTTAATAACCGCGGGTTGGTGGCCTGTCTTTAATGACTGCGGGTTGGTGGCCTGTCTTTAATGACCGCGGGTTGTGACTTGTCTTTAATGACCGCGGGTTGTGACCTGTCTTTAATGACCGCGGGTTGTGACCTGTCTTAAAGGACCGCGGGTTGTGACCTGTCTTTAATGACCGCGGGTTGGTGGCCTGTCTTTAATGACCGTGGGTTGGTGGCCTGTCTTTAATGACCACGGGTTGGTGGCCTGTCTTTAATGACCGCGGGTTGGTGGCCTGTCTTTAATGACCGCGGGTTGGTGGCCTGTCTTTAATGACTGATGGTTGTGACCTGTCTTTAGTGACCGCGGGTTGTGACCTGTCTTTAATGACCGCGGGTTGTGACCTGTCTTTAATAACCGTGGGTTGTGACCTGTCTTTAATGACCGCGGGTTGTGACCTGTCTTTAATGACTGCGGGTTGTGACCTGTCTTTAATGACCGCGGGTTGGTGGCCTGTCTTTAATGACCGCGGGTTGGTGGCCTGTCTTTAATGACTGCGGGTTGGTGGCCTGTCTTTAATGACCGCGGGTTGGTGGCCTGTCTTTAATGACCGCAGGTTGGTGGCCTGTCTTTAATGACCACTGGTTGTGACCTGTCTTTAATGACCGCGGGTTGTGACCTGTCTTTAATGACCGCGGGTTGTGACCTGTCTTTAATGACCGCGGGTTGTGACCTGTCTTTACTGACCATGGGTTGGTGACCTGTCTTTAATGACCGCGGGTTGGTGGCCTGTCTTTAATGACCGCTGGTTGTGACCTGTCTTTAATGACCGCCGGTTGTGGCCTGTCTTTAATGACTGCGGGTTGTGACCTGTCTTTAATGACCATGGGTTGGTGACCTGTCTTTAATAACCGCTGGTTGGTGGCCTGTCTTTAATGACCGCTGGTTGTGACCTGTCTTTAATGACCGCTGGTTGGTGACCTGCCTTTAATAACCGCTGGTTGGTGACCTGTCTTTAATAACCGCTGGTTGGTGGCCTGTCTTTAATGACCGCTGGTTGTGACCTGTCTTTAATGACCGCTGGTTGGTGACCTGTCTTTAATAACCGCTGGTTGCTGGCCTGTCTTTAATGACCGCTGGTTGTGACCTGTCTTTAATGACCACGGGTTGGTGGCCTGTCTTTAATGACCGCGGGTTGTGACCTGTCTTTAATGACCGCGGGTTGGTGGCCTGTCTTTAATGACCGCGGGTTGGTGGCCTGTCTTTAATGACCGCGGTTTGGTGGCCTGTCTTTAATAACCGCGGGTTGGTGGCCTGTCTTTAATGACCGCGGGTTGGTGGCCTGTCTTTAATGACCGCGGGTTGTGACTTGTCTTTAATGACCGCGGGTTGTGACCTGTCTTTAATGACCGCGGGTTGGTGGCCTGTCTTTAATGACCGCGGGTTGGTGGCCTGTCTTTAATGACCGCGGGTTGGTGGCCTGTCTTTAATGACCGCAGGTTGGTGACCTGTCTTTAATGACCACGGGTTGGTGACCTGTCTTTAATGACCGCGGGTTGGTGACCTGTCTTTAATGACTGCTGGTTGTGACCTGTCTTTAATGACCGCGGGTTGTGACCTGTCTTTAATGACCGCGGGTTGGTGACCTGTCTTTAGTGACCACGGGTTGGTGACCTGTCTTTAATGACCGCGGGTTGGTGACCTGTCTTTAATGACCGCGGGTTGGTGACCTGTCATTAATGACCACGGGTTGTGACCTGTCTTCAATGACCGCAGGTTGGTGACCTGTCTTTAATGACTGCGGGTTGGTGACCTGTCTTTAATGACCACGGGTTGTGACCTGTCTTTAATGACCGCTGGTTGTGACCTGTCTTTAATGACCGCGGGTTGTGACCTGTCTTTAATGACCACAGGTTGGTGACCTGTCTTTAATGACCGCGGGTTGGTGGCCTGTCTTTAATGACCGCGGGTTGGTGGCCTGTCTTTAATGACCGCAGGTTGGTGGCCTGTCTTTAATAACTGCGGGTTGGTGGCCTGTCTTTAATGACCGCGGGTTGGTGGCCTGTCTTTAATGACTGCGGGTTGGTGGCCTGTCTTTAATGACCGCGGGTTGTGACTTGTCTTTAATGACCGCGGGTTGTGACCTGTCTTTAATGACCGCGGGTTGTGACCTGTCTTAAAGGACCGCGGGTTGTGACCTGTCTTTAATGACCGCGGGTTGGTGGCCTGTCTTTAATGACCACGGGTTGGTGACCTGTCTTTAATGACCACGGGTTGGTGACCTGTCTTTAATGACCGCTGGTTGGAGACCTGTCTTTAATGACCGCTGGTTGTGACCTGTCTTTAATGACCGCGGGTTGGTGACCTGTCTTTAATGACCGCGGGTTGGTGACCTGTCTTTAATGACCGCGGGTTGGTGACCTGTCTTTAATGACCGCGGGTTGGTGACCTGTCTTTAATGACCGCAGGTTGGTGACCTGTCTTTAATGACCACGGGTTGGTGACCTGTCTTTAATGACCGCTGGTTGTAACCTGTCTTTAATGACCACGGGTTGTGACCTGTCTTTAATGACCGCTGGTTGTGACCTGTCTTTAATGACCACGGGTTGGTGACCTGTCTTTAATGACCGCGGGTTGGTGACCTGTCTTTAATGACCGCTGGTTGGTGACCTGTCTTTAATGACCGCGGGTTGGTGACCTGTCTTTAATGGCCGCTGGTTGTGACCTGTCTTTAATGACCACGGGTTGGTGACCTGTCTTTAATGACCGCGGGTTGGTGACATGTCTTTAATGACCGCGGGTTGGTGACCTGTCTTTAATGACCGCGGGTTGGGACCTGTCTTTAATGACCAAGGGTTGGTGACCTGTCTTTAATGACCGCGGGTTGGTGACCTGTCTTTAACGACCGCGGGTTGGTGGCATGTCTTTAATGACCACGGGTTGGTGACCTGTCTTTAATGACCGTGGGTTGGTGACCTGTCTTTAATGACCGCGGGTTGGTGACCTGTCTTTAATGACCGCGGGTTGGTGACCTGTCTTTAATGACCGCGGGTTGGTGACATGTCTTTAATGACGGCGGGTTGGTGACCTGTCTTTAATAACTGCGGGTTGGTGACCTGTCTTTAATGACCGCGGGTTGGTGACCTGTCTTTAATGACCACGGGTTGGTGACCTGTCTTTAATGACCACGGGTTGGTGACCTGTCTTTAATGACCGTGGGTTGGTGACCTGTCTTTAATGACCGCGGGTTGGTGACCTGTCTTTAATGACCGCGGGTTGGTGACCTGTCTTTAATGACCGCGGGTTGGTGACATGTCTTTAATGACCGTGGGTTGGTGACCTGTCTTTAATGACCACGGGTTGGTGACATGTCTAATGACCACGGGTTGGTGACCTGTCTTTAATGACCACGGGTTGGTGACCTGTCTTTAATGACCGCTGGTTGGAGACCTGTCTTTAATGACCGCTGGTTGTGACCTGTCTTTAATGACCGCGGGTTGGTGACCTGTCTTTAATGACCGCGGGTTGGTGACCTGTCTTTAATGACCGCTGGTTGTGACCTGTCTTTAATGACCGCGGGTTGGTGACCTGTCTTTAATGACCGCAGGTTGGTGACCTGTCTTTAATGACCACGGGTTGGTGACCTGTCTTTAATGACCGCTGGTTGTAACCTGTCTTTAATGACCACGGGTTGTGACCTTTTTTTAATGGCCGCTGGTTGTGACCTGTCTTTAATGACCACGGGTTGGTGACCTGTCTTTAATGACCGCAGCTTGGTGACCTGTCTTTAATGACCACGGGTTGGTGACCTGTCTTTAATGACCGCAGGTTGGTGACCTGTCTTTAATGACCATGGGTTGGTGACCTGTCTTTAATGACCGTTGGTTGTGACCTGTCTTTAATGACCATGTGTTGGTGACCTGTCTTTAATGACCACGGGTTGGTGACATGTCTTTAACGACCGCGGGTTGGTGACCTGTCTTTAATGACCACGGGTTGGTGACCTGTCTTTAATGACCGCTGGTTGTGACCTGTCTTTAATGACCACGGGTTGGTTACCTGTCTTTAATGGCCACGGGTTGTGACCTGTCTTTAATGACCGCGGGTTGGTGACCTGTCTTTAATGACCACGGGTTGGTGACCTGTCTTTAATGACCGTGGGTTGGTGACCTGTCTTTAATGACCACGGGTTGTGACCTGTCTTTAGTGACCGCTAGTTGGTGACCTGTCTTTAATGACCGCGGGTTGGTGATCTGTCTTTATTGACCGCTGGTTGGTGACCTGTCTTTAATGACCGCGGGTTGGTGACATGTCTTTAATGACCGCGGGTTGGTGACCTGTCTTTAATGACGGCGGGTTGGTGACCTGTCTTTAATGACCGCTGGTTGGTGACCTGTCTTTAATGACCGCGGGTTGGTGACCTGTCTTTAATGACCACGGGTTGGTGACATGTCTAATGACCACGGGTTGGTGACCTGTCTTTAATGACCGCGGGTTGGTGACCTGTCTTTAATGACTGCTGGTTGGTGACCTGTCTTTAATGACCACGGGTTGGTGACCTGTCTTTAATGACTGCTGGTTGGTGACCTGTCTTTAATGACCACGGGTTGGTGGCCTGTCTTTAATGACCGCGGGTTGGTGGCCTGTCTTTAATGACTGATGGTTGTGACCTGTCTTTAGTGACCGCGGGTTGTGACCTGTCTTTAATGACCGCGGGTTGTGACCTGTCTTTAATAACCGTGGGTTGTGACCTGTCTTTAATGACCGCGGGTTGTGACCTGTCTTTAATGACTGCGGGTTGTGACCTGTCTTTAATGACCGCGGGTTGGTGGCCTGTCTTTAATGACCGCGGGTTGGTGGCCTGTCTTTAATGACTGCGGGTTGGTGGCCTGTCTTTAATGACCGCGGGTTGGTGGCCTGTCTTTAATGACCGCAGGTTGGTGGCCTGTCTTTAATGACCACTGGTTGTGACCTGTCTTTAATGACCGCGGGTTGTGACCTGTCTTTAATGACCGCGGGTTGTGACCTGTCTTTAATGACCGCGGGTTGTGACCTGTCTTTACTGACCATGGGTTGGTGACCTGTCTTTAATGACCGCGGGTTGGTGGCCTGTCTTTAATGACCGCTGGTTGTGACCTGTCTTTAATGACCGCCGGTTGTGGCCTGTCTTTAATGACTGCGGGTTGTGACCTGTCTTTAATGACCATGGGTTGGTGACCTGTCTTTAATAACCGCTGGTTGGTGGCCTGTCTTTAATGACCGCTGGTTGTGACCTGTCTTTAATGACCGCTGGTTGGTGACCTGCCTTTAATAACCGCTGGTTGGTGACCTGTCTTTAATAACCGCTGGTTGGTGGCCTGTCTTTAATGACCGCTAGTTGTGACCTGTCTTTAATGACCGCTGGTTGGTGACCTGTCTTTAATAACCGCTGGTTGCTGGCCTGTCTTTAATGACCGCTGGTTGTGACCTGTCTTTAATGACCACGGGTTGGTGGCCTGTCTTTAATGACCGCGGGTTGTGACCTGTCTTTAATGACCGCGGGTTGGTGGCCTGTCTTTAATGACCGCGGGTTGGTGGCCTGTCTTTAATGACCGCGGTTTGGTGGCCTGTCTTTAATAACCGCGGGTTGGTGGCCTGTCTTTAATGACCGCGGGTTGGTGGCCTGTCTTTAATGACCGCGGGTTGTGACTTGTCTTTAATGACCGCGGGTTGTGACCTGTCTTTAATGACCGCGGGTTGGTGGCCTGTCTTTAATGACCGCGGGTTGGTGGCCTGTCTTTAATGACCGCGGGTTGGTGGCCTGTCTTTAATGACCGCAGGTTGGTGACCTGTCTTTAATGACCACGGGTTGGTGACCTGTCTTTAATGACCGCGGGTTGGTGACCTGTCTTTAATGACTGCTGGTTGTGACCTGTCTTTAATGACCGCGGGTTGTGACCTGTCTTTAATGACCGCGGGTTGGTGACCTGTCTTTAGTGACCACGGGTTGGTGACCTGTCTTTAATGACCGCGGGTTGGTGACCTGTCGTTAATGACCGCGGGTTGGTGACCTGTCATTAATGACCACGGGTTGTGACCTGTCTTCAATGACCGCAGGTTGGTGACCTGTCTTTAATGACTGCGGGTTGGTGACCTGTCTTTAATGACCACGGGTTGTGACCTGTCTTTAATGACCGCTGGTTGTGACCTGTCTTTAATGACCGCGGGTTGTGACCTGTCTTTAATGACCACAGGTTGGTGACCTGTCTTTAATGACCGCGGGTTGGTGGCCTGTCTTTAATGACCGCGGGTTGGTGGCCTGTCTTTAATGACCGCAGGTTGGTGGCCTGTCTTTAATAACTGCGGGTTGGTGGCCTGTCTTTAATGACCGCGGGTTGGTGGCCTGTCTTTAATGACTGCGGGTTGGTGGCCTGTCTTTAATGACCGCGGGTTGTGACTTGTCTTTAATGACCGCGGGTTGTGACCTGTCTTTAATGACCGCGGGTTGTGACCTGTCTTAAAGGACCGCGGGTTGTGACCTGTCTTTAATGACCGCGGGTTGGTGGCCTGTCTTTAATGACCGCGGGTTGGTGACCTGTCTTTAATGACCACGGGTTGGTGACCTGTCTTTAATGACCGCTGGTTGGAGACCTGTCTTTAATGACCGCTGGTTGTGACCTGTCTTTAATGACCGCGGGTTGGTGACCTGTCTTTAATGACCGCGGGTTGGTGACCTGTCTTTAATGACCGCGGGTTGGTGACCTGTCTTTAATGACCGCGGGTTGGTGACCTGTCTTTAATGACCGCAGGTTGGTGACCTGTCTTTAATGACCACGGGTTGGTGACCTGTCTTTAATGACCGCTGGTTGTAACCTGTCTTTAATGACCACGGGTTGTGACCTGTCTTTAATGACCGCTGGTTGTGACCTGTCTTTAATGACCACGGGTTGGTGACCTGTCTTTAATGACCGCGGGTTGGTGACCTGTCTTTAATGACCGCTGGTTGGTGACCTGTCTTTAATGACCGCGGGTTGGTGACCTGTCTTTAATGGCCGCTGGTTGTGACCTGTCTTTAATGACCACGGGTTGGTGACCTGTCTTTAATGACCGCGGGTTGGTGACATGTCTTTAATGACCGCGGGTTGGTGACCTGTCTTTAATGACCGCGGGTTGGGACCTGTCTTTAATGACCAAGGGTTGGTGACCTGTCTTTAATGACCGCGGGTTGGTGACCTGTCTTTAACGACCGCGGGTTGGTGGCATGTCTTTAATGACCACGGGTTGGTGACCTGTCTTTAATGACCGTGGGTTGGTGACCTGTCTTTAATGACCGCGGGTTGGTGACCTGTCTTTAATGACCGCGGGTTGGTGACCTGTCTTTAATGACCGCGGGTTGGTGACATGTCTTTAATGACGGCGGGTTGGTGACCTGTCTTTAATAACTGCGGGTTGGTGACCTGTCTTTAATGACCGCGGGTTGGTGACCTGTCTTTAATGACCACGGGTTGGTGACCTGTCTTTAATGACCACGGGTTGGTGACCTGTCTTTAATGACCGTGGGTTGGTGACCTGTCTTTAATGACCGCGGGTTGGTGACCTGTCTTTAATGACCGCGGGTTGGTGACCTGTCTTTAATGACCGCGGGTTGGTGACATGTCTTTAATGACCGCGGGTTGGTGACCTGTCTTTAATGACCACGGGTTGGTGACATGTCTAATGACCACGGGTTGGTGACCTGTCTTTAATGACCACGGGTTGGTGACCTGTCTTTAATGACCGCTGGTTGGAGACCTGTCTTTAATGACCGCTGGTTGTGACCTGTCTTTAATGACCGCGGGTTGGTGACCTGTCTTTAATGACCGCGGGTTGGTGACCTGTCTTTAATGACCGCTGGTTGTTACCTGTCTTTAATGACCGCGGGTTGGTGACCTGTCTTTAATGACCGCAGGTTGGTGACCTGTCTTTAATGACCACGGGTTGGTGACCTGTCTTTAATGACCGCTGGTTGTAACCTGTCTTTAATGACCACGGGTTGTGACCTGTCTTTAATGGCCGCTGGTTGTGACCTGTCTTTAATGACCACGGGTTGGTGACCTGTCTTTAATGACCGCAGCTTGGTGACCTGTCTTTAATGACCACGGGTTGGTGACCTGTCTTTAATGACCGCAGGTTGGTGACCTGTCTTTAATGACCATGGGTTGGTGACCTGTCTTTAATGACCGTTGGTTGTGACCTGTCTTTAATGACCATGTGTTGGTGACCTGTCTTTAATGACCACGGGTTGGTGACATGTCTTTAACGACCGCGGGTTGGTGACCTGTCTTTAATGACCACGGGTTGGTGACCTGTCTTTAATGACCGCTGGTTGTGACCTGTCTTTAATGACCACGGGTTGGTTACCTGTCTTTAATGGCCACGGGTTGTGACCTGTCTTTAATGACCGCGGGTTGGTGACCTGTCTTTAATGACCACGGGTTGGTGACCTGTCTTTAATGACCGTGGGTTGGTGACCTGTCTTTAATGACCACGGGTTGTGACCTGTCTTTAGTGACCGCTAGTTGGTGACCTGTCTTTAATGACCGCGGGTTGGTGATCTGTCTTTATTGACCGCTGGTTGGTGACCTGTCTTTAATGACCGCGGGTTGGTGACATGTCTTTAATGACCGCGGGTTGGTGACCTGTCTTTAATGACGGCGGGTTGGTGACCTGTCTTTAATGACCGCTGGTTGGTGACCTGTCTTTAATGACCGCGGGTTGGTGACCTGTCTTTAATGACCACGGGTTGGTGACATGTCTAATGACCACGGGTTGGTGACCTGTCTTTAATGACCGCGGGTTGGTGACCTGTCTTTAATGACTGCTGGTTGGTGACCTGTCTTTAATGACCACGGGTTGGTGACCTGTCTTTAATGGCCGCTGGTTGTGACCTGTCTTTAATGACCGCGGGTTGGTGACCTGTCTTTAATGACCGCAGGTTGGTGACCTGTCTTTAATGACCGCGGGTTGGTGACCTGTCTTTAATGACCGTGGGTTGGTGACCTGTCTTTAATGACCGCGGGTTGGTGACCTGTCTTTAATGACCGTGGGTTGGTGACCTGTCTTTAATGACCGTGGGTTGGTGACCTGTCTTTAATGACTGCGGGTTGGTGACCTGTCTTTAATGACCGCGGGTTGGTGACCTGTCTTTAATGGCCGCTGGTTGTGACCTGTCTTTAATGACCGCTAGTTGGTGACCTGTCTTTAATGACCGCGGGTTGGTGATCTGTCTTTATTGACCACTGGTTGGTGACCTGTCTTTAATGACCGCAGGTTGGTGACATGTCTTTAATGACCGCGGGTTGGTGACCTGTCTTTAATGACGGCGGGTTGGTGACCTGTCTTTAATGACCGCTGGTTGGTGACCTGTCTTTAATGACCGCGGGTTGGTGACCTGTCTTTAATGACCACGGGTTGGTGACATGTCTAATGACCACGGGTTGGTGACCTGTCTTTAATGACCGCGGGTTGGTGACCTGTCTTTAATGACCGCTGGTTGGTGACCTGTCTTTAATGACCGCGGGTTGGTGACCTGTCTTTAACGACCGCGGGTTGGTGGCATGTCTTTAATGACCACGGGTTGGTGACCTGTCTTTAATGACCGTGGGTTGGTGACCTGTCTTTAATGACCGCGGGTTGGTGACCTGTCTTTAATGACCGCGGGTTGGTGACCTGTCTTTAATGACCGCGGGTTGGTGACATGTCTTTAATGACGGCGGGTTGGTGACCTGTCTTTAATAACTGCGGGTTGGTGACCTGTCTTTAATGACCGCGGGTTGGTGACCTGTCTTTAATGACCACGGGTTGGTGACCTGTCTTTAATGACCACGGGTTGGTGACCTGTCTTTAATGACCGTGGGTTGGTGACCTGTCTTTAATGACCGCGGGTTGGTTACCTGTCTTTAATGACCGCGGGTTGGTGACCTGTCTTTAATGACCGCGGGTTGGTGACATGTCTTTAATGACCACGGGTTGGTGACCTGTCTTTAATGACCACGGGTTTGTGACATGTCTAATGACCACGGGTTGGTGACCTGTCTTTAATGACCACGGGTTAGTGACCTGTCTTTAATGACCGCTGGTTGGAGACCTGTCTTTAATGACCGCTGGTTGTGACCTGTCTTTAATGACCGCGGGTTGGTGACCTGTCTTTAATGACCGCGGGTTGGTGACCTGTCTTTAATGACCGCTGGTTGTGACCTGTCTTTAATGACCGCGGGTTGGTGACCTGTCTTTAATGACCGCAGGTTGGTGACCTGGCTTTAATGACCACGGGTTGGTGACCTGTCTTTAATGACCGCTGGTTGTAACCTGTCTTTAATGACCACGGGTTGTGACCTGTCTTTAATGGCCGCTGGTTGTGACCTGTCTTTAATGACCACGGGTTGGTGACCTGTCTTTAATGACCGCAGCTTGGTGACCTGTCTTTAATGACCACGGGTTGGTGACCTGTCTTTAATGACCGCAGGTTGGTGACCTGTCTTTAATGACCATGGGTTGGTGACCTGTCTTTAATGACCGTTGTTTGTGACCTGTCTTTAATGACCATGTGTTGGTGACCTGTCTTTAATGACCGCGGGTTGGTGACCTGTCTTTAATGACCGCGGGTTGGTGATCTGTCTTTATTGACCGCTGGTTGGTGACCTGTCTTTAATGACCGCTGGTTGGTGACATGTCTTTAATGACCGCGGGTTGGTGACCTGTCTTTAATGACCGCGGGTTGGTGACCTGTCTTTAATGACCGCTGGTTGGTGACCTGTCTTTAATGACCACGGGTTGGTGACCTGTCTTTAATGACCGCTGGTTGGTGACCTGTCTTTAATGACCGCGGGTTGGTGACATGTCTTTAATGACCACAGGTGGTGACATGTCTAATGACCACGGGTTGGTGACCTGTCTTTAATGACCGCGGGTTGGTGACCTGTCTTTAATGACCGCTGGTTGGTGACCTGTCTTTAATGACTGCGGGTTGGTGACCTGTCTTTAATGGCCACTGGTTGTGACCTGTCTTTAATGACCACGGGTTGGTGACCTGTCTTTAATGACCGCGGGTTGGTGACATGTCTTTAATGACCGCGGGTTGGTGACCTGTCTTTAATGACCGCGGGTTGGGACCTGTCTTTAATGACCACGGGTTGGTGACCTGTCTTTAATGACCGCGGGTTGGTGACCTGTCTTTAACGACCGCGGGTTGGTGGCATGTCTTTAATGACCGCTGGTTGCTGACCTGTCTTTAATAACTGTGGGTTGGTGACCTGTCTTTAATGACCGCGGGTTGGTGACCTGTCTTTAATGACCACGGGTTGGTGACCTGTCTTTAATGACCGTGGGTTGGTGACCTGTCTTTAATGACCGCGGGTTGGTGACCTGTCTTTAATGACCGCGGGTTGGTGACCTGTCTTTAATGACCGCGGGTTGGTGACATGTCTTTAATGACCGCGGGTTGGTGACCTGCCTTTAATGACCACGGGTTGTGACCTGTCTTTATTGACCACGGGTTGGTGACCTGTCTTTAATGACCGCGGGTTGGTGACCTCTCTTTAATGACCGCGGGTTGGTGACATGTCTTTAATGACCGCGGGTTGCTGACCTGTCTTTAATAACCGTGGGTTGGTGACCTGTCTTTAATAACCGCGGGTTGGTGACCTGTCTTTAATGACCACGGGTTGGTGACCTGTCTTTAATGACCGCAGCTTGGTGACCTGTCTTTAATGACCACGGGTTGCTGACCTGTCTTTAATGACCGCAGGTTGGTGGCCTGTCTTTAATGACCACGGGTTGGTGACCTGTCTTTAATGACCGTTGGTTGTGACCTGTCTTTAATGACCATGGGTTGGTGACCTGTCTTTAATGACCACGGGTTGGTGACATGTCTTTAATGACCGCGGGTTGGTGACCTGTCTTTAATGACCGCTGGTTGGTGACCTGTCTTTAATGACCACGGGTTGGTGACCTGTCTTTAATGACCGCTGGTTGTGACCTGTCTTTAATGACTGCGGGTTGGTGACCTGTCTTTAATGACCGCGGGTTGGTGACCTGTCTTTAATGACCGCGGGTCGGTGACCTGTCTTTAATGACCGCTGGTTGTGACCTGTCTTTAATGACCGCGGGTTGGTGACCTGTCTTTAATAACCGCTGGTTGTGACCTGTCTTTAATGACCACGGGTTGTGACATGTCTTTAATGACCGCGGGTTGGTGACCTGTCTTTAATGACCACGGGTTGGGGACATGTCTTTAATGACCGCGGGTTGGTGACCTGTCTTTAATAACCGCGGGTTGGTGACCTGTCTTTAATGACCGCGGGTTGGTGACCTGTCTTTAATGACCGTGGGTTGGTGACCTGTCTTTAATGACCGCGGGTTGGTGACCTGTCTTTAATGACCGCTGGTTGGTGACCTGTCTTTAATGACCGCGGTTTGGTGACCTGTCTTTAATGACCACGGGTTGGTGACCTGTCTTTAATGACCGCTGGTTGTGACCTGTCTTTAATGACCACGGGTTGTGACCTGTCTTTAATGACCGCGGGTTGGTGACCTGTCTTTAATGACCACGGGTTGGTGACCTGTCTTTAATGACCGCTGGTTGTGACCTGTCTTTAATGACCACGGGTTGTGACCTGTCTTTAATGACCGCTGGTTGTGACCTGTCATTAATGACCGCGGGTTGGTGACCTGTCTTTAATGACCGCGGGTTGGTGTTCCTGAGCGTGGTCATGAAACTCTTTAATGGCCTTTAACCTTTTACTGACCAAATTTGGTCAAGAAAATCAAAGTATTTCCTTATTGAATGTCCATTTTCCAGCCAAGAGAAGACTATTTTAAAAGATTTACTATTGGAATGACTGGCTCATGATTATCGAGCCACTCATTCCAGTCATAAATTTTCAAAGGTAACCTTTGCTTTGCCTGCAAATGGACATTTACTAAATAAAAAATAAAAAAATTTCTTGACTTGAATATTGGTGATTATTAAATGCTGAACAATTTAATGGTCAAGAGCTGTCGTCATGAAAAATGTCCGTTTGTCAGCTAAGAGATGACTACACTTGAAAATTTACAATTGGAATGACTGGCTCATTAACAGAGCTAAATTTTCAAAAGTTGGCATGGAAATGGAAAGCTTCATTCATCTTGACAAATCTTGGCAATTATTAAGTGGTTAACCCTTCAATGGTCAAAACAGTTCTCTGCAGGTGTTTTGAGAAATGTCCATTTGCCGGCCAAGAGAAGACAACTTTTGATAATTTGCCGCTGAAATGACTGGCACGGTAACTGAGCTATTCATTCCAGTGGTAAATCTTCAAAAAAAGATTTTGGCCTGTGAATGGACACAAATTTACAAAGAAAAAATTTAAATTTTCTTACAATACATGATACAAGGGTTAAAGTCGGTAAACTGTGCCAAACTGTGTCACAATCAGTTGAATGAATGATGGTTACCTCTGGCGATTATACTAAGCTTGGCATTTACTAGTCAAATGTGGTCAAAATAATTTAAATATGTGCCTATTGAATGTCCATTTACAGGCCAAGAGAATTCAATTTTTGAAAATTGATCACTGGAATGACTGGTTTGGTTATCGAGCCAGTCATTCCGGGGGTAAGTTTTCAAAAATCATATTCTCTTAGCCTGTAAATGGGCATTCTACAAGATCATAACAAGACCATAACAGAGGACGGTTTTGGCCGGCATGACCATTAAAGGGTTAACACTCAAGTTCACCAAACCTGGCTTCTGCAGTGGCCAGTGGTTTAGAGTTCTAATGTCGATTTGTAAACCAAGAGAAGACTATTTTTGAAAATTTACCGCTAAAATGACTGGGTCGCAAACCTTGTCAGTCATTCCAGTGGTAAATTCTCACAAATAATCTTGGTCTGCAACTTTACATTTAAAAAAGAAATTGAAATAGTCTTTAAAAAATAGGAGTGTTATATGTATTGCGTATGAATTCAGCAGTTGTTTTTGTTCTCTTGTCACAGCTATGCAATCATTTCATCAGCGATCACAGGTACTGGGACATTTAGATGAAATGCGACATGTCTCCAGAGTAATGCTGGCACGGGCAGAGGACCTGGACAGACTCCAAACTAGTCGTAATTCTAGAATAGTGGTGAGGACAGTATAATGCATGATTATTGTTTATTTCACATCATACTATTAAAATGTGCATAACATGACTGGTATAACATTGTGTAAATAGATCACACATGTGTCTATTTCATAACATACACACCGATGCGCTTCAAACATTCCCTGTTAATAACAAAAACAACTTTTGTTCGATATCTGACAGCCAACCAACAATGCGCTGATAGATTCCTAACTCAAAATGTATCACCTGTATGGGACATAATCACGCTAATTTATTTGCTCAGACGGGTCTTTTAAGACGACATTTATCTCCCTTTCACCATAATTTCAATGAAAATCAGCAAGATTTGTGGGATTTTCCAATACCTGTTCAATAACTACCATAATTTCTCGACTAAAGGCCGCCCTCGAATATAGGACGCTGTCCCAAATTTGACCAAAATCCGCACAAAAAACTTATAATCAAGTTTAAGACGCTGTTAAATTGAGAAAAAACGTACCTTTAAAAAATCGAAAATTGGTATCAAAAATAACCATCGCTCAGCGCTTTGTTTAATGCATGATTAAAATTATCATGGTGGAAGAGAAATTATTAAATAGGACCGCCTAAATATTGTGTATCTTCAATAAAGATTGTTTATTACATCAAAATCAATCTAATTTTGGCATAAAATGTCTCCTTGAAAACATACAAATCATGTGATAGAAACAGATTGTAATGGCTCTTTTGCGTTTGGAGGCACTGTGTGATCTTATGCGCTAACAGGAGTTGGTTATCTGGCTCTTTTGTGATTGGAGGCGCTGTGTAATCTTAAGCGTTAACGGGAGTTGGTTCTAAAACGGGTATGGGAATATTCAGATGGTCACTAGTTGTAATGACTCTTTTGCGTTTTGAGGCGCTGTGTGATCTTATGCGCTAACGGGAGTTGGTTATCTGGCTCTTTTGTGATTGGAGGTGCTGTGTAATCTTATGCGCTAACGGGAGTTGGTTATCAAACGGGTACGGGAACATTCAGTTCCTATTGTGCAATGATGATATATAGCAATTTCTGAGTCCAGAATATTTAGATCCGAGTACTCGCTCTAATTAGAATAAAGATCTTTTGCGATTGGAGGCGAATCATGTGATTTATACACGTATCTTTTCTCGACGCCATTTTATGTCAAATTCTGGATTAATTTTGATGTAATAAGTGATATGCATTAAAGAATAAGCAATATTTAGGCGCCCCAATTTAATAATTTCACTTCCGCTTGGTGTTTTTTTAGTATACATTAAACATAGTCGTCAGGCGGCGCGAATTGTCTAGGGTAACATTTAGTTCAATTTCCGTGGTATAAATCAGTGAATTTTTAAGAAAAATTTCGACCCAAAAATGTGTGGACGCACCCCCCCCCCCCCCCCCATTTCTAGTAGATGTATTTTGACAAAAAACTGCATCCTTTAGTCGAATTTTTACGGTAATTTAGTGGAAATCAGTCTGTTTAATAAAAAACAAACATGTTTTTTGTATGAGCGTATTCAGCAGGAAAAACTGTACTAGAACCAATTACAAATATCGCGTGTACTAAAGGTAATTTTGTGACAGCACTGCCTTGTTTGCTATTGATTCTTATGCAGGGCTATGCTAGCCACAACTGGAGTGATGTATATACAGTTGACCTGTCGATTGCTGGATTTGAAAAAGTTGAAATCAGATATATATCCTGTTTTGCGCATTTTCAAAATTGCATTTCTCCTTCGATCAATACTCACCATTCTATTACTTCTGATACAAGCTATCCTGGATAGCTGGCCCTAGGACTATAGACTTAGTAAGCTTTACCGGCTCCTGGAACCGGGTACTCGGCTCCTAACTGCGGAGTACCCATTTGCCATGAAGCTCATTCTTGTTTGCATAGCAACAAGACACATGCTATTTGTGCAGTTGGAGTCTTAAAGTTTTCTAAGTCTTTCTGTGAATAGTGATAGCTTTGTGTTCGCTCTCTAAGGATTATATTGGATTACCATGGAAGGAGCCGATGATAACCAGGTCGTATATTTCCATGTTATTCTATAGTTAAAAGACTTAGGTCTTCAAAATTTTGTCTGTGTCGCATGTTCCAATTCCTGACCCCGAATCTGGGATGTGTGTTAACAACAAAATATGCCAGATTGATCACCTTCCTTTAACCCCAACAGGCGATCGGCAGATATGAAATAAGGTGTTGGCTTTACGGTGTTTAAACACGAAAATCGGCTGACGTTCACAGTAAGATCCGAGCGGGTGACCTCACACCTGTGTTGTCTCGGATTTTTATGTGAAGAAAATGTTTCATTAATTCGCGCATCTGATTCTGGGTGCTGCGTACTTTATTGGTACCAGAAAAACGTTGGAATTTTCAAGTTGTTATTACACCACAAAAACATCTTGACCGTTCAATCACTACTTGCTAAATCAAATATCTGCATTTAGCTACCAGAATAAAATTTTTATGCTCGCTTACATACTCACTTATGCCTATATCATCACCATGCATACCCTTAACCAGGCTACTGGTGAGGGAACCCCCAGCATAAGCCTCAGTATAGACTGGCACCAGTCTGTACTCGCTCCTCGGTGACGCCTGTCACTAAGCACGCCTGCGCATGCGCAATAGATCCCAAATGGGAAACAGATTTACTTATAAAATATTCTGCAAGCAGAACAGTTGGCCTGCTACCCAGCTTAAGTTTTTACAGCTTTGCACTGAAGATCAGCTACATATTTAAGAGTTTTCTGATTCAGGAATCATGACTATTATAAAACCTAATCTCCCTAATTATGTCTATTGTATACTTCGTGGTTTTTGGGAGTTTTTAACTCTGGTTTACGAATTACCAGTTTTCGTGTCAAATACTCCCGTTTTTTTAGGTATCACAATTCATGCCTATTTAATATCATCAATCAAACCATGCTTTAGAATTTTAAAAACCCTTAGTACTGGCTTCTTAATATTTAGTGCCTACATAAAAATAATAATCTTACGAATCGTCGTAAATTCTTGGTCTTTCAGTGAAATTTTCAAATCTGGTTTTCAGCCTAGTGTATAGAGGTTTGGTTTCTTTAGCGGATTTCCATATCTAGAGATCTCTTATTAAGTACGTTTATTATATAAGCATCATATGAAAGGATTTCTCTATTTCATGATTCTATAAAGAATTAGTCTGATTAAGATGATAGTCGTAATTCTTGCGGCCGTTTTCGTTAATGGGGGAATCCCACATCTTTCACGACCAGGCATGAATTACGTGTTAGATCATGCCTAGCATCATACTTCCGTTTCCGGTTCCGGTATCGTTGTATACTGTGTGAAATTATATATTACTGATTTTATCCAGCATAAATTAGAATGTTCCTAATCATGGCCAGCTGAATCATATGAAATCAAGCGTGACAATTCTAGGAGTATAGTGGACAGAGGACAATAGCCTAATTAATAGCTAGGACAATTAAAGCCACCCAGCCTGCAGTGTGGACATAATAAATCACAGTATTCCAAGACATGTATATACTGAACTTTTATATATAATAACATACATCTGAAAATACATGTTCATAATCTGATAACCATTTTCATTCTAAATTCCCACAAACATATTTCAAGACATTGGCATAAGAAACCTGCATATTATTTTGGAAATAATTTGACTGAAAGTTGTTGCTGCCTTAAGCAGAAACAACTTTCGCTTTGATTGTTTTCAAAATAGTCATCAAGATTGTCTGATTTTGTCAGAGTAAAATACTGTCAACGCATACAGCATGAAAGTGGTTAATTATATTTTTATTTTATAGAATTGCATAAATCCTGTATTCACAAATACTAAACAAATTATTAATGATTTTTGACATGTTCTGAACTTATTTCGAACATGTCCCTTCACTACCTTCCTGTTTACTTTAACTACCACTAGCTATTAAAGGTAAAGGAATTTGTGTATTTGGGAGATAGAGTGAGTGAGAGAAGCAGTGAGAGTCAGAGCTAGAGATAGATAGATAGATAGATAGATAGATAGTAGACAGAGATTTAAGCCAGAATAGTAGATAAATATAGCGTTCTTAGTTTGCATAGAAATTTTGTATCAACATCAGTTTGTGTATAGAGTCAATTTAAAATTATTAAAAGTTGAAGTCATTTATTATTTGAAGAACCGTCTTGTTGAATATTATTGAAGTGTCTTTTACCGATTTTTGCCTGCCACCTCATCCTGGCAATTTCTGAAGTGTGGCAGAGCCATTGTCACCAAGCTAATCCCCCGTGTTTCGAGATAGGTGGAAATTAGCGTCGCTACATCTGGTGGAGTTTCCAAGGGTAGTCGTATTGACTACATACACGATCCCGGTGAGATAAGTCATACTAAAGAACGTGCTAGGATGAGTCAATGTGTACCATTGCGAAGCCTGGTCAATAGACAAAGAAGACGGAATTACCACACAGTTTGTCAACATCAACCATGGCAGCCATCTTTCCAGCAGCAGCAGCCATGGGTAAGTGAGCGATTACGTCATCATCAGCATCACCATCAAAATCATCAGTGCTATCGGTGTGGTGAGTTATTTCATCATACTCATCTCTCGAGTTGTAAAGCAAGATTTGTTCGTTGCTTTTCCTGTAGACATTTCAGACATTTTTCATTTATGTGTGCTAATGTTCGCACATATGTTTCGCACAATACTGCAGGTAGAAGCAAGGAACAGAAGCCTTGCCAGATAAACAGATATAGACAGATAACCAAGAGACAGCCTGAGATTATCAATAGAGTAGTTGAAAACACTGTACCAGAAGTGCTGTCTTTAGCACAAGAGCTGCCATTTGCTACGATCAACCAGGCAGCTCTAGATCCAGAAATTGTGAGTGCGGGTGAAAGAGAACTTAAATTGGAGAGAAAACTTTGTGCTGTGATGAACAGGATGGAGGAAGACAAGATCGTTCACAGCATGGAAGTTTTATCAGTGCTAGACAGAGTCACCAGTGTTCAGGAACAACTAAGTAAATGTGAACAAGAGAAAGCTTCCATTAGTCAGGAATATGAAAATCTTAAAACAAGACTTGAAGAGACCAGTGCAGAAACTCAGTCATTAAAAGCTGAATGCACCAAACTAAACGAGCAGATCAACAACATTAGAACAGACAATAGCATCTCAGTAAACAGTGTTTCCAAAATAGAGGGTGAGTTAGAAAAACTTAGAAAAGAACTTAATGATACTAGACAACAATTAACTAACTGTCGGGAAGAAAACAAGGGACTTAATGATGGGAGTGAACAACATACACAAGATTTCAGCGAGTTGTGGCGTGATAATAATTTTTATGTTACGCAGAATAATGCCATTCTGGATGAGCTAAAGACATTGAAGAAACAAAATACTGTTAGTGTAAATTCGTGCTGGGAGACAGAGTCGAAGCAACTCCAAAAGAAGATGGCACAGCTGCAGGATGAGCGCAACTATTTTGAGGAAAGGTATGAGACATATGCGGCCGATAATCAGTGATGTGTAGAGCGGCGTATCGAAATGGAGGCCGAAATTAAGAGATTAAAGAGGCAACGAAATCAGTACCAGAGAAGAAATTAAGTGTGAAATATATAGTCAGTTGTGTTTTTAGCCATGGTAGGTTTCACCCATGAGCTACATAAAATTTTCATGTGCCTATCAGGAATATTCTACTACACCATCTAATTAATTCCGTTCCATCTATATGTCATGATGCTATTAGGCCAGGTATAAGAAATTCTGTGTGAATGAATTAGAATGTTCCTAATCATGGCCAGCTGAATCATATGAAATCAAGCGTGACAATTCTAGGAGTATAGTGGACAGAGGACAATAGCCTAATTAATAGCCAGGACAATTAAAGCCACCCAGCCTGCAGTGCGGACATAATAAATCACAGTATTCGAAGACATGTATATACTGAACTTTTATATATAATAACATACATCTGAAACTACATGTTCATAATCTGATAACCATTTTCATTCTAAATTCTAAATGATTAGGAACATTCTAATTGGATAAAATCAGTAATATATAATTTCACACAGAATTTCTTATACCTGGCCTATAGCACCATGACACTTTTATGTATTAGGTTCCCCTTTTTTCATCTTATTTTTTCTCTCCGCTTTTTCTTCTAATTCTTTCCTTTTTTATTCTTTATCTTCTTCTTCACTGTGGTCATCTATATCCTATTGTGTCCGTTTTTTCTTTCTCAATATCTAGTTTTCTGTTCATTGTCTCTGGTTTAGTCTGTTTTTGTGTCTTCATTCTATCGCTGTTCTGGTTCCTCTAGTCTTTCTATTCCTGGGTCAGTCGAGATCAGGGATCTGAGGACGTTTTCCCGATTAGTGCCTATTCAGATGATTTGTCCTCCTCTCTTTTGAATGGCTTCTTGTCTCTCTTCCTCATCTCGGTAAGTCCTTTCGCGTCTCTTTTCTTGTTTTCCTAGCATTCTGTCTTTCATTCTTCGGCTTTTTTTCTTCGCTGGTTTTCTCATTTTCCTTTTCCAGTTGATCCTATTCTTGCTCTTCGTATCACGTTTCTTTCTCCTTTTTTCTAATCTGTTTCTTTTAATTCTTTTCTTCTCTCTTATTTTTCTATTTTTCTTCATCTTTATTCATCTAGATCTAATTTTTTCTAATTTTTCATTCTCAGTAATTAGTTTTCTATTTGCTGTCTTTGGTTTAGTGTTCTCTTTGTTTTTGTAATCTGGGATTCCTCATTCAATCGCTTTTCTATTTCCGTTGTTCTTTCTATTGTCTCTAGATTCTATCATTGGATCAGTCGAGGTTCTAACCTGAGAAGGTTTTTTCCCTTCCGGGGTTGCTTGGACGATTGGTCCACGTTTCTTTATTGGATTCCTTCTTGTCTCTCTTTTTCTTCAGGATGAGTTTTTTCTCGTCTGCCCAATTTTTCTTATTCTAATGTTCTTTCAGTCTATTTCTAATCTGAAGAATTTTGCCAAAGTGGAATCTTCTGCGGATCTTTTTAGTTGGGAATCTGTATGTACGGCACAGATTAAATCAGCTATCCCTCTAGCTCTTTTTTTTGTAAGATATTTTTCTATGAGCAGGAAGAGGTATTCAGAGTCCCTCTGAGGTTTTTAGAAATCTCTAGCCACTATCCTTAGAGGTTTTTTGAACTCAGTTTGTAGTTTGTTTGACTTCGTTGCCTCTAAGAGAATACATAGAAAAGCCATCCGAAGTTAATAAACTTTGTTTTGAAGTATGCTTATTTCAATTCCCTTTGGCCTATGATATATTTGGTCAATCATCTTCCATATTTTTAGGGCTGATTCTGTCAGTAGTAGATCCTCCAAAGGATCTTCGTTTTCTGTGTAGCGAGACTCTTCTTCTTTTTTAAAAACCCTCTTTAATCCTTCCATAGAGGAAGAGTCTCAGGCCTGTTGAGTTTGGTGCTTATCTTTCTAGGATAATTACCAATTCTTCTCTGTCTTCAGGTTCTAAGCCCAATTCGAGGAGGAGGATTAATCTGACCCCTTTTTTACTCATTGTTCTAGATTCCAGGTCTGGCAGGCCTCCCCTTATCAGATGAGAAGGGGGGGCTTGTGTTATTTCCTGATCTAGTCTTAGAGGTTGTTCCTTTAAGGGGCTCAGAGTAAGAGAACCTGAAGGGATGGTGGTAGCCTGGGTAGGCCCATCCTTTTCTCTTTATCATATTTTATCTCTTCCTCTTCCATTGCCTTAGGATCCGTTGCTCCTCCCCCCCCCCCTTTTTCCCAGCGGTCTAGTAGTAGGGCGCCTGTCTCTAATTTTGGGAGACTTGGTAAGCCCTCATGCAGGTCTCCTGATTCAGAGATCATCGCTGGGGTTTTTCGCTCCTATTGGATTTTCATCGTCCTTTGTCCCTCGTTTCTAGGTGGTCTCCTTTCATTCCTTCCTGGTGAAGATGGGAGCCTTAGAGGACGAGTTGGAGTTCATGATTCTAAGTAGTCCTTAGAATTCGTTCCAATTGGGAGCACCAAGAAGTTGGGTGGATGGCGTCCGATCTCAATCTGAAGTGTTTTTTCCTCATATCTTATCTTCAATATTCTAGATGGAGGACTTATCTCAGTTTTTGCCAGTCTGAATCCGGGCATGCGATTCTTCTTAAAGATATTGGACGTTTTACTACTTGTTTTCATCCACCCTTCGTGCCGTCAATTCTGCCGTGGCAGGTTTATTTTACGGTTGTTCTATTTACCTTCACGTTTATATAAATGACTGGCTAGTATAAGCAGAGCTTTTTATTAATTCTAGCAGTTTCATTCCAGAGAACTGCGGTCTGGAATGCAGCCTAGGTCAGATTGTAATTCTCTTAAAAGTCAAGTCTTCTCCTCTGGTGTTGGGTTTTTTCAGACGCTTCCCATGAGAGGGGGATCATTCTGGGATCACCTGTTCAGAGGGCCAGTTTCTAAGGTCGGTTGTCAATCGATTCTCAAGCATAGGGATTGTTCCCTCTTAGATTTTTTGCATCCTGTCGGTATGCTAAAATTTCCTCATGCAGCCCCCCCCCCCCCCTTTTCCGGATTTCAGGCATTGGTGGTGGACGATCTGTTTCAGTCCTTGTTAGGGTTGTTTGATCATGCGTTTCCTCCATCTTTCCTGATTCCGTTGCTCTTGAGGTAGGTCAAGGATCAGATTTGAGAAGTTCTTCTGATAGCTCCCTTTTGACCAAAGTGGATCTGCGTTGCAGATTACCTTTTTTGTCTCCGGGTAGTCTTCACTTGTCTTCTTCCAGTCTCCCCGGACCTCATGTCTAAAGTAAGAGTTTAGTGTATTCATTCAGTCTCAGGAATTTGCAGTCGGTATCTTTTGAGAGTTTCGTCTGTTTGATCCCCGAGACTAGATTTTCTGCGAGTTCTCAGGACATCAGTATTTCTGCCAGGAGGGAGTCAACTCGCAGAGTTTTCAAGGTCTGTCTTAAAACTTTAGAAGTATGGTGTGCAGACCTTAGTCTCTTGACAGATCCTGTTTTTGGCATCCGTGCCTAGGTGTTGATTCTGGGGACGGTCTAGTCTTATATCCTAGAAAGGATTTTTTATCAAAAATTCAATCTAACTGTCTCCCAGCTAAGCCAGTTATTTTAAAAATTGTATCTTCCTTTTCACCGTCTGACTGACTTCAGTATATTAACAGAGTTTTTTAAAAGTTTCAACCGTTGTACTGATCTTTTAGAATCCAATCTATCCCATTTCTGGGTACTGTATGCAGAGGAGGTAGTTAGGCCAGTCTCTAGCTTTCTATGGCCAGATGGAATTCTGAGACCGTTGTTTTGAGATGGCTTCCTCTGATCATATTAATCTTTCTCACATTTAAGCTCATGAACTTAGAGGGAAGGCTCCCTCTTTTGCTTTCGCTGGCTCTTCTTTATTTGAGGTAATGCAAGTCGTAGGATGGAAATCCGAGCCTTCTTTTACCTCCTCTTTATTTATAATATCAGAGCGCCGCGGCACTCCTTTTAGATATATCAGGTTTCTATCTAATAGGCTGAAGACCATTTACCAATCTCACTACTCCATTTCCCTTAAGACTGTTTGTCTGCGTGAGATGGTGAGTTTTTTCATTGGTTTATTATTATTTATTTCTTTAAGTTTAAAGAAATCATTGTTTGTTAATCACTGTGTGATTAATTAAGATGTACCATTTTGTTATGTTATTAACATTTGGTTACGTTCTGTTTGATTTTTATCCTTGCAGGGAATATTTTGTTGGGAAAAAATTGCGTAGCAGTCACTGCTAAACAAATCGAATAATGCAAAGCAGTTCATAGCACTTGCATAGCAAACAAACTGTGTTGAAACTGTGTTGAAACTGGTTGGTGTTCAAATGGGGAAACCTTTCAAAACATGTTTGCATGATCAAAAACAGCTTTTTTCGTCTACACACGCTATGAGCAAGTCAATCCGAAAACAACCAAAAAGTATAATTTTCCGATTTCGCAGAACATTTTCCCTATGGAATGCATAACATATGTATAACATATGTCAGATTCAGAATATGCATGTACTGGCTCTGGCCACGGTCAGGGAGTATAGGAAACCTAAAATAATATGTATTGGCAGATTTGGCAATTACATTGATTGGAAGCTGTTGCTGCTTAAGGCAGCAACACATCCCAGTCAAATTATTTTCAAAAAAATCATTAATGTACCTCCCATGAATACTGTGATTTCATTGACTAGGGTTAACATATATTTTGTAACTTACCAACATACATCACATATCCCTTTGAACTGGTAGGCTAAACAAAGTACACATCATTCAATACAATGTAAGAAGGTTGAATAGTGTTAGTGCTTAACTGGAAGCTGTTGCAGGCTATGGCAGCTGTGAGCAACAGGTCCCCCTTAAAAACTTGCAACATATTCAACAGCTTATTAAGATGAAATTGAGTTTCTGCGATACTATGACTTCAGTTGAAAGAGTTAACAATTTCTATTTAAAAATTACTAATGGTTGTTTTCTCTGCCTTAAATAGTGAATGATAAAAAGTTTTACTGTGATCAGCGTGTATCAATCGGCTCACGTGTTACTAGTTTTACTACGAATACTACGAGTGCTATATATATATATACTACTACGTCATTCTTAAAATTATCCGCGTAAAACATTGTTTATTTTCTTTATCGTCGGTAGTTTCCTTGCGATTCATTGGTTGCTCTCTATATAGTTATATTTATTAACCAATAATCTTGCGAGAAAGTATGTTCCCGACTCGAGAACACTCTCGCGCATGCGTCGATCTTGGCGACATGCCATTCTAAATCCGAATCAAGTGCGATACGCCACCGTAGCATGGCTAACTATACTGTGTCGTGTCGGCCTTGATTTGGGGACGCGCTAACAGGAGTTTAGCATTCGCGATGATATAACTCAGTTTCCGAGACAAACATTGTCTAAATCGACCAGAATCAGCCTAGATAAAGTTGTATTTTTAAAGCTTATCATAGCGCTAACTAATGACGAGGCAATGATCAATAGCCATACCCCCCCCCCCCCCCCCTATAAGAGAATTTAGATTTACAAGAGAGTCTGTTACGAGCAATATGTCGATGACCGTGAATACCCCGTGATACATATTGCGAGTTTCCGACTGGTGTCCAAACTAAAAACTGAAGTCTGTAACAGTTTATTATTATACCAGAAGAAGGAAGCCGCTAACGCATGCGTGCATCGGTAGCTTTTAGAATTTTGATCTATAGAGCGCTTACTGAACTCGCTTCACCGGCGGTCATTTGTCCCATAGTGAAGGAAGGTATGAAGATATGCACTCTATAGCTATATATGTCTATGGGCTATATCGGAAATCAGCCTCGAACGCATGCGCATCTCGCTTCCTTACTAAATTTGACAATCGTTTTGCAACTTCTAGCGTCTTTTTATCAAAAATATTTCAAAATTAAGTGAATTGACTGAGTTTTACATCAAAATTATGTATCGCAGAAAATAGCTACGCGAAGTTGTAAATATGTAGCAACAGGTACTCATTTGCATCGCATCTTGTGATGCGATACCGCTCAAAATATTCCCTGCCCTGCTTATGGATTCTCAGATCTCCACCCACCTAAGTTCATTGTTTTTTTATTTATTTCTTTAAGTTTAAAGAAATCATTGTTTGATAATCACTGTGCGATTAATTAAGATGTACCATTATGTTATGTTATTAACATTTGGTTACGTTCTGTTTGATTTTTATCCTTGCTTATGGATTCTCAAATCTCCACCCACCTAAGTTTCACAGTAGGGCACTGACCAAATCTACGGGTTTAGTAAGTAGTGATTGAACGGTCAAGATGTTTTTGTGGTGTAATAACAACCCCAACAGACCCCCCCCCCCCCTTTAGTGGGTTGGTCTGTAGTTTTATTAACCACTATACAAACATACTTACCGTTCAATCACTACAACCCGGTCTCAGCCACCCCGCAGGGAATGATTTGAGAATCTAGTCAGGATATATGGCACTTAAATTTAGAAAAGTGAATCTGTTTCCCATTTGGGATCTATTGCGCATGCGCAGGTGTGCTTAGTGACAGGTGTCACCAAGGAGCGAGTACAGACTGGTGCCAGGCTATACTGAGGCTTATGCTGGGGGTTCCCTCACCAGTAGCCTGGTTAAGGGTTTTCATGGTGATGACATAGGCATAAGGGAGTATGTAAGCGAGCATAAAAATTTTATTCTGGTAGCTAAATGCAGATATTTGATTTAGCAAGTAGTGATTGAACGATAAGTATGTTTTTATAGTGGTTAATAAAACTACAGACCAACCCACTAAAGGGGGGTCTGTTGGGGTTTTGCATGTTATCACGATCTGTTTGCAATGATCGGTGGTTTCAAAATTCTTGATTTAGATGTTTGGTCTGCGGTTTTACCATGTGCTACAGCAGTTTGTTTACGTGTTGTTGTTTCTTCACATATCATTTTGGCCTTCGTTAGGAGTATAATTTATATTGATTAGTAAATATACCCCGAATGCTATGCGCTATGGTTCCTGGTTCCGTTATACATCCTTGAGGATCAGTTTATGGGTGTATTTTGGCCGCTTCGTTCTTGTTGTCATAATCAATGCGATCTTTGCTGTAACATTACGGGGTGGGGTGCGGGAGGGTTAACATTTAATTGATGATCAAATTATTTGAAAATTATTTGTCTGCCTTCCATTCCTGTTTCGTTCCACAATCATGTGACGAGTGCCATAAATTCGTGAGGGTTCTGTTCAAGGACCATGTCTGCTTTCGTTGTACAAGTTGTAATCTTGATAGTAGGTGTAACATTTGTGCAGTGTGGTCGTCCGACATGATGGTCAAGTTCCTTGCCCAGAAGGACTTGGCATGGTCTGATGGCGGGGTCAGGCGATCCGAAAGCAAATCGTGGAGCGTCTGTTTCGGCCCTTGGGGGCGGGGGCTCCACGTCTGCAACCGGAGGTTGCGGAGATGGCACCGCCGATGTCGTTTGGTCCTGCTATGCAAGGGTTCTTGCATAGCGTTCTGCCTACTTTGGTGTCGTCCCTGCTTCCGAAAGTTGTAGGGCAGTCTCTTCCCGTGCTTGGTATGGACTCTGTCCTTGGACAGGGTTCTGGACTGGCCACCGAGGGAGGCATCAGACGGCTCCCTGGCAGTCCCGTCGGGCTCCGGCCTGATGGGTTCTGTCTCTCTCCGGCCACCTCCGGGTGGTCCAGTAGCGGTGGCCAGTCTGTCAGGCATGGGAGTCGTCCGCCAGGATGGCTCCATGGTTTCCTCATCTAGTGACGACTCTTCGGGGTCTGAAGACGAGGATGCCGAGGAGGAGAGATTGCGGCATGTGAAGATGTTGAACCGCCCTCCATCTGTCTGGCTTGGCGCAAGCCAGGGCAGCGGCTCCGCCCGTGGTTGAGGCCACTCCGGTACCAGGCACCTGTCCCGTGATGGTTGGTTTGCCATGGGGTGGTGGTGGAACCATACGGTACCGGAGTTCCTGGCGTATCAGCAATGGCTCCTAGCCGGGAGGCCATTGCTGGTAAGGCTGTGAACACGTCAACGGGTGACATGTTCACGGGAGTGTCCTCTTCGGAGACAGACTGGTCGGAGGCTCTGGCTTGGCTAGCCAGGGTAGACCCGTCTGTGGTTTCGACCACGGCCGAAGAGGATCCACCCCGTCCATCGGTGGCATCGATCTTGCCCACAGCCCGGATCCAGTCTATTGGACTGGATCCAAGGTTTATGGAGTTACTGGATGCTATTTATAGCAAACAACTCCTGACCAAGGGCCAGCTTCCTGCGGCCTCCAGGGAGGTGCGGGCGAGGTGTCGTATCCCATGGGGGGAATATGACAGATATGGTGTTGTCCCAGCGGTCACCGAGGATGATCGCTGGGCGTCCAGAGTGCTGGAGCGGGTGGCCCCGCCCCGGCGCTGGTGGCCAAGTCTCAGGTACACCATGACGAAGTCCTGTCCCTATGCGATGAGGGGGTGAGGGCAGCAATGAGTGCTGTCAATCATTCTTATCGCCTTCTTCAGTCGGTGTGGGCTGGAGGGGGGGCATGCCACCTGTGGCGCTTTCATGTGTCAATGACGGCCTGGTGCTGTCTATGGACGCATTGGCAAGGGTGCAAGCGTGAGTGACGAAGTCTAGGAGGCAGATGGTCCTTGACCATATGCGTCCAGCTACTGCCGTTAGGGAGCGTCTTCTTGGGACGCCCCTTACTGGCCCTAACATCTTTGGTGGCCAAGCGCGGCCATCTTAGAAGACACTGCCAGCATCGCGCAGAATCGGTTGGCTGTTAATCTACAGCTAGAGTTAGTGCGTCCGGCGCACGCACTAGGGGCTGTAGCTAAGCCACTAACTGGGCAACCTTCTAAGAAGCAGAAAAAGCACAAAAGCAAGACGAAAGCTAAGCCCAGTGCTGCTTCTGCTTCTACTGGGTCTTCTCAGCCGCCTCCGGCAAGGAAGGCCAAGAAGGTTGTGGAGGCCCCTACCCTCCCCAGTGTTGCCCGAGAGGCGGGAAGGGCAAGGGGACGGGTAAGTCCTCTAAGGGCGGAAAGAAGGGAGCGGATCGTACCTGAGGGTACGAGGGCTCCCTTCATATCTGCCTGGACCGCACCTGTGCGACAGGAACAGTGGTGCCAGTTAGACCGGCCATGCCAAGACCAAAATGGTTCTCACTCTCGTCAAGTGAAGGTGGGGGAGCGAATCGCGAGCCAGACACCCGCATTAGGCGTCAATGCATCTATAGTTGGTGGAAGGCCCATGCGTTTTGGCGAGGTGTGACGTCAGACAGTCTGGTCCCCGGAGTGGTGGGATTTTCCACCACAAAATCTGTCTTTGGCACCTGTCTGGACACCCGTCCCAAGGGAACCAGACAAGTTAGAAGCCATTCAAAATGAAGTGTCAGGTTTGCTTCTGAAGGGAGCAATAAAACGAGCAAACCAGAACACTCCAGGCTTCTATTCAAACTTGTTCCTTTTCCCCAAGAGCACAGGGGGATGGAGACCCGTACTCAATCTCAGGGCATTAAATTAGTTTATCCATACGCCTCGGTTTCAGATGGAAACTCCAAGGTCGGTAATGGCAGGATTGAGGAAGGGAATGTGGTGTGTATCGATCGATCTGAAAGATGCATATTTCCACATTCCAATGTACAGGAGTTGTCATAGGTTTCTGAGATTTGCGTTTCAGAATCAAGTGTGGGATTTTGTAGTCCTTCCATTTGGCCTGTCGACAGCTCCACGGGTTTTCACCAGAGTGGTCTTTGCGGTGACAGCGTTTCTCAGAAAAGAGAACGTGGCACTTCACACCTACATAGACGATTAGCTGATCGAAGCAGACACGTCAGCCAGGTTACCGGTGGATACTGCTCTGACTCTGAAGCTGCTTTCAGATCTAGGCTTGATAGTCAACAAGGAGAAATCCGAGTTGACACCCACTCAACATTTCGTTTATTTAGGGATGCGATTCGATCTCGAGGAGGGCAGGGTTTACCCGTCAGAGCCAGAGTGGTGTCTCTGTTAGCCATCCTCAAGAGTTTTCGATTGGGAAACCACATTCAGGCGAGGCGGTTTCTTCAGATGCTGGGCATGATGGTCTCCATGGAGCAGGTAATCCCGTACGCTGCTCTGATGCGAAGACCTATCCAGTTATATCTGATGTCTCTGTGGAAACAGAGAACAGAACCCCTGTCAAAACTGGTGCCAGTTTTGGAGCCAATAATGTCGCATCTTGTATAGTGGAAAAAGCATCAGAATCTCCTAATAGTGGTTTCGCTGCACCCACCTCACCCCCAGCTGTCCGTGTACACGGATGCATCCCTGGAGGGATGGGGGGGGGGGGCCTGCCTGGGAGAATACAGGTCTCGGGCGCATGGACTCTCCAAGAGAGCCAGTTGCATATCAATCTGTTGGAAATGATGGCAGTGGAACTGGCATTGGAAAAGTTTATTCCAAAAGTCAGGGGCAAGGCGATATTGATACGGTCGGACAACTCGACAGTAGTATCATACATAAATCGCCAAGGCGCGACCAAGTCACCCACACTATGTATGAAAGTGTGGCACTTGATTCAATGGTGCAGGAATTACTCGGTTGTTCTGAAAGCAGCTCACATTCCTGGGCGAATGAACATTCTGGCGGATGCTTTGTCTCGGAGACAGAGAATTCTGCCAACAGAATGGTCTCTCAACCCGTCCAGTTCTTCACAGGATCTTCGAGCATTGGGGCAAACCCAACGTGGACTTGTTCGCCACAAAGGAAAATGCTCAAATCATGACTTATCTCTTGCCGATTCCAGATCCAAATGCCGTCGATACAGACGCTCTGGAGATAAGCTGGAGAGGGATGCATGCTTACGCGCACCCACCGAGCATGCCGAAGATATTGGTGAAGATCAGGGAGGAACTGTGCCTGGTCCTGCTAATAGCGCCATTTTGGCCCAGCAGCACGTGGTTCACGGATCTTCTAGAGCTGCTGGTGGAAAATCCAGTGCAGTTACCCGAGATTCCGAACATAATCTCCCAGGCCAAGGGACGCTTCCTACACGAGCATCCCAAAATGTTCAAATTGACTGCGTGGATGTTTTCAAACGACGTTCCACGTCGGAAGGTTTTTCTCGACATGCTGCGAATTTCATCGCAGCTGCGAGAAGGAGGTCAACCTTCAAGTCATATATAACAACAAGGTTAACAGGTTTGCAGACTGGTGTGAAGGAAAGGGTATTGATACCTTTCAATCCACTATTCAGCAAATAGCAGACTTTCTCTGTGGGCTGTTCTTTTCAGGACTAGCTCATGTCACAATTGCTGGATACAAGTCAGCTTTGGCATCAGTTATCCCTTGTCTAGCCAACAGGGATAGTCCAGAGGTGGCCCAGTTAAATGTGATGGTGAAGGGAATGAGCAATCTCCGACCGAGACAACCGGTAGTCATTCCAGCCTGGAGTCTATCTTTAGTGCTTAATGTACTGGCCAAGCACCCTTTCGAACCGTTGCGTTCGGCTAGTCTAAAGCATTTGACTCTAAAGGCGGTCTTTCTATTGGCAGCTTCCTCAGCTAGAAGACGCAGTGAGACCCATGCACTTTCAGCAGAGAGGGACCGATTTATTGTCTTTGGAGAGGGTCTGCGTCTACTGCCAAGAGCAGAGTTTATGTCAAAGAATCAATCTTTGAGATATCCCGGCAAACCGATCATTATACTGAAACTAACTAGGTTTGATCGTGATGCCAGTGTCTGGTGCCCAGTCCATGCTTTGACTAAGTACAAAAGATGGACAGACTCGTTACGGTCGAATGATATACATCTGTGGATCTGCCATAAGAAGCCATATGGCGCCGCATCCATGGATTCTATCTCTCGTTGGGTAGTCGAATGCATTCAGACTGCCCATGAGATTGCGACTGGGCACCAGATGCAATGCGCAAGGGCACACGATGTTAGAGGAATAGCCGCCTCGACCGCCCTTTACAATGGTGTTCCGTTAGAGGACATCATGGCTGTTGCACAATGGCACTGTGAGTCCTCTTTCACGGATTACTATATGAGGGATGTGTCAGACTCCGCCAATCCACTCGCTTTAGCTGTTTTGAAACGATAGTTATACGACCACACTGCTCTTCTCCCTTTTTTGGCATTTGTAAGAAAGAATTAAGAAGCAGACATGGTCAAGCGAGAGGATGTCAACCAGATTGTGTCACTGATGGCCGGACAAGTGAATGGTTGGAGGCTCCACGTCTGAATCCAAATATCATGAGGTAATTCAGGATTGAGAGTTTTTTGTATTATGTCTATATATCATGTTCATTCATCTTATATATTCATGCTCATTCCCAGGCTAATATATGCAAAGAGCAGTTAACCCTCTTGGCATATTTGTGTTTCAGGCAAGATGCATGTTCGTGAGTTCTCTCCCTTTTCTTAGGAGAAAAAAGGCGGTGGTGCAGTGATGTGAATATGATTCGTTCCGTTAACTTGATGGTCCTTTTAGGTCTCCATTAGTCAAGTTTAAGTCTAAGCTCTTTCTCCAAGGGGCAAAAGGAGCAATTGATGGCTTGCCCCTTCCCACCAGGTTACTGTCTAAATCTGGTGTATATCAGAAGTAATAGAATGGTGAGTATTGATCGAAGGAGAATGAAGGAAATTTCAATTTCCCTTTCTCTGAGATCTAACAATACTCACCATTCTATTACGGACCCAGCCTCCCAGCCCTACGGAGGCAAGCCATGGATATCTCTTGTTTGGTGGCTATGCAAACAATATGAGCTTCATGGCAAATGGGTACTCGGCAGTTGGGAGCCGAGTACCCAGTTCCAGGATCCGGTAAAGCTTACTAAGTCTATAGTCCTAGGGCCAGCTATCCAGGATAGCTTGTATCAGAAGTAATAGAATGGTGAGTATTGTTAGATCTCGGAGAAAGGGAAATTGAAATTTCCTTCATTCTTGCTTGTTTCTTACTGTATGCTCGCACAATTTATGTGGGAGATTTATTTTGATTGTACTTCAACTATATTGTATAATTGGCTAGTAAAATTGTGTTTGCATATGGTCTTTAAGCTCACAAACTATTACCTCATTGTCTGCCTACTGAATTTCTGCAGACTACATTTTTCCATGGGGTTTAACTCTGGATATGTTCAATATTTTGAAAACAATTTGACTGAAAGTTGTTGGTGGCACCAACTTTCAGTCAAATTGTTTTCAAAATATTTAGCAGGTCTAGAGGTATTACCCATTGAAATTATTGTCCGGTGACTTATGGCTGTCAGACAGTTAGAGAGTCAATTAAAATTAATGCATGAAATAATACATGTTGCATTTGAGTTTTATCGGGGAAGTGGATAGGTGGGAACCTCAATATTTAAAATTCTTTTCTTGGCAAAAACTTATTCCATTAGCTTTCATTGCTATAAATTTGTCAACAAGATACTTCTTGAGATATATAAAATTTGGTAAATTTGTATTTTATGTCTACTTATTAACCTTTTAACCCTCATATCAGCCAAAAACTGCTTCTGCAGTGGTCTTGAGAACTGTCCGTTTGCAGACCAAGAGAAGACTATTTTTGAAAATTTACCACTGGAATGACTGGCTCGATAACCGAGCCAGGCATTTCAATGGTAAATTTTCAAAAACGGTCTTCTCTTGGTCTGCAAATGAACATTTTCTATGAGAAAATTGAAATTTTCTTGAACAAATTTCAGCGTTAAAAGGTTAACTCGGCATAAATGGAGAAATTCAGAATGACTTGTTTTGGTTAAACTCTTATTATTTTCAGAAAGAATCTGTGTCTCATAGGAAACGTATGTCTGATAGCCTAGCTAGGCATGACCACGACAGGGGTGAATACCGTCCATCATGTACTGAACTGCACAATGACATTGAGAGCGTACATAACTTGGATCTCATACAAACTGAGCGTAACTCCACGTCATCGTCGTCGTCATCATCTGATGATTTCTGTATTTGATTATTAACCCGTGAACACTCAAATGTGTTTAAGAAGATTTCAATTTACTCATTGAAAATGTCAATTTGTAGAGCAAGAGATTATTTTTTTTAATTACCACTGGAATGACTGGCTCGATAATCGAGCCAGTCATTCCAATGTTAATTAAAAAAAATTGTCTTCGCTTGCTCTGCAAATAGACATTTCTCAAGACCACTGGAGAAGCCGTATTGGAGTGTATTGAGTGTTAAAGGGTTTACATTTACCGATGCTCATGCTAATAGAGGGCTCCATTTCTACCTGTGCTCCGCCCATTTCTATCAAAGCTCTGCCCACTTTTTACGTGTGTTAGAATCGATTTGAAACTTGGAAACATGAATTCCTAGGTAAGCAGTTGAATATTTTGTAACTAATTTGGCTGAGTGGAGCAACAGCTCTAAGATATTCGACAGAATGTTTATTAGACTGTTAGATGCTAATTAACCCTTTAATGGTGAAGCCGGCAAAATTCAGCGTCTGCATTACTTTTGAGGAGTGTCCATTTGCAGGCCAAGATAAGACTATTTGGCAACATTTACCTCTGGAATGACTGGCCTGATAACAGACAGGGTTGCCAGCAATTTCCCGGTGCGGGAAATACCGGTAAATACTGCCGCGGGAAATACTAAAAAAAGCGGGAAATACTCCAATATGCATCACAACTGGTAAATTTTAAACTAAATATCTTAGATATATTAAAGAGAGGTGCTAATATATCTAATACAGGTTGACATATGAGATCAAATAGGCAATATAGGCACTTCATAGCATATCTATAACCTTTTCAACTCTACATAGCAGATACAAAACTTACTATTTGTTGCACAAACAATGTTGGTTGAATTTTTAGAAAGCATTTTCAGTAGAGGCTGCAACAACAACTTCCAGTAAAAGAGTTTCACAATATTAAGAAACTTTCATGTCATGAATGGTTTACTTAAACTAATATACAATGGATTAGCTGCTGTACATATTGTGACATACATTACAAATGCCTTATACTGCCTTGAATTCTCAGCCTATCAGAATATTGATTTAAAATAGAGATCTAAGCTTAGATTACCAAACTGCTGGTACAGGTACATGTATCTACATGTAGTGTTTCTTTAGTTAGCCTCAGATGTCTATGTAAATCAATGCTCTGATCTAGGCTGTCTCCCACACTCAGCTCATATACAGGTGTCATATTGTCTCACAATGGAAAGACAGCAAAGTGTCTAATTTGGGATTAACTGATTGAGATGGCAACACATTTCATTCTGTTATATATACGATTATATACTAATATTATGTAGGGCTTCACAGTATTGGAAAAATGAATACCGGTTACGATATCAATTTCCATACCGGTATACCTTTAATACCCGTATTATTACGATGGACAAAATAGAGTGAGGCTCCAGTAGTACGATTCCATAGTCAACATATTTCCCATACATACGAAGTAGGCCTATATCAGCGCTCCTGAAACAGACGACGCAAATTTCCACAATAAAACCAATTAATTTTACAAATCCCGATATTAAGCGCCAGCGCTCCATATAAGGCACGTACAAGCATACTGTATGCATAGAAATCATCCATGTACGCACACATTTAAATATTCATGTGTACCATGTCCGCCTCATGTAAATGCAGTACGCATCAGTGTATTAAACTGCCCGTACTGGCCTGTTGCCATTATCAAATATAGCCTACTCAATTACACGAGGGGGAATCAACACACTCATCACATACAGTGACATACCGATAAGCACTCGTAAAAGCCGTGCCTATACTACTATCACTAAACAGTATGATCTCCATCTCCGCAAGAGGGTATTCTTTTCTTTATTACAAGACCTTTGTGTAACATATGTGCACCTATAGGAGTGGCAATGAAAAATATTCAATGGACATTATTTTTGTACATATTGCCAAATGAGCTAAAATATCACCGGAACTTAGTTGTTCAAAACATATTTTAGTTGGAAATAGGATTACAGGCATAACTTTTACAGTAGCCATCATAACCTCATAACTGTGAATAGTGATGCATTCGACCCAGACCATAATCCACCAACATTATAATCCGTGTTTGTCTTTCACAAACTCTGAATCTCCAGGAAGGCATATCTTATATGACATTTGTAATTTTAAGGATAACATATGAGTGGAGATGGAAGATTTTTCAATTGTGAATATTTCATTAGATGCAGCAAAATATACAGAAATATTTGTAAAAATATGTTCTTTCACACTTATTTTAATTGGAGAGGTAATTATAGCAATAACTTTTAATATGAAATTTACAACAATCTCGAGGGTAGGCTAAAGCATTACTCTGCCAATAACAACTGCAAGTTCTCTTCACCTGATTTAGTTTACCAGCAGATATTAAAAGATCTTCTTTTATTACAGTAAACAATATATTAGCACTTCTAACCTGGGATTATATTTTTAGTAAGACACTTGCCAAGATTAAATGACCAATATTCTAATTGCAATAACCTGTCTTGTCAGCACTTCTATACATTGATCCCATCTTAATCAAATAGGAAGCAAAAAACTGGAATTTCCCTTCTAAATATAGAAATACTCTGAAAATGTGGTGTCCATAACACTTTTCCTTCTATTTTATACATGTCAATGATACATGTATGTTATAGTTGGAGCTGTGCTAATTATTTTGAAAACAATTTGACTGTAACTTTTGTAAGTGATTAATTGCTGTCTGTAATTTCTTTCAGTCAAACTAACTTCTAAATTTACCTCCTTTAAAACAAATTTCAGAATTCAAAATGACAAGTATTATTATAGCAATAATATTTATTCATTTGTCAGTATGCCGTAGAGATAGTCTTTAGAATGCTAGTGCATTTCTATAGGCTAATGTGTCCCACCACAGCGCAGCTAGATTTAAAATAAACACACTTGATATAAAAATATATTTTCATTCAGAATTAAAATCTGGTTGGCATGAATGATTAGTTAGTTGATCAATACCAACAAGTCCCAAACACCCTGCCCCAACCATGCCGTGTAACTGTAATGGCTAATTTTGAAAGTTTGCTCACCTTAAGAAATAACACGGAGGGTGGGTGGTGGGGGTGACTAGTTTATCCCTTTAATGCTAAACGCCGGCCAAAAATGGCTTCTGCAGTGGTCTTGGGAAATGTCCATTTGTAGACCAAGAAGACTATTTTTGGAAATTTACCACTGGAATGACTGGCTCGATAGTCAAGTCAGTCATTCCAGTGATAAATTTTCAAAAATAATTTTCTCTTGGTTTGAAACTGGACATATTCTCTGAGAAACTAGAAATTTTCTTGAACAAATTTGAGGATTAAAGGATGAGACAGTGGTCACAAGAGAAAAAGGACTGATTGCAGCTGTAGGATATTTCTACTACTACTACTACTACTACTACTACTACTACTACTACTACTACTACTACTACTACTACTACTACTACTACTACAGCCGCAGAATACAGTAATCATTCATACATACTGTAGCATGATGATACAATTCAATGCACTGATTGTTACACCTTCATATGGTAAGGATACCACACCATTTATTATGATATATATTTTTTGTTGGGGGAGGGGCGAGGATAATTGTTCAGTATTCAGTAACAACAAGTCTTGTACTCCTAAATTTGCCATATGCGTCAGTTGAAAAATTAAGGAGTACCGTACTCCCAACTGAAGAAAGTTATCTGGAGCACTGTTAAGCGCTAAATATGAACTGTCTTCAGTTTAATCATATCCCAAAATGGCTGAAATTCAACCAAGTCATCCGTACAAATGATTTGAATTTGCCACGAAATTACAACTACTCTGCGTCGAGATCATGAGATACCGGTAACCAGTGACAATCTCGTCCCAAATAAACTCGCCAAGTGAAACTGCGAACAACCAAGACTGTTGATATTTGACTGACAAATGTCATTGCTATGAGTCAAAGACGTTGGATATGCTGAATGTAAATCTATGTTTTACTCGTTTTCCTGGCTACTTTTGTACTTGTATTGATGTATGTGACAGAATAATAAATAAACTGTCCATGAAAACGTGTGCTTTATACGACGAAATTGCAATGGGATGAAACCGCCAGGAGTCGCGCAAACCTCTGCGCAGTGGTACAACCAAGCCATTATAACACATACTAAATAGACTATAATAT
This sequence comes from Chaetoderma sp. LZ-2023a, assembly GCA_034401795.1. NCBI lineage: Eukaryota > Metazoa > Mollusca > Caudofoveata > Chaetodermatida > Chaetodermatidae > Chaetoderma > Chaetoderma sp. LZ-2023a. The sequence goes on from CM067371.1 coordinate 2,412,378, forward strand.
GCCGGTCCGGTCCCTACAAAGTTGTAAAATTCCGAGAAATTGCTAACTAACCAGAACCAGGCTGTAGTAATTGATATAAAATATCACGCAAAATATTCATTTGATATTATAATTTTCTAGAAAACAACGGCCCGAAATTATAAAATATTAGCGCAAGAAGAGATAGGTTTTAGATATTTTTAACCACCCCATGTCCTATGAGGTTAATTAAAATATGTTTTGTTCTATTTTTTTGCATGAAGTACGTTCGTATAAGTAGTAATTTATCAATTACTTTAACCCTAGCCTCTAACAACAAATTTGACAGATACGGATAACTAAGAAAATTTTCAAGTGTGATCGTTAAATATCATTTTCCCGTACGAAGAGCAGTAACTTATCGCGTTAGCCAGATATATTATTGGAATGTAACTAATGGAAAGCAGATTATCTTCCTAGCAGAAGGTTATACCGGTTTTATGTTATATTTTGATATTTCGGTATCAGCAAAATCATACCGGTATGACTACTGGTATGGGTATGATACCGGTATTCAGTATAATATCGGTATATCGTGAAGTCCTAATATTATGTACTACTAAATATTTATACTATTACATGCTACAATATGACTGATTGAAAGCACAGACTTTCACATTATTAGCTCACCTGGCCTGAAAGGCTTATCAGTGTGGCGAATTCAAATATGCCACTTTCGAGACTATCGGATAAACGGTTTGGCTGCCATCTTGGTTTATTTTCCCGCCATAGGCTCTCATAGTACACCAATGGGCCCATAGTAAAGCAATGGGGAATTCTTTAAACGACTTCTCAAGAACCACTGGGCCAACTGGAAACATTCATAGGGCATAGAGATCTACGTTTGTTCAAACGAAGCAGATCGGTCAAAATCCAAGTTGGCCGTCGGCCAAAATGGCTGATTTTTAGAAACACTAAAAAATCTTCTCCGAAACCACTGGAGGAATTGATTCAAACCTCATAGCACATCATCTGTGGCAGCGGTAGACCCAAGTTTGTTCAAGGCAACCTGATTGGCCGATTTGCTTGGCGGCCATCATGGATGACCTAGTTTTCGTGAAAACAACTTCTTCTCCCGAACCGCTGAAGGGATAGAGCTGAAACTTTGTAAATATGCTTAGGGACCAAGCGCCTTTCAAGTTTGTTCAATAGAAGTAAAAAATATGGTCGTCATCAACCAATCAAAATTCAGCGTTTCTTGGTCATATTGGCTTTTTTGTATTTGATGTATTTTGATGGCGAAAATTGCTCTATATATGCTTATCAGTGTGGCGAGTTCAAATATGCCACTTTCGAGACTGTCGGATAAACGGTTTGGCTGCCATCTTGGTTTGTTTTCCCGCCATAGGCGCCCATAGTAAAGCAATGGGCCATAGTAAAGCAATGGGGAATTCTTTAAACGACTTCTTCTCAAGAACCACTTGGCCGATTTCAGTTATATTTGGGAGGAAGCATTCATAGGGCATAGAGATATAAGTTTGTTCAAATGAACCCGATCGGGCAATTTGTCCGGCGGCCATCTTGGATTTAGGCCGATTTTAGGAAACGTCTTTAAAAATCTTCTCCAAAACGGCTTGGGGGATTGATGCAAACCTCATGAAATATGATTTATGGCTAGGGAACTTGATTGGTGAAATGGGTCGGCGGCCATCTTGGTTGACCTAGTTGTAGCGAAAATGACTGATTCTCCAGAAGCGCTGAAGGGATCGGGCCAAAATTTGACAGATATGATTAGGGCCTAAGGGTCATTAAAGTTTGTTCAAGAGAGGTTGATCCGTCAAAAAACATGGCTACCGTGGGCCAATCAAAATATAGCATGTTTGGTGGCCATATTGGATTTTTTTATTTGATGGATTTTGAGGCCGAAATTGGTTTTATGTGTTTTTGGGTATTCTGATCTCAAATTTGCAATTTTCGAAACTGTCGGATAAATAATCTCTTGGTCTACAAATACACATTTTCTATGAGAAAATTTTAATTTTCTTGAAAATTTTGCGGGTTAAAGGGTTAATATCAAGTTATTGGCAAATTGTTATGGCTGTTTGGATTGTAAGCTGCTTACAACCAATGCAATCTCAATTATCGAATGAATCTAGTGTTTTTATATCCCAGCAAAAGGGATTGTAAGTAGTAATCACTTTGTCTGTGCGTACATGCATCCATCCCTGATTTGTTGCCCAGATCATATTTTCAAGAGTGACAAAGTCACCAAACCGGCATGACTGGAGTTGGGTGTAAGAATACCAAGAAAATAGTTACATAGTTTTTTAATGCCCCACCCCCACCCACCCCCTTTTTCGGTCAGGCAAATTGTTTATATTTCTGCCTATTGGCGCAACAGTAGCATGCCAAACGTATTTAACACTTTAAATTCCAGTGTCTCAAATTCAAGACAACTCTACAGGGAAGCTGTTGAATATTTTGAAATTAATTTGACTGGAATCTGTTGCTGCCTATGGCAGCAACAGCTTCCAATCAAATTAGTTTCAAAACATTTAACCGTATATACCTTGTATCATACAGAATTTGACATTTAGTGTCTCTAGTGGTTAAAGATTTAATACTCCTGGATTTCATATACTACAGTCCAAAAATAGCTTTACCTGTTTCCAAGATGAAATGAAAACGTACAGTTGAATATTTTCCTATGGGAAGGCAGCAAATTCAGCAATGTTTTCTAATCTAATTGTGTTCAAAATATTCAACAAAACATTACCGAATCATTTTCAAAATAGTTTTTTTAGAAACTGGTTACCTTATTTATGAGCTGTACTCTATCAAAGATCTGTATTTTCTGTGATAATGTTTTAAACATTAAAACAATGTGATAATATCTATATATAATATTTGTTATTATGGTACATGTACATTATATACGTTATTTACATGGCATTATTTTGAATTTGAAAACAAATATATTTATTATTTAACAGATATTTTAAAAATAAAACTTGAATTATAACTATGTGTCTGTCTTTGTAAGGCGATGATCTATTTGAATTATTTTGAAAATTTCTTTATGAAAGTTTGGTGTACTAAGTGTGTATGCATTGATTCCTAGCGCAGTATTTACACGATACTGGAAAAAGGCAATGGAGGAATACAGTTTTAGCTAAGCTCCGCCCATTTCTAGCTAAGCTCCACCCACACTGCCTGTGTTGTTATCAATTGATCCCTGCACACACTGAATCTCAATTTCCAGCATTTATAAATCACGTCATTCATGATGTAATTGGTTATGACATCCACCTACATGTGACCTAGTTGATTATGGGGTCATGTGATTGATTGATAAACTGGATTCCTCTATTGCACACTCGTCCAGACAAGATAGTTGTCGTGGGTTGACAGTAGATGGATCCACTTCTAGCTATGCCCTGCCCTTTTGCAGCTTAGAGGATTCTCCCACATTATGCATGTGTTTGAATCAATTTTAGCACTAACCCTTACCACTCTGATGTCAAACCTTAAAATGTTCAAATTAAATTAAAAGATGAACTGGTGTTCATTTTTCAACAAGTTTGGTGATAGATGGTGCTGTGGTAGACGGCAACATCATCCATCAAAATTGTTGAAAAATGTACACCAGATTCTTCGCTGTCAGACCGATTTCAAGGCAGCTAGTGCCATGATGGTGGTCCAGCAGTGGGTTGCTGCATGCCAGAAAAGGGGATGACATTTACCCCGCTAGATTGGTGCATATAGACTCCATGGTATGTAGCTGCTATATCCAATTACATTCTGCTGGAGTTGGCATTTGTGTCCCACTTGAGTGCCTGGATGATTCTGAAGTGCATGTTGCTTCACGAGTGTCCAGGTTAAATAAATGTCTGGATACCTGTGTGTCATATCTACCGGTGTTCTTATTTTATAGATTTGTAATGGGGTGGAGGTGCTCCTGGATGCGTGTTGTGAAAGGCCCCTGAGTGGGGTTTGGTAATAAGAATGTAAGTAGTGTGTTCTAACACACCATGGCTGGGCTATGGTAATGGTAGTGTTAATAATCTGTTCTTGGCACATTAATACATGCATATACATAGGCTTATGCAGTATCCAACGCTCATGGGATCGAAAAGTTAGTCCATAAGGCACACCACAGCGCATGCGCGGGCCAGCTCCTCTGGTGGTCAAGAAATCATTTTAATTCTATTGTCCTAAGTACGGAGAGAAAGCGAAAGGCCTAACTTCTGAACCCAGCCATCATTCGCTTGATTTTTAGCTCATCTGGCCTAAAAGCTCAAATGAGCTTTGGGCATGCCGACCGTCCGTCAACTGCTTTTAAAACGCTACTCATTAACTGCTAGGCGGATTTCAACCTAATGTTCGTGGAAGGTCCCTGTGGGTGTCAGTTGCCGAACATGTATACAAAATTTTGATTGGTCAATCTTTTGGGGTGAAAATTTGAGATTTTATGAAGATTGGATGTAAAAAATAATTCCAATCCGCCAATTCGTACGCCGTGTCGGTCCACTAAGCAAACTGACGAAGCACTTGGCCTAGTCACAGGCGAAACACCATCTGCTCCTGTGCTGACACCAAAAAATAACTGTTGACACAGGGATGCTTTTCTCCCTCCTATAGTTTCTCACACAGACACGCATGCACGCACGCACGCACACACACACACCATTTTTAACTTCAACTATTGGAATGGGCATTTGGATTCAGAGTCACTGCTCGATATGGCCGATGAGACCGAAGACAGTGAGTTTGAATTTGATAAGAGCTTCTGTATGGGTCACATGGCTCCAAAAGAATTGTGTCGATGTGTAAAACATCAAATACGTGATTGCCGAACTGAAGAGATGTGATCTCAGAGTAGGCCTTAGTAGAGGACTTATTGTACCGACCCAATAACCATACCACTGTAATGAACCAGGCTAAACGTAGGAAAACAGAATTCTCTCCTTCCCCCCCCCCCCTTAAGAAATGATGGACAACACTCACTTGCCAGGGCAGATAGTCTCTCTCATAAGGAAGACATGGTCAATAAGAGTGTACATTGTACAAGCCACGGCAACTTGACAATTCACCGTAGGTTGTCTCCTTATGGAAGGGAGCCGCCACCTGCAGGTAGGAAAACATTGCTACCTCCTGAATATGAAGGCAGTACTCCATCGGAGAACTATCTCTGCCTGTATGCAGGGTCGGCTCAAGGCATAGGTGAACTAGGCACTGCTTAGGGCGCCAGATTTTAGAGGGGAGCCAAAAAGGCAGTGGGGCGCCTCTCACCACCGTAACTACATGTACTCAAAGCAAATAAGATTACTAAAAAAATCCACACTTAGAGCAAAAGCCCTATTTCGCTCTAGAAATGCAGGAAATGCCCTCTCAGGGCATCTGGATTTCAAAATTTTATGTGGGGGGACCCCTGGACCCCCATCCCCCACTTAAAGGGTGGTCCTTTGTCTTTGCCTAGGGCACCAGAAACCCTAGGGTCGGCCCTGCCTGTGTGATAGCAGAAATTAATGAGTGGCGCAACTCACACAAAGGAGCATATTTGGCTATCCATCACACAGGCATGCCATGTGCTCACAAATATGAACATCTTTGGAACCCCTGCTTATGTGGACTTCTGTGAAGCACTAGAAGAGCAATTTGGCAACTCAGCAGTAGAAACAAACAGAGCTCTGCGTAGGATGAGGAGGAAACCACAAGAAACCCATTAGTGACCAGAGCATATCTGTCCGTAACAGGTGAAGAGATCTATTTGTTTAGATACATTTCGAAAAGCACTTAGCTGCCAAGCGAACCTGAAAGACTATTTCTGGCCAAACTTGGCGATATGACAAGCTACCTCCTTAAAGAAAAGACTGCTCAGAAGACTTTTCAGCAAGTAGAAGAGGTTACGACTAACACTGTCTGAAGACTGTTTCCGTCAGCAGCAATCCACCTGATCACCGTCTTCTAAGAACCAAAAACCCACGAAGAAAGGTTGGAAGAATAAGAATGGTGGTGACAAAATGTCTCACCAACCCTGTCACAACCACTCTATCCACCTTAGAAGCAAGGCAGTTGTATGGCTAGCCAACTGGTACAGGTAGCTGATATACTGCAAGGGGCAAGCGTGCCATTAATAGCCATCTTTCCCTTCAACCCAGTCAACCGTCCGGTCATGGTCAGACAACCAGAATGACTGCTCCTGTAGGGGCATCCTGTACAACATCCCTCCCTTCCATCCACCTCAACTCCTACATATCCTCGCCCCATATCCATCCATATGATGCAAAATGCTATGGATGTGGGCAATCTGACCACTGGATAAAAAGACTAATGAGACGAGGAGACTGGAAACTGTCTGCATAGCAGCCATTATTATGGTACCATTACTGCCTGAAAGGCTGCCGCCCACTTGGCAGCCATCATGGAGGATATACAGAAACTGACCCCCTGCTATTTTGACATAGTGAAAATTAATAAGTGAAAGCTATATGCCGTTAAACTAGTAGGAATGATGGGCAAGCCACACACCTTTCTTGCCTGCCCAACAGAGACAGAACAATGACAGAGAACAATTGAAACGCCATGCAAAGTTTTCCAGATCACGCATTTATGGACTGCCCGCAGTATGGGCATGAACGAGGAAAATGCATCTGCGCCGCTTTACCCATTCACTCCTCCACCGACCCGTTCATGACAACACCCACCAGTATGATGTCATTCCCCCTTTTGTCAATGGGAGTAGTCCCTAAGTCACAAAAGCCATCATGTCTTTTACTAGACCATTTGCAGCCATTTCTGCTGAAATCGCAAGCAGCTAGTTGCTTCATAGAACGTGCAGCCAGGATTTAGAACAAATACGGCAATCCAAGCCCTTAAAACTACAGCTCTGAAATAGCATTACTCGATAGGTGGATCTGTCAACATGGTCATGGTGGACAAGGGAGACAGCCAAAAATTTTAAACTATATTGGCATGCAGTTATGTTGTGCCACAGGCACACACACACACACACACGAAAATTTAGGGAACTGCTAATTGAAACATTCAGACTGATGATTATGCCTACATTTAGAAGGTTTTTGTCTCACCTGCGAAGCAGAAAAGGGGACATATGTGTCACTTTTCCGACGGTAACGGCGTCAACAATGTTACAGTTTTGCGTTTAGCAAAACTTCTCAGCTTATATTTCCGGATCAATTAATCCTATTCCAACTAAACTTGGCTATATGGTTGCCTATAAAGTTAGGAAGGAGCATGCTGACACTGAAGTTACAATGTCGAAGGTCGAGGTCATTCTCTACAAAACCTTGTTATTTTTCAATGTTAAATTTTTAGGCTTAGCAAATCATATCATGTTATATTTCGGGATTGCTGAACCCTAATGGATTACAACTTGGGACATGGTTGCTTATGCCAAGAGGATATAGGATGGTGACATGGAGGCCACCAAGTCAAAGGTCAAGACCATTCTAAGATTGATATATGACCTCTGCTTTTTCAACCTTAAGTTTTTTCTATTCAGCAAATATTTCAGGATTGGTTAATTCTATTGGAGCTAAACTTGAATACATGGTTACCTATAATATTGGGAAGCAGCATCATGACATGGAGGTCACAAGGTCAAAGTTCAATGCCACTGTGACAAACAGGAGACAGGCAAGACATTTAATTCCATGGAATTCTTGTCTGTAACATTGCCAATGACTCGCTTCTGGGCTCAGATTTAACTGTGGCACATCATACACTGTAGGTGCCAGGAATTAGAAATCGATGGTCACTGGGCCCACGTTCTGATTTATAGCTTTGGTACTGTCATCGTCTACCACAATTGAGCCTAGGCAAGAAGGCAATCTGTAGGCCCACACCCACCCTTCTAGCCTGAGAAGTATGACAGCAATTCTTGGGCCAGACAAAGACTAGACGTCCCTCATATTCTAGTTGGCACTCATGCACCAGACAGATTGGAATCTGGAAGAGTATATGGACGCTTGCTTGAATTCATGGTAGTGCGTGAAGAACAAGACATGTTTTCATACACTCCACCTGTTTATGCTCAGATGACCAGATCCCTGAGTATCTCCATGAAGATATATTATCATGCGATTAAATAGTTAAATGACAAGTTTATGACTCATAGATTATCACTATGCTTTCTCTGCTGGTAATATGGATCTAGGAGATAACCGCTTGTAAAAGCATGCAATGGATATCGGCCATAATGAGCCTGTCTAGTGAGTGATACAATGTACCTGGACAAGCTTTATTGTGCTGACCACCAAGAAGGATCGCTCCCTTTGTTTCTCTCTTGACTATCAAAGCCTCGACAGTCTCAGTGTGAAGGATGACAATACTCTTTTTGACGTTAACCTTACCCTCTCTGCTGGACACCAAATATTTAAACTCCAAAAATTTTTGAGACAAGTCAACACAGCTGCACCTTAGAGAGAGGCCACCGACATGGCATCTGTTAGGATGGCATCCGTCAACAGACCACTGGTCAAGCGCATGGCATACAGGATACTGATCCAATCTTTCGCCTCCTCTCGGCTGCAGATTGAACAGTGCAGAAAGTATGGCAGGCACAACTTGAAGATCCTCATATACGCTACCTTAAGCTGGCTACAGAATATAAACACATGTGTAGCCTATTCAATGGACTAATATGCTATCATAATCGATTAGTTATCACTAAGAGCTATAGAGAATATGTATTGGAGAAGCTCCATGATAACGCCGCCCATTTGGCCATAGAACTGACTGCAGAAAAGATAAAAGCTTGCTTTCACTGGCACGCATCGTCAGAAGGGTGGAAGCTTGGGTTGCTAAATGTATCCCCTATTAGAGACACGCTTCTGGCGGATGACAGCGAAGAGTAGCCTTACAAACTAGGATTATCATAGCTCCATTTGAGAGGGTGGCCATCGATGTACCCATGCATTCTCCTTTCCTGTACATAGTAGTCGACATACTTCTGTGAACAAACATTCTAAGTTAGTTCCTTGATCTGAGAGAATTTCTCATGGCACTCTGAATCTGCCGACAACGTTAACCAGCACATCTGGTGGCAGCTTCTTGATCAGGTAGCGCAAAAGCGTCCATCCATTTCGTTTTAAGTAATCTTGCAACACCAATATAAAATGATTACCATTGTCAGAGGGAGTGATGGCATAGTATAATGGCTTAACCAAACGTTAGCCATCCTGCTGTCTTAAGGAAATGCAAATTAACTGCAGTGATTAGGACCTACACTTACCACTTGTCATGCTTCCCTGCAGCCCGGGATACACTCCTGCATATTTGATGATCAGAATTGGTGCTGCCATTAGACATAATTTTACTGAGGATTGATGACAAACATAACAGACCAACTCTATGTGCTGAGCCCCTCCGCCAATGCATGGAAGAAGCACACGAATGTGGAAGGAACACTTCTGGTGTCCATAAGTGATAAAGGAGCTGGCATAACAGGATGGTATCCGAGAAATCCCTTCCTCCCAATACTAAAATATTGATGAACCACCCATCCCGCCTAGGGATGCTTCCAAGAACTATGTTAAAATTGAAAGGTCAATACACCGTCCTAGAACTTTCATCTGATGTCCTATATCGAATTCAAATGCAATATGGTGTTACCAGCATTAGTACACTTTGACCAGTGTACTTCGGCATGATTGTGACGAAAGAGAAATTTATACCCACCATAATTTATTTCTCTTCAGAACAAGAAGATACAAAGGAGAATAATAACAATGGAGAGGAAATGGTTAGTGTACCAAAGCTCTACCAAGTAGGAAGCACACGTTCAGGCAAGTTGTATTTCCGTCAATTCCACCCCTCCGAGACGAATAGAACAGTAGTGTATTTTTCCTCCCATTCAGTCCCCAGTGAATGTCCAGATATTAACCCTCTTGTGGAAATCGTCTCCCCAGCCACCTCCCCGTGCATGTGCCACATTAGCCACCTCGGGTTCGACTATCCTTCCCAAGCATAATATACACAGACAGGCTTGCCCCCTGCAACATAGATACCATTACCTAGCCAACCCACCCCTAACATGAATCCTCCATGCCATCAGTTGTGTTTGACCACTCGCTCCCAATAATTAACACACCCCTACCCATGAGGTAGTATCTTGTATAATTTCTCAATGAGATACTGCCCGATTGTACAGTGAGAAAGATACTTCCAGCATGGCTGCCACTCCCCCCACCCCCACCCACACATTCTCTTACCCCGCCAATGCAGCTGGCTGAAAGAATCAGCACCACCCCACTGCTGATGGTATTAGCCCTCTCACACAGCACTTTTGTCACCAAATGTTTAGTAGATATGCAAATATAAGACACTCAAAACTGCACCTCGTGACCAAGATTGGAATAGATTAGCCCAATTCTCACTTTAACAGACAATGGACCGTTCTTTCCCCTGGATGACCAGACATTTTGACAACTTGAGATAGTCATAAAAATGCATATGCCAAGCGTATAGCCGCTATGCACGTAAAACACTGACGACCCAACCTGTCTGCTCTGTCGGACATATGCAACTCATTCAGTGCAAATGAGAAATTGTAATTTAAAGTGAATGGCAAAATGTTAACCCCTGTATCCCAATCCCTGCGTCTGTATACCTGAATATTAACACCTGTATCCATGAAATGATGTATGATAGACGATCCCACCAACTAATGCGTAATGATTTTCCCGATATAATCAGCAGTGGGTCTAAGATCTTTTTATTTGCAGAGTACACTAAACTCTTTAGATCAATCTTCAACCCAAAAGATTGTGACACCCTGCAAAATGATATTAACTCTGTGTTCTTGGACTGATAATTCATTATTGAGGTTCCACCCAGATAAATGCAAAAGTATGCGGATGTCAACAAGAAAAACATCTCCACAGACTTATACAATGGAATCTATTAACCACAGGCCTACTCTAGCCCATTCAAAAAGATATAGGTGTCATAATAGACGATAAACTATGCTTCAATGAACATATAAACGAAAAAATAAACCAACTAACCAAATAATGGGACTGATTAGGAGAACATTTGACTATCTAGATAAAGAAACCTTTAAACATCTCTACAAATCTCTTGTTAGGCCGCCTATTGAATATGCTAATGTGGTTTGTGGTCCGTATCTGAAAAAGCACATACATGCAATAAAAAATGTCCAAAGACGGGCAACCAAACTTGTTCCTGGTATGTGTAATCTACAATATCATGTGCGCCTGAAAAATTAAAATTACCATCATTAGCATTTAGAAGATTGCGTGGCGACATGATCGATTTATATTAAATTCTCAGCAATAAATATGAACAAATTACTGCAAACCTTATTGAACAACAGGACACAAATAGCATAACTCGAGGTCACAGCCTAAAAATGAAGAAAATAAGACCAATGCTCTATATACGGCAGTGTTCTTTCCCATTGCACTGTGATGACCAATGGAATAAACTACCTGACTCCGTTATCAGTGCCCCCTCAGTGAATTCCTTCAAATCTAGACTAGACAAGTTATGGGAAAGCCATCCACTGTGCTATACCTACGACTGTGAACCCATCTGTAATATTTATCCTCCAGAATCATTATAATTTAGCCAATGTATTTGTCAATAACAACGTAATAGCACTTAAAAAACATAAATATATACAGCCCATTCCTGACGTTAGAGGCTTGGTGATGCCTGCTGTCACTAAAGGATTCTTAGTTAGAGTACTTAGAGTTGATTTCCAACACATGATCCTCACGGCTCCTCTTCATTGGACTCGAGGTTTTCATTGTCCCAAACATTCACTGGGTTGGTACTTCTGGTGATTGGGACTTTGAAGTCTACATATATTATATCTTGGTTTTCCCAATGTTTGTTGAATTTGTTCTTGAAGCTATTTACACTTGGTGCAGATGCAACTCTATCGGGCAGATTATTCCAGAGATTTACCACTCTTAGCACAAACACATTTTTTCGTAGTCCAGTTTTCGCTCTTTGTGGGAAGAGTTTGTTCTGATTATCTCGAGTCCCTGAGCGGGATTGATATGCCCTTCCACAGCTGCTGCTTCGCGGTCGTATTTCCCGTGCAGTATTTTACAGACTTCAGTAATGTCACCGCGAATCCTTCTATAACTTACTGATGGAAGATTTAATTTACATAGCTTTTCCTGATATGGAAGATCTTTCATACCCGGCAGTTGCTTGGTGGCTTGTCATTGTACTTTTTCTATTTGTTCAATGTGTTTTACATACAGAGGTCGCGAAGTCTAATGTCTTAAAGTTCTCGCAGCTCATGTATTGGAAAGTTCTTATTAGTAAGGCAAACATTGAGTTAGCCTTATTTACTTTCTTACTAATATGCTGATCAAAACTTAGGCTCGAGTCTATGGTCACACCAATATCTTTCTCTTGGGTAGCATTTTCTAAGGGTTTACCATGAAGAGTGTAGCTATACTCGTTGCTGTCGGATTGGCCCAAGTGCATATGTTTGCATCTATCAGGGTGGAACTTTAATAGCCATGTTTCACTCCAAGTGGATAGATTTTTTAGGTCTCCCTGCAGGATATTCTTATCATACTGACTGGCAATGGGGTTAAATATCTTTGTATCATCGGAAATGATGCATATTTGTGACTTAACTATATCAGGAACTGATTTAGGGAAATCATGACCAGTAATGGTCCAAGCAGCAAAACACTTCGGGATGCCCGATGCTAGATTCATCCAGTCTGAACACTCTCCATTGCCACTCCTGTCCATCAACATTTTGTTCTGAAATATTATTTTTTTTAGTTTACTGGCTAAGCATTTGTATGGAACTGTGTCGAATGCTTTTTGGTAATCCTTATATATATGCTAGCAGTAGGCCTAATGGATCAGGGGTCAGAAGCACTAGATAAAGGACTATCAATAGATTATATATATATTATTATTCGCCTCTTGATTTATTTAATGTAATATATTTGTATGTAAGTGGGAGACACGCTCATAAGACATGTCTTATTGTGCTCCCACATAGACTAAAAATAAACCTTGTTTAAATCAACCAATCATTAAAGGTTATGAAAATGCCAGAAGACTGGAAAAAGCGAAGATCAGTGCAATATTCAAGAATGGAAATAAGAGACTAGCAGGGAATTACAGAGCGGTCTGTCTTACATCGTTCAAGTTCAAGTTCAAAGTTGCTTTATTTCATGGTTTTTTCTATACAATAAATACAATCTAAATAGGCAGTCAATCAAAGGCATGGCCTATTGAGTGATGGACTCCTTACACACATTACAACATTTATACATTGACATATATATACGACACACAAGACAGTGGCACAGTGACAAAATGGTGAAAAGCTACCTTGATATGAAAGTCCAGGATTATTTTGGTTTGTTTTGTGGAGTTCGGACATAAACTTTGATATATATATATCATATATACAAGTATTTAATACATATATGTCTTCCATTAGGCAGTGGGTGGGTAGGGCTATCCCTTCTTTGATGTTTACATAGATATATGCCACTATGTGCACAAACATAAAACACACGGCATTCAAACACATATTTATGGCATTAGTATTTAAATACACTCATACATATTTGCTTAACTTGACTTAATTAAACATATATTATACATATACTCCCTAATTACATCATTATCTCATTTTATTTAAATTTAGTTTGGAGTGGTTTATTATTATATAGGACTTTTGTATGCTACTGAGGGTGGGGGGGGGGGGGCAGGGAAGAGCTCATCACTGTAATATAACGTTGAGATGGTTAGAGTTTGTTAAGAATCAATAGATGCGTTGATCGTTTGTGGGTTATTTAGGTGTAGTAGTAGTGAAAGTAAACTGTGAAGTATGTTTGTGTTTAGACTTCTTACTTCAATTATTAGGTTAGGTTAGTTTATCTATAGTGGTTGTGGTGGTGGTGGAATGTCATTAGGCTTGTATTATTATTAATTAGCAGAGAATCTGTGACCATCAGGTATAAATATATTAATTTAGTATTTGTCGATCATAGATTCCCTGGCAATCTTCTTAAGGGATTTCAGGTTTAATATGCTATCGCGTATTTTTGTACTGGTGCTGTTCCATAGTTTTGTGGCTGCTATTGTAATTCGTCGTTTTCCTATTTCTGTTCGTGTAAATTGAGTGTGTAAATTGTGTTTTGTCCTAGTGTTGTGTTTGTGGATGTCTGTGCTTAGTGTGAAATTGGAGGCTATGGAGTGTGGTAATGTATTGTGGTGAAACTCCTTTACAATGGTATACATCTGTAGTTTGCCTATGTCCTTTAGTTTTAATAGCTTTTCTGACTTGAATATATTCTGGCCCTTTGCTGGTTTAGAAAAGAGTTTTAGTGCCTTTTTCTGTAGACTTTGTAGTTTTGTTAGGTTGCTTTTGTGTGTATTCGTCCAGATAGCGTTACAGTAGGTGAGATGCGGAAGAACAAGGGTGCAGTATAGAGTTTTAATTGTAGCTGGTGTCATGTAAGGTTTTAGTCTTTGTATGACACCTATGCCTCTTGCCACCTTTGCTGTTACCATCTCGATTTGTTTAGCCCAGGTCAAATGTTTATCCAAATATACTCCCAAGAATTTGGCAAATAGGGCCTCCTCAATTTCTTTTTTGTTTATGTAGATTTTTGGAATTTCATCTTTTTTTAGTGTGAGGTTTGTAAATAACATATAATTTGTTTTGTCAACATTCAGCGATAATTTGTTTATTGAAAACCAGTCAGTAATTTCTTCCATTTCCTTATTTGTTTTTCTGTATAAGGTGTCTATGTTGTCATCGCAGCAAAAAGCATTTGTGTCATCAGCGAACAGTATTAGTGACATGTGCTTGCATATGTTAGGTAGATCATTCATGTAAAGAAGAAACAGCAATGGGCCAAGAAAAGATCCCTGAGGAACACCACAAGTTAATTGCCTGTTTTCAGAGCATATTTCATTATATTGTACGCATTGTGTTCTTTTACTTAGGTAGTTCTGGAATGACGGTCGCCGTAGATTCTGTTATTCTAGTTGGTTTAGTTATTGTCGGATAGTAAAAGTAGGTATTTAATAAGTTAATGAAGTCTTTGGTATGACAACATTTCTGTTGCTGCAGATCAATATTGAAATCATCCATAAGGTAGGCTGTTTTATTTTCCTTTTGTATTGTATCCAGAATTCTGCTCAAAGCTTCAATGAATTGTTTGTTGTCACTGTCAGGAGGCCTGTAGATTGTGCCAACAATTTTATTTCTACCTTTTTGAATCGGAATTTCGATAAATATTGTTTCAATGTATTCTTCAATTATGGAAAAGTTTTCACGCAAAATGAATTGAATATTGTCTTTTATGTACATGCCTACACCACCTCCACCATCCTTGTTAATTATGTCAGATCTGTGCTTTTCGATAAATGTATAGTTATTCTTGTTAACTAGAGTAGTAGGTGAGTTTACTTTTAGCCAAGTCTCTGTAATTCCAATAATTCCAAACTCGTGTGCACTCATATCTAGGAAATTATTTAACTTGTCATTGTTCTTCAGTATCGATCGAGTGTTTGCGTGCATGAGTGAGAGTGCAATGCTTTCTTTACTGTTTGTTATAAAGTCATTAAATTGGCTTAGAAGCGTATAGTTACAAGTTTGTGGAGGTATGGATAAGTCAGTTCTAGCATCTTTTGAGTTGATGTCTCTATACGTGTGGGTGTTAAGTTTGAAGGGATTTAGAATTAGGTCTTGTATGTGCTCTATGTAGTTATATTCAACATGTGGATTCATGATTGCAAGTGTGTAGTCAGCATCATCATTAATGTGATTGAAAGGGAATAAAGATTTGTTGCAGTTTAGACACCACCATGGCTGGTCATCTAACTCAAGATGGAGATAATCAGAAGCAGTGAGTTTAGAACATCTTAAGTGAACCCACTCCGAACACAAGTCGCATAATAAGGCTTTTTGATTAGTTCTAACAGGTCTCTTACAGGATGAGCAGGGGAATTTGGTTGGCATGGTAAGGATAGAAGAAGAAAAAAGCCGAAACAACTATAGTCAGAAAGAGTTTAGGGGAGGAAGATGCCAGAGATACTTTCCTTGTCTTGGCAGGATTATACACGGCTTAGTTTCAATCAGGCAAAGATATTCTACGTTGCTGTTACATGTACACAACTGAAAATTGAAATGATGAGGGCTGATCATTGGTTGGGATGGGTAATGATAATTAACCCTTTAAGCCATGAATTTGTTCAAGAGAATCCAAATTACTACAGAAGCTGCTGGTATGGGTGTCAAAGGGTTAATAATAATGACGAATGCTAATAATAGTGGTCTATGGTCATCTTAAAGTATCCATTAGTAGTCCGGTGGAGGTCATCTCTGAAAATCAGCAACTGAAACAGCTGAATCAACTAGTCGAGCCAGCGGCGGATTACCAGGAATAGCCTTCATGAACCCATGAACCTATTATTAATAGCTGGCTTAGATTGTTTACCATTTACAGCCCAGTGAAAGGCATTTGGGAGGCCAATAGAAGACTATTTTCGGAATTGTAACACTGGAATGCCTGGCTCGATTCTCGGGCAAGTCATTCCAGTGATACATCCAAAAAAAACCAACCCCAGTCTTCCCTTGGCCTTTAATTGGACATACATTAACAGAGCAAAATGACAATTTTTGTGACCGATGTTATTAAAAAAGAAGTAAATAAGCAGTTGGGATTGACCATTTTCAGCCCACTGATGGGCATTTGGAAGGCCAGTAGAAGACTACTCCCGGAATTGTATCACTGGAATGCCTGGCTCGACTCTCGGGCAAGTCATTCCCGTTATACATCCCCCAAAAACAGTCTACCATTGGCCTTTAATTGAACATACATTAACAGAGCAAAATGACAATTTTCGTGACCGATGTTATTAAAAAGTAAATAAGAGGTTGGAATTTACCTATTTTATACAGTTGAAGTTTTTCACAATTATTCAAGTATGATGATTAGCAGCTGAAATAGCTGAATAATCGCGATCGATTATTTAAGAATAATTGTGATTATTATTATTATTATCGATAATACTGAACACAGGCCGTACAGGCCTCTATATTCAGGTGCATGAGTGACTCTAGGTTTTGATATGGTTACTTCATGGTGACGGTGCCTCGGAGTTAAATTTAATTTGTGCATTGTCCCAGTATTTATCCAGTCGGTTTTTAAAGCTTTGAATGGTCGGGGCATTTACGATATGGTCAGTTAGGTTATTCCATACTTTTGCTATTCTGTAATAAAATGAAAACTTGGATATATTATATTTAGCTCGCTGGATAAATACTTTTTTACTATGACCCCTGTTACTATTTCTTGAAGCAAATTTTAATGTTGGTACTGTGTCTGGATCATAGGTATTCAAAACCTTATATGTTTCAACCATGTCCCCTCTCAGACGTCTGTATGTGAGTGTGGGGAGGTTTAGAGAACACAACCTATGCTCATAACTGAGATTGCGAAATCCAGGGACAATCTTTGTTGCACGCCTCTGCACATTTTCCACAGAGTGTGTATGTTTTTTAAGGTGTGGGTTCCATACTGCATGTGCAAATTCAATGTGGGGGCGCACAAAAGCTTTATATAATAGCAAAAGGTTTTCTCTATCCAAGTATTTGTAGGTTCGTCTAATGAGGCCCATGATACTGTTGGCTTTGTTGATTTTATTTTGAATGTGGTGATCAAAGGAGAGAGCCGAGTCAAAGATGACTCCGAGATCGTTTTCGTTGTCCACATGGGATAGAGTATGGCTAGCATTATCACATTCAAGTTTATATTGGAAATTCTGTTTTGTACCTCTACCAATGGATAATACATTACATTTATCAGGGTGGAATTTTAACATCCATGTTTTTGACCACATTTCTAGGCTTGTCAGATCTGATTGCAGGTCATCACAATCAGATTGTTTTGTAATATGCTTAAAAATCTTGGTGTCATCTGCATAAAGATATAGACTGGATGTTTGTATTAGTTCAGGCATGTCATTTATGTAGATCACAAACAGAAGGGGGCCAAGCACACTGCCCTGCAGTATGCCACTAGTCACGGCTGCCCATTGAGAGTATGAGTCGTTTATACGTACTCGTTGACGCCTACCCACCAGGAAGGATGTAATCCACCCCAGGGCTGGTTCTGTAATGCCATAACTTGCTAGTTTGTTAATCAAACGGATGTGAGGCACGGTATCAAATGCCTTAGCAAAATCCATATAGATAATGTCCACAGTGCCTCCATTCTCTAGCATATTAATCCATTCATCTAGGACATTTATTAACTGGAGCATGGTTGATCGTCCAGTAAGAAATCCATATTGATTCTTACTAAAAAGTTTATTTGATTTCATATGGCTCATTATTTGCTCTCTAATAATGGATTCCATAACCTTGCAAGCTACACAGGTGAGACTTATGGGTCTATAATTACTTGCAAGTTTGGGGCTGCCTTTCTTTTTAAAAATTGCTGTTACATGGGCCTCCTTCCAATCTCCTGGTACATATCTTGTTCTTAATGACGTTGAGTATATGATTGACAAAGGTTTGGCTACAGAGATGGATAGTTCTTTAAGAACTTGGGGATGTATCCTATCAGGTCCTGCGGATTTAGAGGTTTTTAATTTGGCGAGGTGGGCTAAAACTTGTGCCTCAGTTACTTGTGCCTCTGTGTTTTTAAATGGGATGTTAATAGGTCTAACTGGAATGTTTGGCAGGTTGTTGGTTGGTTCATCAGTGAAAATGGTTGAAAAGTGACATGATAGAACCTCAGCTTTTTCTATGTCAGTTTCTGTGCATTGAGGTTTATCTGGGTCTATCAGCAGTGGAGAAGTACCAGGTTTCGTTTTAATTTTAGATTTGGCATACATCCAGAATTGCTTAGGGTTTGATTTGGCTGCTTTTGCTATATTTCTTTCATAATTTTTATGCATTTTGTTAGTCAGAGATTTGACTTTGTTACGTTGCCTGTTATACTTTATTTTATTTTCGTTTGATCGGTTTGTAAGGAATCTTTCCCAGCATCTGTGTTTTTTCCTAATTTGACCTACAGTATTGTAGTCTAATGGGATGTCACCTTTCTTAGTCCAGTTAGGTTTATCTTTAAAGGTATGTGATGGGACATGTCGATTTATCATGTTATTTAGCATCTGTTTAAAAATTGACCATTGCTGATTAGCATCATCTGGGCAATCATAAAATTTATTTGTCCAGTTTATATTTATGAGGTTGTTATCCATTTCTTTATAGTTTCCTTTGTCTAGAAGAAATTTTTTCTTCACAGGTTTTCCTGCCAGATAAGAATGTAAATGGAATGTGATAATAGAATGGTCACTTTTACCGAGTGGGCTCAGGTAATCTAAATCTGATATCATTTCTTCTTCATTGGTTAAAAGCAGATCAAGTATATTAGGTGTGACATTATTCCTAAATCGGGTGGGCCTATTTATATGCTGGTATAAGTAGGTGTCACGAATACATTCAATGAACGAGTACTCTTGACTTATTTCATTTTTTGTGGTTGACCATGTGTTCCAGCAGATATCAGGATAGTTAAAGTCACCCACTATTAAAAGATGGCTATAATGTAACGTGGCAACATGTTTTAATAATTGTACCAGTTTTTCATTGTTTTCCCTTGTTCCACTGTCAGACCTATATATACCCCCAATTAATAACTTGTCCCGTGAATATAATTTTATCTCAATCCAGACTGATTCTTCATATTCGAATGTGATTAAGTCAGAACCACTAGCGCATACAGAAGAATGTGTATAGATGATTATTCCCCTGCCTATTGTCTTATCAACATTTGTTTGGTGTATGGTATATCCACCAACATTGTAGTCCTCTAGGGTTAGTTCTTTATAATGTTTGGGCTTCACTTCAGTTATAATAATAATTAACGGTTTATTGATGTTAATAATGTACTTTAATTCAGTCATTTTGTTTCGGAGACAGTCTGCATTTGTGTATAAACATTTTATGGGAACGTTGAATAGAGATTGATGGGATGTTTACTCGATTACTCGATTAATCAGTTTGGATACAAATTACCAAAACATAGCAGCAAAAGGATATTGATGGCGAAAGCTGTGACGGAGTTTAGGGAAAATCCATTCGCAAGCCGAGTGAAGACCATTCCCGAAAATACATCACTGGAATGATGTATACAAGATTGTATGTATACAAGATGTATACAAGATCTTGATTGTATACAAGATAATGGAAACCTTAATTCGAAATCATATCATCGAATTCATGAAAGCTAACATTAACTATTACACAAACAGGCAATACGGCTTCGTATCAGGAAGGCCGACATCACTACAGCTGCTAGCAGTAGGCCTAATGGATCAGAGGTCAGAAGCACTAGATAAAGGACTATCAATAGTAATCTGGTTCAATGTTTGGTAAGCCTCCTTCAGGTTCTGAGGTGAAAACTGAAATGAAGAAGCTACCTAAAACCTCTGCCTTCTCTTCGTCGGACTCAGTGGTAGTTGTTTGACTGGAATCTTTATACAGGTTGCAGACACTGACTTTAGTTTTTGTTTTGGATCTGATGTAGCTCCAGAATTTCTTTGGGTTCTGCTTAATCTGTGATATTATGTCTTTTTCATGTAGTTTGGTCAGTTTACGAGTGCATATGGAAGGGCGCAGGTTTTTACACCTTGCTCACATGCCTGAATGCGGGATCGAACCCGGCTCTTTAGATTGGAATTCCAAGCATGTGCGGCGAACGGTTTTGCCAACCGAGCCAATGCACGACTATTGTGCTGATAGGTATCATAGTACCTTAGAAGCGGTATCTACAAACAGAACAGAACGACAACAAGAAAAAGTCACATGACCTAAACATGTCGGCGATCAGCGCAAAGACTGCTAAATGCTTGTCTAATAATATTGCTGTCAATCAAATTGAAAACGCGTTCAGTGCCCTTTTGGACGATGCCTCAGACTTTCTCATTTTGCGAGAATTTACAGACTGTGTTTCTGTTTGTAAACGCGGAGTTGAATTGTCAAAGTTGCATCGAGACCACGAAAAGTAGGTTATTGACTATTGAGAGTATTGTATTTAACTAAATTTAAGATTCAGGATTCAAGATTATTTATTCAGTTGTAAAATATATATAAATTATGGATTCAACTAGGTTGTCCGCCCATTGGCGGACACCTTACACATATATACATTAAACAGGACAGTAGCATCATGATCATCATCATCATTTTTCATCATTTAACGAGGCGTAAGCCCTTGGCTTGTTATTGCCTCTGGAGTTGTTAGTATTGTATTACTGGTGATTGTACTTTGTTTAGTTACAGTTGTTTATTTGTTTGGTTGGCATTATTCATTGACAGTAATCAGGACCCGGGTTGACTTTGGGAGGTGCTGTGGGGTAGATGGGTTATCCGAGCGTCAGCTGCGGTGTGCCACCTACGCTCATGGTTACACCGGTGTACACCGATCTTGGCCGCCGTAGGATCTTGGCCGCTAGTATACCGATCTTGGCCGCTAGTATACCGATCTTGGCCGCCTGGTCTATCTAGTATTCTATATATCTATGTTTTGTTTATACCTATGTTTGGGTGACGATATACCTTTCAGATATATCGATATACCTGTTGTTCCTATTTCTATCTTTTCTATCATATGTTTCCTATGTTTCAGGTAGCTGAATCTTGAATGGTTAACTGACGGCTAGCTGACGGCTTAACGTAATCCGGAAACATTGGCTGTTACGATTTTGAGCGATAAAGCCGATTGATACTAAAAGCCGGATCGGCGAAAACAACGGAATTTAAGTAGCAATGGCGAAACAAGTTTAGCGGTTAAAAAAAGTAACTTTGTAGACTACATAAATTCTGTGATCATTTTATTTTGTAAAGCCGTGTTTAAATTAAAAACCGTTTTGAAATATAAATGAATCCAATCCGTAAGAATACAATTTTTGAACCAAATATATTTTGTTGTATTTGTATCTTAAATCTTAGAATTCAGAAAGGTTTAGTTTATTTCCTATATTTCGTGACAAGATCGGACACGTATTCAATGTTCGAATCGAATTAATAATGTTCTAATCTGCAAGCGTTTCAGAAAATCGCTAAAAATGATGAAAGTAGGCTACTAATACGAAAAATTATAAATTTTGATTTCGAATTTAGAATGGTTTAAGTCCAAAATATATGAAGAGAATTTATAAATTTGTAAATAAATTGCTTCAGAAAATTTTGCTTTTTCTATGGTCAAGAGCTCGTTACAGAATGATCCATCTCTGGGACATACGCACGTGCTTGCGTCGTCCTTCTAGGTAACACGCGTTCTCATTGGTCAAGCGTTCTCATTGGCCCCAGTTGTATTCGACGTGTTTAAGTAACTGTCTGGCCATGGGGTGCATGACAATACGGCTTCCCGTAATTATAGAGCGCAATTATTCCACTTAACCACGGGTGTTGTTACAGCAGACAAGCCACAAAACAAGGTATTGTCTTAAAGCAAAATTCTGATTTTATCTTATACTTGGCACCGAAACACAGCAATAACTTTCACCAACATTCTGCGGTGGTTGTAGTTATAACTCTTGAGCGCAGATGGTGGGTCTTACTTTATACATACTTGATACATTTTATTAATGGCTGCACCACAATCAGCGCTACCAACTCACAATCATAAATATCACTGACCCCAGCCTATAAAGACCACACTGAAGAAGTTGCCTGTAATGGTGGTTCTTATAACAGCATGAACTTTATTATCGAACCACGCACCTTTAAGATCCACAATCAGCTTACCATCTTTAAAGCATGAGAAAGGGTTAAGTGGACCACTCGCGTGGTGGTTCTAAAAAACATTCATACAGTTTTATATATACAATATATATGGTGTACATATTGACAGTATCTACAAAAATGAACACATTTTACTTACCAACTAAACAGCAGTCATTTCGATGTATCAATAATAAGGGAGATTACTCTGGATAGGTTTAGTGACAATCGAAATAAACTATCCAGATTTATCTCCCTTATCATTGTTACAACAGACGCGCGGGGCTTCAAATATCTATGTTTTTAGTTTGAAAGTAACATCTGTTAACATTCTTTCCATCCCATATTTGTTCCCTAAGCAGCACAAGTGGATGATGATGCGTCTCCAACGCTAACAAACACGCATGTTGATCTGACAGATATTGTTAAATGTCATTGAAACCTGCCTATAAAGACCACCTTGCAGTTATTACCTTATTATATAATGGTGGTTCTCACATTAGGAATTTATGTTATCGAACCACTTGAGGATCAGACTCTAAATTTAGTTACTAACTTAAAATCACGCGAAGATTATTTTTGAAAAGTTATCACTGGGATGACTGGCTCGAAAACAGGGCCAGCCATTCCAAAGAAAAAATTTCAAACAAGAAGTTCACGCGCTGTCTCCAACGCTAAAAAACCGCGTATGTTGATCTGGCAGTCACCTTGGAGAAGTTAGTACCTGTAATGGTGGTTCATACATTAGGAATTTATATTATTGAACCACTTGATGATCCACAATCAGTTGCACCCACATTGCTTTTTTTGCTGATTATTTTTGAAAAATTTTCAACACTCGAGGGGTTAGCTTAGCGGTAACAAATTCGCGCGTAAAGCTATAGGAAATATGTTCCCATTGTGAATGGTTTGAATAATCCTTACATTTGCAAGAAATATTAATCGTTTGAAACTATGGAATAATAGCCGAGGAGCATACGGTCTTTTGAAACAAAGAAAAGTCGAATTATGTTTGATCCAAATAAACCCAGAAATCACAAAAGCTTCATGAGTAATGTTTACAGATATAAAATCACCACAAAATCTGTAAATATCAAAATCTTACAAGTTGCTCTCGCAAATATTATTTGATTATTACACAAGTTTTACTTGAGTTATTCGTGATTTTCATCGTAAAGTTCGTTTAAATCGTTCTACCATGGTATTTCCGTGCATCATATGCAATTTGGAGGTGACAAGTCGGCAGCAGAGTCTGGAGTGTGATGGCTGTGCTAGATGGCAGCACCGAACGTGTGGTACTGGCATCACAGATATTCTTTTATATATTCTTAGATCCGGCGGGATAACAAACGTTCAAAGATTTGTTAAGTGTATCACATATTTTTATAGTCCACAGTATATATATATTTCGATAAACTTCTTTTGAAGTGTACAAATACACAATAAACAGTAAGTTTACAAATTAAATTTTAATCATTATAATTTAGTTTATCATTATTATTATTATTATTATTATTATTATTATTATTATTATTATTATTATTATTACTGCAAAATGTTCATTGTTCTTGCTTTTTTAAAATTTATATATTAGAATTCTTTTACATTATCTTGATTGATAAATTTTGTATCCATGTCTTTGCAGGTATATGGATGCCACCTTCAAAGTAATCAAAGCTCCTTTCATGCAGCTATTTAGTGTTCACGGTTTCATCGTCTCCGGCGCGTGCACGAAGCAGATTCCACTGTCATTTGCCTTCATGTCGAGCCGACGCACGGAGGATTACAACATGATCTTCCGTGCGATCCTCGACATCCTTCCTGGGCAGATTGCGATCCGAAAGTGCGTCGCCGACTATGAATTTTATATCTATGAAGACTGTTCACTATTTTGAAATCAATTCGACTGGAAACAGTCAAATTATCTTTAAAATATTAAACAGAATTCTCATAACATTGAATAAAAGGGTCTATGTTTCTGATATCCATGGATACTGTCAGACTCACGGGACTGACACACGCGTCAAGAACCTGTAACAAAGGAAAACAATTATATAGAAACACTTATATAGATCGCCGGTAATATGACATTAATCATTCACATAGTTCTCATGATTATTATACTCAATCTACATAAATTTCTAAATAATGTATCAATAATAGGCGGCCAAGATCGGTATACTTATACTTGCGGCCAAGATCGGTATACTAGCGGCCAAGATCGGTATACTTATACTTGCGGCCAAGATCGGTATACTAGCGGCCAAGATCATATGGCGGCCAAGATCGGTGGTGACCGTTACACCCTTCTGCGCCTAGAATTTGGGTATATTTCTAGATTGTCTTATTATTATATATCTATTAGTTGGTTATGTCATAATCATATATTATGTCATTTAGGTGCATATCTAGTTTTGATTTAAACACGCTGAGCGTTGGTGCCTCACCCACAAAAGAAGGGAGTGTGTTAATAATTTGGTTTGGGAAAAAATGCTTACGAATTTCTTTTCTGCTGCGTTTAGTGTTGAGCTTGAATGTGTGACCTCTAGTACGTGTGTTACTTGATCGGTCAAAGAATGTGTTTTTGTCAATGTTGTAATCATAACATAACATAACAAGTATACAGCTTACCAGGACTTTTATGTCCTATTATCAACTGGTGTAGAAACTATAATTATTAATTATTAATGTATGGTGATTTTCGGGTGATTTGGCTTATCTAATGCGCTATAGTTGTAGTACACTGGGTGCGTTACATAGATTTTGTCTAGTCTAGCTTTGAATGTGTTTATGGTAGGTGCGTCAACGACTGTTTCCGGTAATGCATTCCACCAGTCTATGATTCTGTTGGAGAAAAAATTCAGTCTATTGTTAGTATTTGTTCTAGTTTTTCTAAGTTTGAATTTGTGGCCACGTGTTCTGTCATCTTGATTTAATGTGAATAGTTTATTGGGATTTACTGAGTAGATATTATTAAGATACTTAAAAACATTTATGAGATCTCCTCGTATTCTTCTATACATTAAGGTTGGTAAGTTGAGATTCCGAAGACGATTTTCATAGGACATGTTCCGCAAAGCTGGTACCATTTTAGTGGCTCGTTTCTGGCCTTTTTCTAATTGTTCGGCAAATTTCCATGTGTGTGGGGACCAAACGGGACCAGCATACTCCAGATGAGGGCGTATTAAACTTTGGTACAGCATCTTAAATATGTCTGTAGTAATGGAATGAAACGTTCTCCATATAAGCCCTGTCATTCCGTTGGCTTTTGATGTGATGTTATTTATATGGGTTTCAAATGTTAAGTTTGAATCGATTATTATACCCAGATCATTGATCTCGCTCTCCTCCTTTAGGGCTACTGTTATATCATTATCAAGGAGTTTGTACTTACAATTACTGGCACTTGGCTTGTGGCCAATGTGCATAACTGAGCTTTTGTTTGTGTTGAACATTAATTGCCAATTTTGGGCCCAGTTTTGAATGGCCTCTAGATCATTTTGGAGGATTTCACAATCACACATCAGTTATTGGGTTGAACAGTTTAGTATCGTCTGCGAAAAGATAGAGTCTGGATTTTATGTTTCTTGGCATGTCATTTACGTATATTACAAACAGTCGTGGGCCAAGTACACTGCCCTGTGGGACACCGCTTATGACCCTGGCCCAATCTGAGGCTGCCCCATTAACCACGACTCTCTGCTTTCTTCCTATTAGAAATGACGTAATCCATTCTAGGAGTTTCCCCGAAATACCATATGCGTTTAACTTGATAAACAATCGCTCGTGTGGTACAGAGTCAAAAGCCTTCTTAAAATCAAGATAAATTACATCAATCGATTTCTTATTATCCAAAGCATTTGTCCATTCGTCTAGCATTTGAGTTACCGTTGATCTCCCCCGTAGGAACCCATGTTGGTATTCGGTAATTATTTCACTTTTCTTCATATACTCTATCAGCTTGTCCCTTACTATGGTTTCAAGTATTTTGGATGGAACTGAGGTTAGACTGATGGGTCTGTAATTGTTCAGATCCCTCTTTGCTCCTTTTTTATGCACAGGTATAACATTAGCACATTTCCAGTCAGAAGGTATAGTCCCTTCTGATAATGACTTGTCATCATGGATAAAGTTGTATGTTTCGATTAAGTCTCCTCTAAGCCTTCTGCATTTTAGTGACATGAGGTTCAAAGCCTTTAACCTGTCTGTGTAGCAGTAGTTTCTCAAATGGGGAACAAGTTTAGTGGCTCTGCGCTGGGCCATTTCGATTATACAAGATTGTCTTTTAAAACGAGGAAACCATATGCAGTTACAGTATTCCAAAATTGAGTTACAGTATTCCAAAATTGGTCGGACTAGTGATTTGAATGTTCAGGGTAAGCGTGTTTTCATCTATATAATTGAAGGTTCTGTTAATTAGACCAACTATGCTGTTAGCCTTTGATGCAATTGCATTTATATGGGTATCGAAGGAGAGATTTTCATCTATGTGTACGCCAAGATCTTTTTCACTTGTGGACGGTATGATTTCAAATGGTTTGTGACTGGCATTTAGTGTCTGTCATATAATACTGGGTCCTAGGATTATTTGAACCAAAGTGTGTTACATGTGTTTTGTCTGTATTAAAGTGTAGCTGCCAAATCTGAGACCAAGTACATACATTATCTATATTGTCTTGAAGGTTCATGGTGTTAGGGTTACCAAACAGTTTTGTATCATCCGCAAAATTCTTACAAGGGCAGGTTACAGAATCATGTAGATCGTTTATATACAGAAGGAAAAGTGTAGGTCCCAAAACACTGCCTTGAGGCACGCCACTAGTGACGGCTGTCCAGTCGGATGTTGCTTCGTTGATCTTTACACACCGTTTTCTATCGGTTAGAAATGCTTCAGTCCAGTTAATTAGTAGCATACAAACACAGGACGTAGACAAGTTAAATAAACAATTAAAACATGTCTAAGTGGTAGTTGTAGTGGTGATTTTACATTACAACACAAGTATTTATATTTTTGGTTGCCTTTGGTTATACAGTACATCTCGGAAATAACCAGTTCATCTCAATAGGAAAATAAAAACATTCTGTTGAATATGTTGAATATAATTGAATTGGAAGCCACTGTTGCCATTGGCAGCAATGTCTTCCCATATTATGCTAGCATGCTGCTATAAGGCACATTCAATCTGTTTAGGTGTGAGTCATATTAAAACGGCATATTCACACCAGAATGCTCAAAAATATTTTTGTTTAGATTGTATACTTTTATAGGCTTAAATTATGTGACTATGTGTAATGAAATGAAATAAATCTTAACATATGATGATTTCATAAGTTGCAAAATTGAAATAGAGGCTCGAGTCTCTCTAAATTCAGTCTTCGCAATCTTGTAAAATATGATTTTAACTGCCATCATCGTGATGTCCCAGTCAAATTGACAGCCGCCTGAGTCAATCTATGGATTATTCCCTAGAAAAAAAGCCATACAACGTCACCAACTTATCACGATTGTCATGGAGGCGAGATGGCCAATAGAAACTCATCCTCATGGAATGTACCCGGGGTGAGATCGCCAAAACAAAATCCGTCGATCTCGCCCATGGTCGATCTCGCCCTCTTGGCCTATGGGGGCAAGATCGACGTCAATCATAGCACTAATACGTGTTAATTAAGTAATCCTTTATTATTTTCTTGAATGATTTTGTTGTCAGTATTTTGTCCCGGGTTTCCTGTTTAGTGTTATTCCATAATTGAGTGGCTGTAATTGATATTCTATGTTTTGACATGTCTGTGCGTGTGTATTTCTCATGTAGTTTGTGTCTGCTTCTAGTGTTATGTTGGTGGATGTTAATATTGTTCACAAAGAAGGGGGCTATGGATTTGGGTAGGGTGTTGTGATGGAAATTCTTCTCAATAGTTAACATTTGGAATTTATCTATGTCAGTAAGTTTGAGTAGTTTTTCTTCTTTAAACATATCTTGGCCTTCTGCCGGTCGAGAAAATAATTTAATGCTCTTTTTTTGGAGGCTTTGAATTTTAGATATTTTGTTTTTATAGGTGTTAGTCCAAACAGCATTGCAGTATGTGAGGTGTGGAAGGATTAAGGTGCTGTACAGTGTTTTAACCGTGTCATGTGTCATATATGGTTTTAATCTTTGGATTACTCCTATTCCTCTTGCTACTTTCGCAGTAACTGTCTCAATTTGTTTGACCCAGGCCAGATTTTTATCTAAATATACTCCTAGAAACTGCGTATGGGGCCTCTTCAATTTCTTTTTTGTTGATATAAATTTTCGGAATATCCTTATTTATATGTTCTCTAGATTTTGAAAATAACATATAGTTTGTTTTATCCACATTTAATGACAGCTTATTTAACGAAAACCAGTTAGTAATTTCTTCCATTTCCTCATTTACATTTTTGTATAAAGTAATTATATCCTTGTCAGAGCAAAAGGCATTAGTGTCATCAGCGAACAGTGTTAGTGACATGTGTTGGCATACATTGGGCAGATCATTCATATACAAGAGGAACAGCAGAGGGCCAAGGATGGATCCCTGAGGAACACTGCAGGTTAATCTCCTATTTTCAGAGCAGGTTGCATTAAATTGCACGCATTGTGTTCTCTCATTTAGGTAGCTTTGAAACCAGTTGAGTGCACTTCCTTGGATTCCATAGTAGGCAAGTTGTTCTAGTAAAATAGAGTGGTTGATCGTGTCAAAAGCTTTCAAAAGGTCCAAGAAAATGCCAATTATGTTTTTCACGAAACCCGTATTGTGATGTATAGAGGATTGACTTTTTGTCTAAATAGCTAATAAGCCGATTATACATAAGTCATTCCATTAATTTGGAGAAGAGTGGAAGTATTGAGACAGGTCTATAGTTCGTGAAATTAGATGAATCCTTTGCTTTGTATATAGGTGTTACTCGTGCAGCTTTTAGTTTTGATGTAAAGATGGCTTGCGTGATGGATAGATTACAAATGTGGTTGAGAGGTATTAGTAGGTGCAGTGTTTGAAAATACTCCACTTAAATCCATCGAGGCCAGCACTTTTTGCAGGGTTTAGTTTGTTAAGAATGTAAAAAATTTCTTCATTGCTGACCGGGTTAGCGAAAAAAGAGGATTGATAGTTGCCTGTGAGGTAATCACTATATTTGCTACACGATGATAATTTGATTTTATCTGAAAGTGTTGGACCTATATTAACAAAATAATCAGAAATAAAGAATGAAATGAAGCTGAGTTATTTTATGTCTTAACTGTCTCGCTTCTGCAAGCCACCAGACAGTAATTTTTTTTTTATTGAGCAAAACATCTGGACTTGCTGAATATTTTGAAAACAATTTGACTGAGCTGCATAACCAACACAGGAATTATTGGTTTGGTTACACCCAATTTTAATGCCTGTATTACTACTACTACTACTACTACTACTACTACTACTACTACTACTACTACTACTACTACTACTACTACTACTACTACTACTACTACTACTACTACTACTACTAATAATAATAATAATAATAATATTGTTGCTATTGTTATTATAATTAATAATAATAATATTGTTGCAATTGCTATTATAATTATTATCGTAGAGTATCCAGTTTCGGTGAGACTCTAGTTTTGGTGAGCTTTCGTTACGCATGCGCTGTGTAACAACACAAGTTCTCATGACGTCGTAATTTTGTAATCAACCAGTATAGTAATTATTGGTACCGCTTACCGCATTTCCCCTCAAAATTTTCATTAAAATGTTGAGTCATCACTAAATCAACTTTAGCATGTAAAAAATTGTTGATTTTCTTATTTATTGTTATTTCTGCCTTGTGGTCCTGAAACCCCTTTGACCACTGAAATATCAGCTTCCCAAAGTCAATTTCATTTGTTAACTGGTGTACATTCTGGAAACAAAATTGCTGTAAACTGTTGGTATCTAATGTGACAGCAACAGATTTCTAAAACGTCAAATGTACACCAGACATTCTTCTACTTACCCTGTATCAATTATATTTGGCATTAATGTGATAAGATTAATATAATAACTATGATATATGTGTCAGTTTGTGAACAAACAATATTAAATGCAATCTTTAAAATAAATAGTTACATTTTCTATATTGTTTTTTGATATTCTGAATTTGGTATGTAATGGGTTAAATTGTACATATGAGATGTTAATTCCCACTAAGCAATAGAGCTATCTAGAATCAAACCAAACAGAAAACGTATCTTGATGACAATTTGACTGGAATCCAGTGCTGCCTTAGGCAACAACAACTAGCATTTAAATTAGTTTCAAACTATTCAGCAGAATGTGTCCATCGTAAGGACTTGTGTCAGGTATATGTACAGAACTGTTTGTCTATAGGCTCAAATGATTGTATGACGTAGTTGAGCATATACCAGTGTGTGATTATAAGTGACCATGTGTTTGTGGGAGAATGAATAGAAAACAGAGGGAAGGTGTTGAAGCAATAAAAGTACACTCCAGGTGTGGGTGCATAGATTTAAACAGCTCTTAACTTTTCCATGATGCAACACATTTTTCATGATATAGCAAATCTTTTGTTGAGTATTTTGAAATTTAGTTATTTATAACAGGGTTCGCACGGGTCATGGAAATCTAAATTCCAGACCTGCAAAAGTCATGGAAATTTGTCATTTTGTCAATTTGTCATGGAAAAAATATAATCTCCCTAAAGAAAAAGAAAATCTGATGGCATACAAATGTAAAATGGGGAAATAAAGCTCGGAAATACACATTTCCATTTCTTTATCGCGGCAAAATCACATGATTTCATTCATTATCAAAGTCATATGTCCGACCAACATAAAATGACCCAAAACAACGTAAGAAATAAAATGAGGTTAGATCACTTCTTACATTGGAAGGCCAAATTAAACTCTTGTGATTGGAGGCATTCCACTGAACTATATCAGGGGTCCGTTCAGGAGAGCAAATATTTTCCGTTCGCCGAACAATTGTTAGGTCACGTGGTACATTCACCCTCCTGAACGGGCTGTTCGCCGAACGTTCGTGGTGAACGTTTTGTGGCTAGGCGAACAACTTTATAGGTGACTCGCCATGATTTGCTGCAAAAACAAAGATGGCAGCAAAATATACAGCATCGTCATTTGAGACACATTGATTGTCAATGTAGCCATAAATAATGCATACCAATGCATTCTTAGCGATCGTAGTGTTATGTTAGTCTTCAACAAATATGTGTATGCTTGTAGATAGTTTCCGAGACCCTGATATTCATTATGATGTAATAAATATGACATCAATGCATCGGATCTGACAAAATGCTAACTGTCATAACTATCACGTGACGTCGTAAAAGAATGCTCGTCGAAGCTACACGTAACAACTCGTTCAGGAAGGCGAATATAGTTCGCCGCGAACATAAACAGGCGAACGTTCGCCTAACATTTTCCTTCCTGAACTCACTCCTGGACTGGAAGGAGGCCTCCCAAATAAAAACAGGTTTTGTAACACCGCGAATGCGAATATCCCAAATTATAAATAAATGTGTACAGAAGATAATGTTTTTAAAACAGTTTGAGCAATAAATTCACTATTTCCTACTCAGCATATACATTCAGCAGTATATTTATTGTCAGGATTTTGGTTCATTTGGTCGATTTTGTCCTGGCCGAATTGGTTACATTATGATAATTAGATGACGATGATATCTCTAACGTATGGAAATTCCCCTGTATATTGAACGTATTTCTCACTCAAAGATGGTTGTTATTACACCACAAAAACATCTTGACTGTTCAATCACTACTTGCTAAATCAAATATCTGCATTTAGCTACCAAAATAAGATTTTTGTGCACCATACATACCCGTAACCAGGCTACTGGTAAGGGAACCCCCAGCATAAGCCTCAGTATAGACTGGCACCAGTCTGTACTCACTCCTTGGTGACGCCTGTCACTAAGCGCGCCCGCGCATGCGCAATAGATCCCAAATGGGAAACAGATTCACTTTTCAAATATTCTGCAAGCAGAACAGGTGGCCTGCTATCCAGCGTAAGTTATTATAGCTTTGCGCTGAAGATCAGCTACATATTTAAGTTTCTGATACAGGAATCATGTCTATTATAAACTCTAATCTCCCTAATTATGTCTATTGTATACTTCGTGATTTTTTGGGAGTGTTTAACTCTGGTTTAATCAATTACAATCCATGCCTATTTAATATCATCAATCAAACCATGCTTTAAAATAAAAACCCATTGGTACTCGCTTATTAATATTTAGTGCCTGCATAAAAGTAATAGTCTTACAAATCTTCCTAAATTCTTGGTCTTTCAGTGAGATTTTCAAATCCGTTTCTCAGCCTCTTGTATAGAGGTTTTGTATCTTTAGCGGATTTCCATATCTAGACATCTCTTATTAAGTACGTTTTTTACATAAGCAGCATATGAACGGATTTCTCTATTTCGTGATTCTATAAAGAATTAGTCTGTTTAAGATGATAGTCATAATTATTGCGGCCGTTTTCATTAATGGGGGAATCCCACGTCTTTCACGACCAGGCATGAATTACATCTTTTGTTGACTAAGGCTTTGGGTCTCTCTTAAAGCCTGTTATAGACTTCTGGTAAGTCTCAGTCTAAAGACCACATAAGTGTTGAGGGTGTGCATTACTCTCATGCAGTGGTGTCGGTGACGGAAGTTACCAATTATGTCCGCTCCCGTTATTGCTCCTGGCTTGTCCGGGCAAGCAGGTTCTAAATCTGGATTGTCTTCTGGTTTGACCGGGCACCCGGATATGAGCTCTGTGATTGTTTTGGCTTGGCTGGACATTCGGAGTCTCATTCTCTTTTTTCATCTGGCTGTTTTCTTTTTATTTCTCCACTTATTTTTACATCCGTTTCCGGTAGTAACTTCCGGTTTGAGAGGTGCTTTTCCTGGTTTGTTAGATCCGACCACACATCAGTTATCTATTTTCGGTTCCGGTTTTTTCCATTTCCGTTCCCGGTAGTAGTGTACGGTATCTGCTTCCGGTAGGAGAGATGGTTTCAGGGTTTGTTAGATCCTGCTAAGCATCTGTTATCAATTTCTGGTTCCGGTTCCGCTCCATTTCCGGTAGTAGTGTTTCTGCTTCCGGTAGGAGAGATTTTTTTCCGGATCTGTTAGATCTGGCCTAGCATCAGTTATTCATTTCCGGTTACGGTCTTTCCTCTTCCTTTTCCGGTAGTAGTGTTTCTGCTTCTGGTTGGAGAGAAGATTTTCCAGGTATGTTAGATCCTGCTAATCATCTGTTTTCTATATCCGGTTCCACTTCACTTCCGGTAGTAGTGTATCTGCTTCCGGTAGGAGTAATGATTTTCCAGGTCTGTTGGATCCTGCTAATCATCTAATATCAATTTCCGGTTCAGCTTCCGTTTCCGGTGGTATTGTATCTGCTTCCGGTAGGAGACATTATTTTCCGGATCTGTTTGATCTGGCCAAGCTTCTGTTTTCAAATTGTGGTTCCGGTTCCGCTTCCGTTTCTGGTAGTAGTGTATCTGCTTCTGGTAGGAGAGACGATTTTCCGGATCTGTTAGATCTGGCCTAACATCTGTTATCATTTCCAGTTCCGGTTTTGCCCCTTTTCTGTTTCCTGTAGTAGTAGTGTTTCTGCTTCCGGTATGAGAGGTGCTTGTCAGTCTGTTAGATCCGGTCAAACATCCGTTATTTATTTCTGGTTACAGTTATTTCACTTCAGTTATTGTAGTGGTGTTGAGAAAATGCTACAAGTTTGAGAGGTGCTTTCCGGGTTTGTTAGATCTGGTCAACCTTCTGTCTTCATTTTCCATTTCCATTTTTTTCGTTTCCGAGTATGTATCTACTTCCGGTAGGAGGGGTGCGTTTCCGGGTCTTTTAGATCCTGCCTAGCATCATACTTCCGTTTCCGGTTCCAGTTTCGTTGTATCTGTTTCCGGTAGTAGTGCTTCTACTTCTGGTATGAGAAGTTCATTTCCGGGTCTGTTAGATCCGGCTTAACTTTCAACTTCCATTTCCGTTTTTGTTTTATCTATTTCCAGTGGTAGTGCTTTCACTTCCGGTTTGAGAGGTGTTGTTTGGTTCTGTTAGATATGGATAGATACATAATTCCGTTTCCAGTTTATCAGCTTTTACTGGCTCTCTTTCCGGGAGTTATTTTAGAGCTTACGGTTATGAATTGCCTGATCGTTCAGATTCTTCTAATAATATTTCCGTAGCGTCTTGTTTTCCCTTTCTCTTTTTCCTTTTTCTGTTTATAATAGTCTTGCTTTTATGTATTAGGTTTCCCTTTTTTCATCTTATGTTTTTCTCTTTTTCTTCTAATTCTTCTATTCCTTTTTTATTCCTTATCTTCTTCTTCACCGTGGTTCATCTATATCCTATTGTCTGTTTTTTCTTTCTCAATATCTAGTTTTCTATTCATTGTCTCTGGTTTAGTCTGTTTTTGTGTCTTCGTTCTATCGCTCTTCTGTTTCCGCTAGTCTTTCTATTCCTGGTCAGTTGAGATCAGGGATCCGAGGAAGTTTTCCCGATTAGTGCCTCTTCGGATGATTTGTCCTCGGCTCTTTAATGCATGGCTTCTTGTCTCTCTCTTCCTCTTCTCGGTAAGTCTTTTCGCGTCTGTCTCTTCTTGTTCTCCTAGCATTCTGTCTTTCATTCTTCGGCTTTCCTTCTTCGCTGGATTTCTCACACCTTTTCAAGTTTATCCTATTCTTGCTTCTTCGTATCACGTTTCTTTCTTCTCCTTTTTTCTACTCTGTTCCTTCTAATTCTTATCTTCTCTCTTATTTTTCTAGTTTTTCTTCATTTTTATTCATCTAGATCCAATTTTTTTTAATTTTTCATTCTCAGTAATTAGTTTTCTATTTGCTGTCGTTGGTTTAGTGTTCTCTTTGTTTCTGTAATCTGGGATTCCTCGTTCAATCGCTTTTCTATTTCCGTTGTTCTTTCTATTGTCTCTAGATTCTATTATATGGATCAGTCAAGGTTCTAACCTGAGGTTTTTTCCTTCCAGGGTTTCTCTGACGATTGGTCCTCGTTTCTTTAATGGATTCCTTCTTGTCTCTCTCTCTCTCTCTTTCTCTTCAGGATGAGGTTTTTTTCCTTCCAGGGTTGCTCGGATGATTGGTCCTCGTTTCTTTAATGGATTCCTTCTTGTCTCTCTCTCTCTCTTTCTCTTCAGGATGAGGTTTTTTTCCTTCCAGGGTTGCTCGGATGATTGGTCCTCGTTTCTTTAATGGATTCCTTCTTGTCTCTCTCTCTCTCTCTCTTTCTCTTCAGGATGAGGTTTTTTTCCTTCCAGGGTTGCTCGGATGATTGGTCCTCGTTTCTTTAATGGATTCCTTCTTGTCTCTCTCTCTCTCTTTCTCTTCAGGATGAGGGTTTTTTCCTTCCAGGGTTGCTCGGATGATTGGTCCTTGTTTCTTTAATGGATTCCTTCTTGTCTCTCTCTCTCTCTCTCTTTCTCTTCAGGATGAGTTTTTCTCGTCTGCCCACCTTTTCTTGTTCTAATGTTCTTTCAGTTTATTTCTAATCTGAAGAATTTAGCCACGGTTGAATCTTCTGCGGATCTCTTTAGTTGGGAATCTGTATGTATGGCACAGATTAAATCAGCTATCCTTCTAGCTCTTTTTTTTGTAAGATGTTTTTTCTAGGAGCAGGAAGAGGTATTCAGAGTCCCTCTGAGGTTCTTAGAAATCTCTAGCCACTATCCTTAGAACCTTTTTGAACTCAGTTTGTTGTTTGTTTGACTTCGTTGCCTCTAAGAGAATACATAGAAAAGCCATCCGAAGTTAATAAACTTTGTTTATGCTTTGAAGTATTCTTATTACAATTCCTCCCTTTGGCCTATGATATATTTGGTCAATCATCTTCCATGTTTTTTGGGCTGATTCTCTCGGTCGTAGATCCTCCAAGGGATCTTCGTTTTCTGTGTAGAGAGACTCTTCTTCCTTTTAAAAACACTTTAATCCTTTCGTAGAGGAAGAATCTCAGGCCTGTTGAGTTTGGTGCTTATCTTTCTAGGATAATTACCAATTCTCTGTCTTCAGGTTCTAAGCCCAATTCGAGGAGGAGGATTAATTTGACCCCCTTTTTTGCTCGTTCTAGATTCCAAGTCTGGCAGGCCTCCCCTTATCAGATGAGAAGGGGCTTGTGTTATTTCTTGATCTAGTCTTAGAGGTTGTTCTTTTAAGAGGTTCAGAGTAAGAGAATCTGAAGGGATGGTGGTAGCCTGGGTAGGTCCATCCTTTTCTCTTTATCCTATTTTATCTATGCCTCTTCCATTGCCTTAGGATCCGTTGGTTCCCCCCCCCCCCCCCTTTTCCCAGTGTTCTAGTAGGAGGGCACCTGTCTCTAATTTTTGGAGACTTGGTACGCCCTCGTTCAGGTCTCCTGATTCCGAGTTCATCGCTGGGTTTCTTATTGGATTTTCATCGTCCTTTGTCCGCCTTTTCTAGGTGGACTCCTTTCATTCCTTCCTGGTGAAGATGGGAGCCCTAGAGGACGAGTTGGAGTTCATGATTGTAAGTAGTCCTTGGAATTTGTTCCAATTCGGAGCACCAAGAAGTTTGGTGGATGGCGTCCGATATCAATCTGAAGAGTTTTTCCTCTTATCATATCTTCAATGGAGACCTTATCTCAGTTTTCGCCAGTGAATCCGAGCATGTGAATCTTCTCCATAAAGATATTGGACGTTTTACTACTTGGTTTCATCCACCCTTCGTGCCACCAATTCTGCCGTGGCAGGTTTATTCTACGGTCGTTCTATTCACCTTTACGTTTATATAAATGACTGGCTAGTATAAGCAGAGGTTTTTTATTAATTCTAGCAGTTTCATTCCAGAGAACTGCAGTCTGGAATGCAGCCTAGGTCGGGTTGTAATTCTCTTAAAGTCAAGTTCAAATTCCACTCTACCTTTCTCCCACCTAGGCTTTTTTCATTCTATCTAGCTCGGGGTCTTATTTTTTCCCTTTAGACCTTAGAGTGGAAGCCATCTCAATAGGGATGGAATTCTATCTTCCTCTTTTATGGTCTGAGCTATTTGCTTCCTCAGGGTGATAGGATTGATGGTCAGCATCAAGAATATCATTCATAGAGAGATTCTGATGAGAAGACTTTTCCATTGCTCTTATGTCCTTGGAGCTTTACTCGGTTCACTCTTTTCCTTCAGATTCCTATCAGATAATCCCTTTTTCCCCTTCTAGTTATGGGAAGGATTATTCTCTGCTTCTGTGGGTGTTCCTTTGGTCAAGTCTTCTCCTCTGGTGTTTGTTTTTCTCAAACGCTTCCCATGAGGAGGGGGAACAGTCTGGGATCACCTGTTCAGAGGGCCAGTTTCTAATGTCGGTTCTCAAGCTTAGGGATTGTTCCCTCTTAGATTTCTTGCATCCTGTCGGTATGCTAGAATTTCCTCTTGCAACCCCCTTTTTCCGGATTTTCAGGCATTGGTGGTGGACGCTCTGTTTCAGTTAGGGTTGTTTGATTATGCGTTTCCTCCATCTTTCCTGATTCCGTTGCTCTTGAGGTAGGTCAGGGATCAGATTTAAGAAGTTCTTCTGATAGCTCCCTTTTGACCAAAGTGGATCTGCGTTGCAGATTTCCTGTTTTCTCTGGGTAGTCTTCACTTGTCTTCTTCCAGTCTCCCCGGACCTGTCTAAAGTAAAAGTTTAGTGTATTCATTCAGTCTCAGGAATTTTCAGTCGGTATCTTTGGAGAGTTTAGTCTGTTTAGTCTGTTTGATCCCTGAGACTAGAATTTCTGTGAGTTCTCAGAACATCAGTATTTCTGCCAGGAGGGAGTCAACTCGCAGAGTTTTCAAGGTCTGTTTTAAAACTTTAGAAGTATGGTGTGCAGATCTTAGTCTCTTGACAGATCCTGTTTTTCATTTTCCCTAGTGTTAGATATTTTATTTTATCTCCTTGTCTCCTTATATTTGTCTTCTAACACTGTAAGAGGTTACCCATTTCTTTGGCATCTGTGCTTACATTGTCTGTTGATTACTGATTTTAAAGATTCAAAGGTTCTTTATATTTTTCATTTGAGGTTTATGCTTTATTCGTCCTCCAATAGCTAAACCTTTGTCTTCCGGTTTTTGGCAGAACCTTTCTTTGAACCTTTTTCTCTTTTCTCATGGTGGGTCTTTTCATGTCGCGTAAGACTGCTTCTGTGCGCGAATACACTTGCACATTTAGGGCAGTAAAAGTGCGCCATAGTTGAGTAGATATTTTTGATAACTAATGATAGGAAATTCTTGGAGGTAATGACTACATTTACGACGTCATTTTGATGACGTCGTATGGTGACATCAAAGAAGGGGTGTTTGGTTATATCTCATCTGACTGGAAGAATCAGTCAGGGGGGGTGGGGGTTCACCTCTATGCTAAGAAGAGTGATAACAACCTACTGGGTCTGTCCACTTATTGTCTGCGAGTTGACCCAGGGAAGCTGGTGACCCTTACCCTGCTAGGTTGATGCCTATTGGCTCCATTGTGTGGAGCTGGTGGATCCAATGGCATTCTTCTGTCTCCTCAATTTAGTGGAGGCTTCATCCTCAGGATCTGAGGATTATTCTGAATTGCATGTCTATTCTAGAATGTTCAGGTCTATTGAAATGCCTTGAAACAGGGGTATCATATCTCTCGTTTTGGTAGAGATTGGTGATGGAGTGTAAGTGCTCCTGGATGCGAATTTTAAAAGTGCATAGAGTTTCTCCCACACACTGTTTCTTGCATTTGGAGCATGTCAGTAGGTAGACTATGTTTCTAGTTTGACAATTGCCGATGATTTTGGACCTGTAGGATAGTCTTGTGTCGGAGCTGGAGAAGAATCTATTCTTCTGCATTTTGTTGTAGATGTTGCAGTTTCTTGTTTTGCATGGAATCAGGGTGTTTCCTGCCGCAGGGAGTTTAGCTCTGACTATGGAGTCTTTGATAGTTTTGTTTCTTCTGAACCCAAATAGTGGCGGTTCCGGGAAGGCTATCCTGCATTTGTTGCTTGCTTCCAGGATTGGTCAGTATTTTTTTATCGTGTTTTTGAGGAAGATGCCTGTTCTGATGAAATCGCAGATGAAGACACTCTTCAATTTGCAAATCCAATTTAAAAGCAATACATTTGACTCTACATAATAAGAGATCATGCATTAACTCTAACCCTCAAAGTTGTTCAAGAAGTTTTCAATTTTCTCATGGAAAATGTCCATTTGCAGACCAAGAGAAGAAATTTTTTTTGGGAAAATTTATCACTAACGATTCGCTCAGTTACCTCGCTAGTCATTTCAGGAGTTCAGAATTTGAGTGTTAAAGGTTTAAGTGAGAAGTTGTAGTCTCCCTTGGATGGTCCGTTAATACGAGTTTGACTCTATGTGGGTATATGTAACTTTTGAACAGTTGGAAATCAATTTAACTGAAAGATGCTGCTGCCTGGTACATGTTATAATACAGTGTACAACTGTTTAACCCATTTCCTCTCAGAAATCATGAGAGTTATATCAGATATGGCTGTTATAGTAATGAAAAGCATTTGAAAGTATTTGAAATACTTTTAGATAAGTATTTGCATTTGCACTTGCATTTGAACATAGTTGAAAGTATTTGCGCTTGCATTTGCATTTGAACCAATGTGAAGTATTTGCAATTGCATTTAAAAACTTTTGAAAGTATTTGAGCCAGGTCTGATCATGCTTGGAGAGAGTGCCATGCCACAGACTGACACACCCACCTTGTTTGGTTTCAAGCTAAACTCCCACCTGACATGGAAACCCATATTGAGGAGATGTAGGCGAGGGCCATCAGAAAGCTTGGTGTCATGAGGAAGCTCTGGGGAGCCACAAGGGGATCAAACTCCAAGATTCTGAGACCAGTTAGACCAAGAGTCCAGAGAATTTAATCAAGCAAAGATAAGCAAAAAATTTGATGGTTTATTTAAATTCTAGTAGAGGCCAAAAATTCAATAATCCATGTTGCTGCTGGGTCACACCCTGTACCTGTATAAGATAACAATGACAGCAACTTTTGCCTGTATGTGGTGGTGGAGGGGGGGAGGGGGCTAAACAGTGCCCTGACATGAGCGTAGAAGACCGCTGATTAGTCAAAGATCAAACTTTTGCAGCCCTTTTTGCAATCGCCGCAAACTGTGATATGCTCCAGATAATCAGACAATAATTTCAATCCAGCATAACAGGACCTGCTAAATATTTTGAAAACAATTTGACTGAAAGGTGTTAATGGCTTAGCCACCAACAACTTTCAGTCAAATTGTTTTCAAAATATACAGCATATCCCGAGTTAAATTCCATGGAAAATGTAGCCAGCAGAAATTCACCAGGCAGACAGGTAACTGCGTGCTGAATTTCTACAGACCACATTTTCCATCAGGTCCATGGGGTTTAACTCTGAATATTCTGAAACAATTTGACTGAAAGTTGGTGTTATTGCCTATTGAAATTATTGTCTGGTGGCTTAGATCAGTCAGACAGTTAAGGCCTGTGCTTGTCAGTGTGTTCACTTTGCTGTTTGATTGCCTAATCTTATACAAAGATTTCTTTGCAAATTTTTAGGCACCAGTAGATGAGAAATGTACCCCATGGCATAACTTCTAATGTGCGAGTCTCTTCTAACTATAGCAACAACAGCTCCCAGTCAAGTTAGTTTGAAAATATTCAACAGAATGTTTATTAAATTGTTGACCACACTTTTTGATTTTCATACAGAGGTCTATATCATTATGATTACTAACAAGTGATGTATTTAATTATATGGTGTCAGATAGTTAAGTAACTGATCTTATCCCTCCATTGTATATTTACGACTGAGCTAAGTTAAATACTGTATTTTTTTTTCTATTATAGGTCTGGCGAATACCTAGAGCAGTTTTCTGTTATCATCATTCAGGCATTTGCAGAATTGGAATGCTGGCAAGAAGCGCTGCCATTCATCACGGATGTCTATAGCAAGATCCAAGCATACCCGCCCACCATTGTACAACTACTGTAAGAATACAATAGATTGAGCCACTTCTAATGATGCCCTACCCATCTGTTTCTAAGCTCGGGCCATGCCTTGATCAATTTATTAACTTTGAACCCTGACATCCCAGAATCCCAATTTCCAGGTAACTGTATTCCAGGTAAGCTATTGAATATTTTGAAACTAATTTGACAGGGTGCTGTTGCTGCCTGTGGCAGCAACAGCTCCCAGTCAAATTAGTTACAAAATATTCAACAGAATGTCCGATTTGTTATAAAAAGGACCCAAGTTAAGTTAGTTAAGTAGATGTCAGAGCGCAGGCATAAATGCCTATGTTCTTCTCCTGGTTTATGTCTGATATTTTTTTCAGACTTTCACTACAAAATTGTAGATGTCAGGCTTCAAGTATTATAATAAAGTCAGATCACTACCTATATGTATGTTGTCATTAGACATTTCTCAAAAACT
Source organism: Chaetoderma sp. LZ-2023a (assembly GCA_034401795.1). Taxonomy (NCBI): domain Eukaryota; kingdom Metazoa; phylum Mollusca; class Caudofoveata; order Chaetodermatida; family Chaetodermatidae; genus Chaetoderma; species Chaetoderma sp. LZ-2023a. The sequence goes on from CM067371.1 coordinate 2,454,563, forward strand.
CTGCAAAGACCATGTTTAGCCAGCCTGACCATTACTGGATTAAATAAACGTGTAAATATCAATAACATGAATTGTAAACGGTCCTACCATTATACAGCCTTAAGGATGTTATGAGGACTAGATACCCGATCGCTCTGATTAACTTGACAATCATAATACAGATTCTCCTTTACTAGAAGAACAAAATGCTTTTTTAATTTTTGTAATCGGCCCAGTCAAAGCTGAGATAAGCATATAGCAACCACCTTGACAACCAAACTTTTTTAGATATCGCGCTAGAGTTGTGACGTCACACCGGACTGACACCAATCCTATTAGTCTAGATTATTATCTCGGGAGCAAAGCTAGGCTCCCTACTGCTGCGCGTATTAGGCACCTATGCACCTATTCTTTGACAATTCATTGTTCACACAGGGACACTACATTGTTCGAGATGCACAAAGGTTCGATAATATCGAAGTTGATGATATTTTTGTTGATTAAAATTTAAAGGACAGGCCTCGTGGTCACGGTGCCTGACATCACAAGTCTAACGTATAGGCCTGTTAAAGGTGACAGTAACATCGGAGTTCGTGTACGTGAATTAGGCTATATCTAATCAAACCCACCCACACACTTCTTGGAATACAATTCTACAAATGCATATATATGTTATCTTTCTGGATTGACTGCAGAGATTTTGCATAGATGATATAGGCATGCATGTACACGACTTTTTAAATGATAGTTAAGTGGGCCTACACCACTCAGTGCACGTACGATTGCAATTTACCATTGTGTAGGCTTATGAATAAATTTATGATTGCACTATAGCAGTTACTCCAGTTATGTGTTTAAAGTTAACTAAAATGTCAGGTAAATATAAATCTAATCAAAACTAATCTATTTGCGTATAGTCTACATTGACATATTATTGACAGTACACGGTTTGTTTACAATTTAGGCAGCAGTCGAGGTGCGTAGCGAGGCTTTCACTGCCGTCCGCACGCTTATAGTACAACTTAAATAACATATACTGCTGAATGTTTTGAACATAATTGGGTTGGATGTCAACCCAAATTGTGTTCAAAATATTCAACACAACGTTTCTTGTATCGTGTTCATATGATTCTAACTAACACATTTGTGTTTTTGCTTTGGAAGCATTTAAACTTATTTATGAGCTGCACTGTAAGTAAAGATGATACGCTAGCGACCTCTGAATATCTGTCAGTTCACCTACCTATTTAAAATTTGTTCATCCGCTACAGTTTTGCTTTTTCATAACATTGAAATATGAGTGTATGCTACTTCCATACATGGAAGAAGTTGGTTTGAAAAACGATATAGTTCATATGGTTGTCACAGGCGTGACGCCGCCCCGCCCCCGCCCCACACACACACACACACACCAACGTACGTGTTGACCCGTACATGCCTCTACATTATTATTATACAAACATATTGCCAAAAGCTTATAGGTAAACAATTACATTCTAATCAGTAATCACGGGAAATTTCACATAGGACACACTGACACACTTATTGTAGATTCGTAATCTTCAGAAAGAGTTGTAACTGCATGCACTCTGTAGCCTATACATTTAGATATGAATAATAGTACAATTATAGCCATCGTCAACCTCTCCCACCAACCTCGATCATCACGCTCACATCCATCCATCCCAGACAGTACATAGTACACCCAGTCCTTTCAAGAATGGTAATGGATCCGCAATTAGGCCAACAGAGTATTTGTCACATGCATTGAAATATTGCCGATTTTCAGCACTGCCCATGGTTTACCGTAGTTACAGGCCTATTATTATGCGAATATAGCTATCCATGAAACCATTAAAAATGAGTAAATATCATAATAGATTTTAAAAAATCATGATTTTTTATTTCTTGAAGACTTAGCTTCAACCTGACATAATTTATGTTATGGTAGGTTGAGTCTATCCTGTTAAACGCACGTTTTAAAATATGTTATCTTTGTACTACAGACAGAACAATATTGACCCAGCTCACAGTGCCGTTCCCGGTGTGACGTCACAGCGAGTGGTGGTGTGATTCAGATTGAGGCGTCATTTAATCTCGTTATTTGGGCTGCCTAACATATTTTTCTCACTCCAAAGTGACGCTGTTGTGTTTAAATAGTGTAGTAGACCATAAAATTAATTAAAACTCGTTATCGACCGCAAGTCCTCACAAGACCTTTAAGTGCATGCACACAAGTGCATGTATGCTCAAACACACATCTTATTGCTTGTAAGCGCTGTCACACATGCGTTAACACTCACTCATTAATTACACATAGCTCATTTTCAATGCCTGCCATACAGGAAATCCATTGAATATATTGAAATTAATTTGACTGAAAGCTTTTGCTGCCTTAGTTAAATTAATTTCAAAATATTCAACAGAATGTGTTTTATATCATAAAGAATATACTTTTTCAGGGATTTGTTGATGAAATGGCTAAATCATTTATTTTCTGATGCACATGACATTGTTAAATTCCTTTTCTTCCATTCCTCACAGGGTCCTCTTGCATGCGAAAGTTGAAGACTACGATAACTGTGATCGTCTCGTGTTGACGTGGCTCGCTCATCATGATAACCAGCATGGCAGTGGTTACAGCTGCCTCATTAACATCTATATGGCTCGTGTGCTGAGCGCTCAGGAGAAATGGGACGATGTTTCTGCATTTTTAGACAGCTGTGTGGCACTAGCTGAAGAGAATAAAGAGGCTATTCAGAAATTTGCTAATGATTTGCGAGATAGTCACCTTCAGAAGGTGGCTACTTCAATACCAGTACAAGAGAATGAGTGTGAGATGCATCCCCGGGAGAGTGCCGATGTGGAGATAGATGAACTGTTACAGGAGGACGATGTTGAGGGTGAGAGCGATGTTGTAACGACGTCATCAGAGGCTCCAGGTGCAAGCCGAAAATGTCAGATAAAAAACGCGGCTGAAAATCAAACTGGAATGAACAACGGTAAGGGTTATAGACTTAATCATTTAACGGTCAGAAAAAATAAAATTCTTGTTTATTGAATGTCCTTTTGCAGGCCAATAGAAGACTATTTTTTTTTAATTTACCACTACAACGACTGGCTTGGTTAACCCTTCAACGCTTAAGCCAGCCAAAAACTGTCTACAGTGGTCTTGAGGAAATGTCCATTTGCAGACTAAGGGAAAATTATTTTTCTAAATTTATCACTAATTCTAGCCAGTCATTCCAATGATAAATTTTCAGAAATAGTCCTCTTGTTCTGCAAATGAACAATTTCTATGACAAAATTGAAATTTTCTTTAAAAAAGGTTACAGCCAACAGGTTAACAGATACAGCAATTCCAGTTTTAACTTTTTAAATATAGTCCTGCAAATGGAGATTTCTCAAGACCATGACAGACATGACAGAAGTTATTTTTGTCCAACTTGAGTCAACCATTAAAGCAACTTGACCATTAATCCTTTAGTGACGATACCGGCCCAAAACGGCCTTCTTAGTGGTCTAGAGAAATGTCCATTTGCAGACCAAGAGAAGACAAATTTTGAAAATTTACAACTGGAATGGCTGGCCCGATAACCGGGCCAGTCATTCCAGTGGTAAATTTTCAAAAATAGTCTTCCTTTGACCTGCAAATGGATATTCAAAAAGCAAATATTTTAATTTACAGGAACAAATTTAGTCACTAAAGGGTTAAAGTGTTCGTGAACATAATAGTGAACCCACAATCTTTTATATGGCTTCCTTCATAGTTTAACCCTTTAACACTTAATTTTGTTCAAGAAAATTTCAATTCTTTCATTCAAAATGTCCATTTGCAGACCAAGAGAAGACTATTTTTTGAAAATTTACCCCTGGAATGACTGGCTCCGTTATCGAGCCAGTCATTCGAGTGGTAAATTTTCAAAAAATAATCTTCTCTTGGTCTGCAAATGGACATTTTCTCAAGACCACTGTAGACACAGTTTTTGGCTGGCTTAAGTGATAAAGTGGTTAACCGAGCCAGTCATTGTAGTAGTAAATTTTCAAAACTACAGAAGGCTTTTTTGTCTGATATGAGTGTTAGAGGGTTAATCACGCTTGGATAAAGTGTTTCTAAATATAATTGTGTCTTGAAAAAGATGTATGCTTCTTGTATGTACATGTATATTATAAGATTTATTGTATTATGAATTGAAAACAGTTTGTGGATAGCAGGAAGAACCGATAATAACTGACTAATGTTTAGCTTGTTTGTCAAATATAATTGAGGTATCCAATCTGTCACCCACGTATCTGATGTCATAATCAAAATGTGTCACTTGTTAACCGTCATTTCAATCAAATGGCGTAGGTCAGTACATGGAAGGGACAAATGTCAAACAGCAATCATCTGCTGTACATCTCCTTTAATTAGCAAATTTACAATTTAAGTGTCTCGCTGCTGCTACAATTATTTCCATCAGACTTGCTGAATATTTTGAAAACAATTTGACTGAAAGTTGTTGGTGGCTTAGCCACCAACAACTTTCAGTCAAATTGTTTTCAAAATGTTTAGCAGGTCCAGAGATATATAGCACCTGCAATGTGTTATTTGCAAAGACTCGGCAGTCAGACAGGTAATGTTCTCTTTAACATTCATATCAGCTAAAACGGCTTGTGCAGTGGTCTCAAGAAATGTTCATTTGCAGACCAAGAGAAGACTATTTTTGAAATTTTACCACTGGAATGACTGGCTCGATAACCGAGCTAGTCATTCCATTGGTAAATTTTCAAAAACAGTTCTCATGGTCTGCAAACTGACATTTTCTATGAGAAATTTGAAATTTTCTTGAACAAATTCGAGTGCTAAAGGGTTAAATATTGAAATTAATTTGGCTATGAGCTCTGAGTCAAATTACTTTCAAAATATTCAACAGCTTACCTGTATCTTTACATTGAAGTTGAGTCTGGAAATTCAGGGTTCAAAGTGTTAAAATTAAATCAAGCATGCGGCGGACTTAGCTATAAATGAGAAGCGCTAAATATGGATCCCTCCAATCTTCAGCGGTTGTTTTCCAGCCCATGATTACATCTACAGAACCAGATTGCTCGGTTGATAATGCGTCATCGCAAATCCCCACATTCACCGCTTTGACCATTTGACCACCACCTATCATGGGGGAGTGGCCAAATATAAATGTGCTCTTGTACTCCGTAAACATACGGTAACTCACATACCAAATTTGTTTTAATTCCATCCAACGGTTTTCGGAGGAGTTGCATTACAATAAGTTTCTTGACCTTTTGACCGCCACCCCACACCCCTGGGGTCGGAGCCAATTGTCAATGTTCTCGTGCACTCTGCAATCATATCAGTAACTCACACACAAAGTTTGGTTGAATTCCATCCAACAGATTCAGAGGAGTTGTGTTACACTCGATTTGAACCTTTGACCCTTCCCCACCCCTTGGCAGCGGAGGCTACTATAAATGTCTTCTTGCACTCCATGATTATATGTGGTACTCACATACCAAGGTTAGTTTAATTCCGTCCAGCTGTTTCAAAGAACAGTTACAGTCAATTCCCGCACACAGCGACACATGTGTGGCCAGCACGGCATAATCACCACTTCAAAAAATGTTGGGATAAGGATAAGCGACCAACATCTACTAGTCCAGGAGCTAAAGCTAGGTCAGAATCGTGATGTAGCACACCCAGTTTTCGGAAGGTCTGACACTTGCTGTGGCTTGGGGGACATGTCCCACACATTTTAAGCCATGTTGTACAAACAAATTGTGGTAGCACTAATTAGTTATCCTGATTTCTTTGCATAGGGGGTCTAGGCTTTGGCTGTATCCACAGTGCACAACGATATAAGCATGATCGTGTCATAACTCAAAGTAATATCGTATTAGATTCACCGTATATGATATTTAGACGGATATCGACCTAACATATATCCAACATACATTTTGCATGCATATACCAAAGGCGAGGGTGAAATGTGAAGGTTATATTTTATGTATGTATACTAACTCCATCATAGAATCTGTATATCAAGCTGTACCACTGTTGACAAAGCACCCAGGTAATGGTGGTTGGAATGAGACAGATGGATGTGGTGGTAATCGGTGCGGAAAAACAAATTAAAATGAACTTAGACGCACTGCAAGAAAATTTCAAAGAGGTGTGTATGTACGTGAATAAATTGCAACAGCTGTTCAAATCCTTTAAAGTTGAGTCAAGCTCGAAATCACACCTGTTCGCATTTTGGAACTCATATATTCATATGGTAGAGCTGCTGCTTGGATTCATAAGAGCTGAGAGAACTGGAGATTGGCAGGCACACCTATCTGCTACTGCTGCTATGGCGCCATATTTCTACAGCATGGACAGAACCAATTATGCAAGATGGCTGCCAATATATCTTGCGGACATGAAGATGCTTCCAAGTACACATCCCCATGTACATGAACAATTCTTGAATGGAAATCATTCCGTAAGTCGCTCAGACCATCCATTCAATCAAGTGTGGACAGATATGGCCTTAGAGCAATCGATTAATTTGGATTCCAAAAAGCGAGGTGGTATTATTGGAATAACACAAAAGCCAGGAGCTCTGGAGAGGTGGTTTTTAACTAGCCACGAGAGGGCAGCCATAACAACGGTCACAAAGCAAATGTGTGGGTTACAAGATAGTCACATGTTTGGAGTACATAAGGAAATGGGGACTAATCGAATGAACAGGGATGAAACCGATGTGCAGAAGATACTTTCGATGTTCTCATCAGATATAATGACCAATCCCTTTAATATTGCGGAAAACGACGACAGCGAGTGTCTTCCGCGTGTACACATTGCAACTGGCATGGTATTGCCTAGTGAAATCGCCAAGAGACTTGTTTCCGCCTGTGACATTGGTAAGGAGATTATGGAAAATTTTGTTCAGGAGCGGCTGGACACTAACACGAGAAGCTTTTGGGACACGTTGCCACACTTAAAACTTAAAACATTTGCCAGCCTAGCACAGAAGAAAAAACTCAAAACAAATGATGAAAAAATTCACAATGTGAGATCTGACCGCGAACTATTTGGTCGATTAATTATTGCCGCAAGGTCCAGAGATGTTGATTTAAAACTAGTGATGACGTATGAACTGTCTGCTGTTCCACTATCATTGTCACATACGGATGGGACTCTAAGAAAGAATGTGAAAAGTGTTTTGTTAAGTGAACTAGAAAAGGAAGTAAATGTTGATGGACGGCTTCCACCTGTTGACAAGAGCAACAGCTTATGTAGTAGATGGCATGGCAATTGTGCAAATGGTTAAAACTGGAGGTACGTCTACATTTGGAGAATTGGCTGATAAATACTGGCACATCTTTACAGTTCCACTGAATCAAGAAGACTGCAACAGAGTAGATATAGTTTTTGACAGATATGATAGACTGGAATCTCTCAAAGCGGAAGAGCGGCTAAAACGTGGGTCATCAACAGCATTGGAAGTAAAGATTGCTGGAGAAAATACTCCCGTTCCAAAGCAATGGGCCAAGTACATCAACAATCCAAGCAACAAAAGTAACCTGGTTGCATTTCTCAGCAAGCGGTGGCGTGATACTGGTCCAAATATGCTATCTGCCAACAATTGCGTCATTCTTGCTGGTGGCTTTAACGATGGAATGGATGTTGTTGTCATTTCAGCGAACAATTCGTCGTATTTGGAAAAACTTCGATCAGATCACGAGAAAGCAGATACGCGTATGATGTTGCACGCGCTACACGCTTCAAAAGACCACATGCGTGTTGTTATACAGTCTCCTGATACAGACGTGGCAGTACTTAGTATATATACGTATCGTTCGCTTCACTGTTCTGAACTATGGTTCCGTACGGGCACAAAGGACAAATTGCGATACATACCAATACATACAGTTGCTCAAGTACTGGGCCCAGCTATCTGTCTGTCTTTGCCTGGGTTTCATTCTCTTACAGGTTGTGATAGCACTAGTGCATTATTTGGAGTCGCTAAGAGAAAAGCATTCAATCTCTTAAAGTCATCTGAATGTCATCAGCTTAGCTTAGCCCAACTCGGCGAACATGTTGACTTATCACAGAATACTGCAATTCTATGTGAGAAATTTGTCTGTGAGTTGTATACCACCAGGGATGTGGGAAAGACAGCTGATGAAACCCGTTATTGGCTCTTTTGTCAAAAGAGACAAAGAAATGAAAATCTTCCACCTACATCGAATAGTCTAAAGCATCACACCGAAAGTGCCAATTTTCAAGCTCTTGTTTGGAGACGTTCATTGCTGAAGCTGTTCGGAATCTTCCATCTCCAAATGGACATGGCTGGAGTATAGTGGATGGTCTACTCAAGCCTGTTCTAATGTCAAAGGATCCTGCTCCATTTGGATTAATTGAACTCACATCATGTAGATGTCAAAAGTCTGCCTGCAAAAGAACAGATCTCTGTCAATGCAAGGCTAACAATCTACTCTGCACTGAAGCATGCCTTTGTATGGGAGGTGAAATGTGTGACAATGTTCAGCATACAATTGTCGAAGATGACTCTGACACGGATGAGTAACATTCTCTCATTTGCTCACGTGATAAATATGTCCTGCCAGCTTGTGTAGACATGCACTGCATGTCAGTTAAAAGTTTAATTATGAAAAATGTAGAAAACATGGGCATTGTTGTAGCTACGGTATTGCTAGTCACAAGAAGACCTAAGTGCCCCAATATGTACAAAGCAACATACGGGTGTCTTAAACGAGGTTGATTATGTATAAATCTGCGATATACGATCACTCCTTTCCATTTTGCTTAAGATTGTATTGATATAACATGCGCTTAAGTTTGTGAAAAATTTACCATTGTGAAAATTGTTTGAGAGCTACATTCAACACTTATTGTAAATAGGCTTCTCACGGGTTAGTGATACCACAATTTTCTTGTACAACACGGCTCAGAATATACCCAAGACATCGGTCTAGCATAATATAGAGACAAACCTTCTGAATACTGGGTGTGCTACGAAACCATTCTTCTAGACCCCTTTTGAAAATTGGCTCCCGGACTATACGCAGTCATCATGGTATTGCGTGAATATTCATGCATTATCCCAACACATTTTGAAAAAACAGTATTGATATTGCAATTGCCTCCGTCTGTCAATCCGGCTATCTCTTCTGACATGCCTGAAACTGTTTGGTGGAACTCAATCAAATTTGTTATGTGAGGTCTCCATTGCTTCTGTACAACTCTTGTTATACAGTAGCATTGTTAGTAATTTATATAGGCCATAAATGGTCTGGCATATATATCTGGTTTCTAAGTTGGCTGAGATTCATGCGGTCTTGATTTTAGCACTAACACGTTAACCCAAGGATAGTAGAATTTCATGTGGGTTAGTAATACTACACCTGCACTAACACGTCTGTTTAGTAATACTACACCTGCGCTAACACGTCTGTTTAGTAATACTACACCTGCACTAACACGTCTGTTTATTAATGCTCTCAAAAGAGGAAATATGAAAAAACCTTGTTATAATGTCATTATGTTCAGTAGCCACCAAAATCCGACAAAAGAACAGATTTTCTGCTACCTTCAATGCTTTATCGGATATTTTGAAATTACTTTATCCGGAAAGCTGTTGCTGCCTTAATTAACTAATTTCAAAATATTCAACAGCCTCTGTATGATTGCCTTGGAAATGAGTGTTATAGGAATCCATCATTGAATAGATAAAGATCAGCTCTGAGCTAATTGGGTTAGTCAAATTTGCTGTGAGATAGCAAAATCAATGATGTCACTATCCCATCTGGGTTACCAGAAAAAATCCGTAAAATCTAGTTTAATCTAGCCGTGCTCAGACTGTAGACTGTCCTGCTTGTCCACACACAGATGTATTTCAGACAATACATTATTAACATATATGTTATATTCTTCTTTCAGACAAGGCAACTGGTAAGATGTGGAATGCATTGCAGTTCATTCGGCGAGTGTTTCTATTGTTTGGCGGGCGTCTTCGCTTCCTGAACATGAGCATACTGTCTACAGTACTGTTCATCGTGTTCTCTGCATACCTGATCGGATTACACACATATCATGGTAAGCAAGTGCTATTTTATAATTGTTGGGCCTAGATTACAGAGAAATTAGGTGCAGTATGGTTACAGGCTAATAGATAATGACGAGGGCTACTGGCATACTTTAGTGGCCCATGGCCTCTCAAGATAGGGGTTAGTTCAAATTAATTTCAACCATACAACTTTTTTTTGGGTGGGAGGGGGTGGGTGGTGGGGGTGGGTGGTGATGGTGGGATGGGGGGACTGATTTCCTTAGGCATTACATGGCCGTTGTTATTGTCTTGAGTAATGTACATCTTCATTTTCAGACCAGGCATTGTCAGAAATTTTTTTGATATTTTACCACTGGAATGAATAGCTCCCTAACTGAACCAGTCATTGCAGTGGTAAATTTTCGAAGATAGTCTCTTAACTGGCAAATGGATGGTTACTAAGTAAAAATTTTAGTTTTCATTTGCCTGAACATTTTTTAACCCGTACAGTGATGAACATATGACCAGTAGTCATGAACATATGACCAGTACAGTCATGACAGTGATGAACATACCAGTACCCAGTGAAATCTTTAACTTTCCGTGTTGAGCATATTATTTTATGTAGAAAAATCATTTATGTCAACATTTTATTTCTACCGCCCTATTACCTGGGATAAGTGACTGACAGCTACATGTAAGTGTTGTCACACGGCATGTCTATGACATCATCACTGCTCGCTGTCAGCTGATGTGATGCACTTGATTTAATGCCGATGGCAGAAAGATTGACTGTTGAAGAAATCATAAAGCAGTTAGCATTTGCTTATCTGCTTTAGCTTTTATTGGTGGAAGTTCTGAATTCACTATGGCTATATCGATGCTATACGTGCATTGGTGGAAGTTCTGAATTCACTATGGCTATATCGATGCTATACGTGCATTGGTGGAAGTTCTGAATTCACTATGGCTATATCGATGCTATACGTGCATTGGTGGAAGTTCTGAATTCACTATGGCTATATCGATGCTATACGTGCATTGGTGGAAGTTCTGAATTCACTATGGCTATATCGATGCTATACGTGCATTGGTGGAAGTTCTGAATTCACTATGGCTATATCGATGCTATACGTGCATTGGTGGAAGTTCTGAATTCACTATGGCTATATCGATGCTATACGTGCATTGGTGGAAGTTCTGAATTCACTATGGCTATATCGATGCTATACGTGCATTGGTGGAAGTTCTGAATTCACTATGGCTATATCGATGCTATACGTGCACACCATTTTGCTATCTGTGTTCTGGCCCCTTATCGCTCTGCTGCTGAATTTTCCATGTGGTTTAATGCTGGATATGCTGAAACAATTTGACTGAAAGTTGTTGGTGGCGAATCCACCAACTTTCAGTCAAATTTGTTGAAAGCTGTGTGATAAGGGTCGAGAGACTGTGGCTAAATGTGCTAACAGAAATGTAATTTGCTAATGTTTGACGTAGTGGCTTGGAAAAGCTAGGTTGGTACTATGTTACTATTAGTTTTGTCTGATTGTAAATGATCTGATTTAATAAATGTTATACTATTTTTCAAATCATTGAGTAATACAACATTAATTCAAATCATTAAGTATTTAATGGTCAAGAAAACTCTAGTTGTGCTCAGTTACTGTCCATTTGCAAGCAACCAGAAAACTTATTTTGCAGATTTATCACTGGAATGACTGGCTCAGTCACTGTGCTAATCATTCCAGATTTTGAAACAGTCTTCTGGGTCTGCAAATGGGCATTTGTCACTCACTCACTCACTCACTCACTCACTCACACTCACTCACACTCACTCACTCACTCACTCACTCACTCACTCACTCACTCACTCCACTCACTCACTCATGTTTTCAATCTCTACTGTTCAGCTCAGAAATTAAGATATTTCCAAAACAAAATAAAAAGCTATGTACAGTTGAATATTTTGAACATAATTGGATTTGAAGAGTCATGTCTTCTAATCCAATTAGTGTTGTTCCGATTAATCAATTTGATCGATGATTGATTGTTTTGCGTGTTCAACCAACCGATCGATCATGATTTCAGAGATCGATTTTGGTTGTTGTTTATAAATTGACTTTATTAATATATTTTAATGGGTCAAGCTAGAAAACGAATACTTTTTAGAAAAGAATTAAAATTTAATTGTTACAACTATATAGTATTACTCCTTAGTCTAAGACATTAATTCTTTCAGCGCTGAAATAGTATGTTAATTTCAAAGCAACCATACCAATAACATGTTGAATATTTTGAAACTTATTTGACTGGAAGCTGTTGCTGTCTAAGGCAGCAACAGCTTTCAGTCAAATTAGTTTCGAAATATTCAACAGATTATTTCTTAAATTATTAAGAATCTGTCATACAATGTACCTGCGACTTGGTTTGAACGGCGTAATTATCCTTGACCATTACCGCATTCAAAATGGGTAAAAATGAGAACCTGTTATGATCGATCATTAATTGATCATCGGTTAGTATATAAAACCAATCATCGATCACAAAAAATAGTACCAATTCCGAACACTAAATTCAATTATGTTTGGAATATTGAACAGGACATTTCTTAGATCGTAATAACTAAGATGTTTCTGTTTCTGTTTTGGAAACATGTTAGCTGCTTTACTGGTCTCAGCTGCTGTACGTATTGTAGTGTGCGTTGATCACTTTTCAGGTACCATGTTGACTGACTGGAGAAATGTGACAACTGTATGGTCCTCTGCGGTACATTCCATCAAGTTATTGTTCTCATTCATATTCTAGCTGAATGTAAGCTGACCACATCAGGGCTGTCATCACATTTATGTAACTTAGAAGTGGAGTATTACAGTCATATGCACTGAACCAATTCACCTTTCCAGAGTATCCATCTATCATATGACATCATAATCAGCTAAGTGAAGTCTATGCTGACATCATAATCATTATGTCATAAATGATTCTATTTGGCCTGTCTTTAACTCTTAGTAGTCCGACACATTGTATGAATTGTATGTCTCTACTATTTAATAAACATGCTGTTGAATATTTTGAAACTAATTTGACTGGGCGCTGTTGCTGCCTATATGGCCCGTCTTTAACTCTTAATAGTCTGACACGTTGTATGAATTGTATGTCTCTACTATTTAATAAACATGCTGTTGAATATTTTGAAACTAATTTGACTGGGTGCGTTTGCTGCCATATTCAACAGCTTAGCTACATAGTTTTCTGGAAATTGATACTCAGAGATCGATCGATCCCAACCCGACCAAGGTGTGGGTGGAGCTTAGCTAGAGATGGGCGGGGCATAGCTAAAAATGGAAAGGTTCATTGTAAACCGTATGCAGTACAGTATTTACAGAAATAAGTGTTGATTTATTTATGCAGGGTCAACAGCAATCTGAAATTAAGAAAGACCTATGGTTAGTTAAAATTAACCAGAACTAGTACTGGTTCCTGATTGACCAGTCCGGTGGGCTAGTGACAATAGTAGGATCTTATCTGGCACTCAATTCAGGCTGAAAAATATAGGATGAGTATAGCAATATTTCAGACAGAAATATCGGACAATAAAGGAGTTTTCACACCCAAAATGATGTATTATGATTTAGTGTCTTAATTTCTCTTGGTATATATTGATGAAACTGCATTGGTAGTTTTCTATGCGGCTACAAAGCCGATTATTTTCTTGCTTATTCCGTCCATCCTTCCATCTGTCTTGCTGACCCTGTGTGCGCGCGCAGATTTTGGGTCTTTGATCAATAATTTAGGCTGTCACTCGCACTTAATATAGGAAATATAGGATTTTCTAAAAAATATATGGAAATATAGGAGCACTTGTAGGCCTGTCAATTATCTGAAGTCATAGTCAAATACGTCATTTGTTAGCTGACATCACAATCAAAATGACACAAGTCCGTCATGAAAGTGCTTGAATTGTATGTCTTTAACCCTTTAATGACTAATTTTGTTGAAAAAAATTAAAATATTTACTTATTGAATATCCATTTGCTGACCAAGAGAAAACTATTTTTGAAAATTTACCGCTGGAATGACTGGCTCGGTTATCGAGCCGGTCATTCCAGTGGTAAATTAAAAAAAATAGTCTTCTTTTGGCCAGCAAATTGACATTCCCTATGACCACTGCAGAGGCCGGTTTTGGCCGGCTTCGTCCTTAAAGGGTTAACCCTTAAATTTTTTCAAGAAAATTTTTATTTTCTCATAGAAAATATCCATTTGCAGACCAAGAGATTATTTTAGAAAATTTATCAGTGGAATGACTGGCTCGGTTATCGAGCCAGTCATTCCAGTGATAAATTTTCAAATATAGTCTTCTCTTGGTCTGCAAATGGACATTTCTCAAGACTACTGCAGAGGCCGATTTTGGCTGATATGAGTGTTATTAAATGAATTTACAATTTAACAAACATTCTGTTGTATATATTGAAACTAATTTCACTGTTCGTTGCAAACTATCGAATCGATGAACATGGTTCAACTAAGATTTGGCTAATCCAGTATGTAAGGGGAATTTTGATGTCACAGCTCGCAAAAAGATTGCAGAGTTAACACCAGATATCTGTGATTTTTTTTGTTTTCGTTTGGTCTTATCCGCTTACTATAGCATTGACCATTTAATGGTCAAGCCGGTCAAAAAATGGCCTTTGTTATGGTCTTATGGAATGTTCATTTACAGACCAAGAGAATACTAATTTTGAAAAATCACGACCGTAGCCAGTCATTCCAGTGATAGGTTTTCAAAATTTGTATTGTCTTGGCCTGTAAATGGACATTCAATAGACAGATATTTAGATTTTCTTGACCAAATTTGACAGGTTAAGGAAGTACAGAGCTATGGGTGAACATTTCTGGAGTGTGCATTATTATAGTCACATACGCCTTCAAATTTAATTAATTATCATTAACTGTCTGACTGCTGCAAGCCATCAGACAATAATTTCAACTGACAATAACTGCTGAATATTTTGAAAACAACTTGACTGAAAGTGGTTGTTGGCTTTGTTAGTCAAATTGTTTCCAAAATATTCAGCATATATCCAGAGTTAAACCCTATGGAAAATGTAGGCTGCAGAAATTCAGCTGTCAAACACTTAAGCCAATTTATCTAGCAATACATTTAGCTCAGTATTGTGGTGTTAGCAGGTTTTATTAGATAGCGATGCACATAGTATTTTTAATGTGGTCATTTTGAAAATGTGAATGGGGATATCTGTTACTGTCAAATACAGCAACAGTTTTCTACAGCACTTGTCACACTGATATCAAAAGATTAATTGTTACAAAGCAAGTATTAGAAAGGCTAATATACAGTTTACAAACACTGTTGCTGAAGGCTGTTGCTGCCTTACAGCTTACACCAGCCTTATTTGCAGTTATAGGTGGCAATAAGACCCCACTTCTTATCAAGGTAATGCATTTCTTTATTGCTGCATGTTCTCTCCACATACACGTGGGATAATACACGTGGCATAATACACGTGGCATAATACACGTGGGATAATACACGTGGGATAATACACGTGGCATAATACACGTGGCATAATACACGTGGGATAATACACGTGGCATAATACACGTGGGATAATACACGTGGGATAATACACGTGGGATAATACACGTGGCATAATACACGTGGGATAATACACGTGGCATAATACACGTGGCATAATACACGTGGGATAATACACGTGGGATAATACACGTGGGATAATACACGTGGCATAATACACGTGGGATAATACACGTGGGATAATACACGTGGGATAATACACGTGGGATAATACACGTGGGATAATACACGTGGCATAATACACGTGGCATAATACACGTGGCATAATACACGTGGCATAATACACGTGGCATAATACACGTGGCATAATACACGTGGCATAATACACGTGAGATAATACACGTGGGATAGTACACGTGGGATAATACACGTGGGATAATACACGTGGGATAATACACGTGGGATAATACACGTGGGATAATACACGTGGGATAATACACGTGGGATAATACACGTGGGATAATACACGTGGGATAATACACGTGGGATAGTACACGTGGGATAATACACGTGGCATAATACACGTGGGATAATACACGTGGGATAATACACGTGGGATAATACACGTGGGATAATACACGTGGGATAATACACGTGGGATAATACACGTGGGATAGTACACGTGGGATAATACACGTGAGATAATACACGTGGGATAATACACGTGGGATAATACACGTGGGATAGTACACGTGGGATAATACACGTGAGATAATACACGTGGGATAATACACGTGGGATAATACACGTGGGATAATACACGTGGCATAATACACGTGGGATAATACACGTGAGATAATACACGTGGGATAATACACGTGGGATAATACACGTGGGATAATACACGTGGGATAATACACGTGGGATAATACACGTGGCATAATACACGTGGGATAATACACGTGGGATAATACACGTGGGATAATACACGTGGGATAATACACGTGGGATAGTACACGTGGGATAATACACGTGGCATAATACACGTGGGATAATACACGTGGGATAATACACGTGGGATAATACACGTGGGATAATACACGTGGGATAATACACGTGGCATAATACACGTGCATAATACATGTGGGATAATACACGTGGCATAATACATGTGGCATAATACACGTGGCATAATACACGTGAGATAATACACGTGGGATAGTACACGTGGGATAATACACGTGGGATAATACACGTTGGATAATACACGTGGGATAATACACGTGGGATAATACACGTGGGATAATACACGTGAGATAATACACGTGGGATAATACACGTGGGATAATACACGTGGCATAATACACGTGGGATAATACACGTGGGATAATACACGTGGGATAATACACGTGGGATAATACACGTGGCATAATACATGTGGGATAATACACGTGGCATAATACACGTGGGATAATACATGTGGCATAATACACGTGGCATAATACACATGGCTGCTATCAGCTGTTTACAGTTATAAATCATTCAGAGCACATTTTCCCGCAATATGATGTCACAGCTTTATCTCCGCCCATTAAATTCAAATTTTATTCAGCTCATGTTTGTTTGAGCTAATTCTCATTTAAATGAATATTTTCCAACAATTTCTTCGAGATGACAGTATCAGTGCTATACCAAGAATGTACTGTGCAAATATCTAAGAAATTTGTAAGGGTTTTATACCTTATTTTTTAAAATATGCTACCTAGATGTGAAAGGTGTTTAGATTTTGATAGGTGTGACACAAGCGCCATCTGGTGCCTTTTATAGTCAAGGTGGGCCTTTATGCAAATTTGGCCCGCAAGCAGAGACATGTGAACTTTATTTTCTATACTAAGCGATCCGCACCACAGCATGTTAGATCCATGATCAGTTAAATAACTTTTAATTCTAGTTCATTGCCTTCACCCACGGTTATCATGTTGCTATGAATCTCCTAGTGGCATTAACTCTATAATCTGTGATCTACTGATATTCAATTTTCATCCGTGTAATTACCTTAAATTCAAGTGCTTTCAATACGCTTGAAACTTGATCTGATTATCACTGAATTTGATATTTGTCATTGACTTAATTTTGTGGTCATACATTTCAGATTAATCCAGCATTAACATATTGGCCCAATCATAATAGAATGTGTGCGTTCTTATAACCCCTAGACTCGCTTCCACTACGAAAGAATTTTTCCAGATAAAGACCTGGAACTGGCTGGTTGTGGCGTATGGTCTAACTTTGTCGACATTACTGTCATAGTAACAGTGCATGTAAACTGTTGCTGTCTATGACTGCAATAGTTCCGAGTCAAATTTGTTTCAAAATAATGAATGTTTATTAAATAGTAAAACTGTCAAAGACATATAAGTCATACAATTGACGGAATTCCCAGCAACATGACAATGTATTCTCTGTGAATTATGATTACCAGCAGCCAATGCCTACATGTGGCATAATTCACTATTATAAGTTGGAGCGGCAGATTTGAGTCATCAATTACAAGTACTACGCTGTTTGTGTGCATTCAACCACATTAGCGTGTGGTCTGTCACTAACAACTAACATGTACATATGGAAACAATATTGCTGTAAGCTGTGGCATAGTATACACCAAAATTGTTTCTAAAATGAGCATTAATTATCAAATTCTAGCATATTTCAAACTGTATTATTGCTCGCTTACGGGCCCATTACGAATTGCAGTAAATACACACACGACAGCACTATGGTTATCTTTGTCGCGATAATGGCAAATTGAAACATATATGTATCCCCCCCCCCTAAATGTAAGCAATGTCACCCGTATCAGTACATGCATATCAAGAACGATGCACTATGCAATCACTGCGGTCCGTAAAAGTAACCTGACAAAGATTTCCATGTTAAGAATGCTAGAAGTAACACCTGTACAGAGAGCCTTGGAATTCGCCATTCTGTGAGTCCGCAAATACAAAGCCACAAGATGACGCCATTGCATAATTATGTTAAGCATACCGCGAGATGACCTCAAGAAAACAGGATTCAGTTCAACAAAGGATTTTTGCCAAGGACAAGACACAGTGGTTAAATGAAAAGGACAGATTGAAGCTGTGTGGTTTTCTACTAGAATCGCAGAATAGTGATCAATCAATATCAATAAGTGGGTTGTGTCATTCGTGCATGTGTCTGTATGGTGGACTTGTACAGTTTGCCTGGAAAATACTTAATTATACCTTAGTTCCTAATTATATTTGCAATCAGCAGCATTCAGAGGAAAAGTGCTTTTTGTGAAAGCTAGGTCATGTGAACAAGGTTTGTTCAGCTCTTACCTTAGATAAAGACCATGCAGTTTCTTTAGTTTCATGTCAAGCAGTTTCACAGGTCTTTAAGTGTACTTTTTAAAATAGTGCAAAATCCAAGATGGCCACCAACAAAATCGATCAAGCAGCTTTCCGGCACCAACCCTGTATCATGGGTCAATTAGTAAGAAACCTTATGGATCCTTACTGCCCAGCCATTCTTAAGGACTCGCTTAAGAATACGATGTACATATGCTAGATGAATAGACAGATGAAGTAGCAACACAATTACGTCAAATTAGTAACACACTATTCAACAGTTAGTGTGTATGGAATAAGTAATTTAAATTATGATTTCGCAGCCTCTTACTTAGCCCTATTGGAGTGTGCGTGTCAGATGTACATTTGGCCCGGGCTATTCAAAAGGCGGTGTTCAAGAGTCTGATTTTGTTTATGTGTGAATGGTGGTATCATCTTTTATGTTTAGAACTCAAAGAGCTTGACATGGCTAGATATGTACGTGTATCACGATCGTAAGAGTTGGTATGGTGGCGGTGGGGTGTGGAGACGAGTGGGGTGGGGTGGAGCTCATACACACATATTTAGCATAGTATTAAAAAATCCAAGAGGATGATATTTATTACTTAGAGATCTATGTAGTTATAGGAGATGGCCTCTAAGCGCATCTAATTTTTACATTCTTTTGATGGAGGCCCCAGACACACGCCCCTCCCATTTTAAGTGGGGGGGGGGGGGTGTAGAGCTAACAATTCTTAGACACATTCCTCAAATGCACCCACCGGCATTGCACTGTGTATACAAATTATTTCTACCTTTGCATCTGCTTCACACGTCAATTAAAAATTTGAGTTTGAGAGCTGCTGTTAATTCTAATTAATATCCCACATTGCTGCACCCAGCCGCCCATCATTGCACTTATGTTATATTATACCGACTAAGCAAGGCATTAACGGAGCGTGGACCAGTATCAGGAGTATGTATCTCGCAAAGATACATGCAACGTTTACAGATTTAAAAAAAGCAATACGTTACATGTGACTGCCACTACATAAATAGTGTTTGCATTGATGATTTGATTCGGCCTAGAAGGACTCTCATATTACTTTATGGACCTGTGTTTATGTCAAAACAACCAAACTAATACAACTGCTCAGTCTGCTCTGAATATCCTAGAAATCTGGTTTAAAGTAAAGTGTACTCATTTTTCGCAAAGAAACAGGTAAATGGCACAGCTGGCCCCCCCCCCCCTGCCCAATGGGCAATGGGGGACAGCGGGCCCCACTGCCCCCGTGCTTCCAGCGCCCCTGGTTTTACTGCTGCCAGTGGTCTATCCACCAGTAACTCTGTTGATAAAGAGTTAAAGCATTAAAGAGTTACTTCCCTTAAATGGCAGTTTTGAAAAAAATTTGTCATATACATAAGTATTAAACCCCACAGGATATGGCAAATGAACTTCACATGAGAGAACAAAATTCCCCATGAATATGGCTGTTAAACCCACATTATATGGTCAGTGAACCCCGCAATAGTGAACAAAATTCTCCGTAGGCATGGCCATTCCACCACACACTTATGGCGCTTTTAGCCCGCTTATTATGTCCTGATAACCCCACACATATAGGTGGTTTTAGGGTGCTACTCATAAACGGCTTTCATACAATGATGCACCCCACAAGTTAAAAATTGCACAAGTGTCTACGTTGATACATCCGCCTGTCTGTCGCAGTTGGTTTTCCACACTTTTTCGCAGTCCTTCAACGTATTCAACTGAGAACTGCTACATTGCTTTGTTATGAGAAGCTACAGACCAAGTTCGAGTTTTTTTGATGGAGTTATGGCCCCTTTCCACTTAGGAAATATGAAAAATATCAGCTTTCCTACTTTTTTTCGCACTCCTTCAAGATATTTAAGGAAAAATCGGTACATCGCTTTAGTCTAAGGTGTTACAGAGCAAGTTCGAGTTTCAGAAATTTTCGTCAATTTTTCATGGAGTTATGCCCGCTTTCGATGAAAAATATCAGCTTTCCACACTTTTTCGCAATCCTTCAAGATATTTGAGGGAAAATTGGTACATCACTTTAGTATAAGGAGTTACAGAATAAGTTCGAGTTTCAGACATTTTCGTCAGTTTTTCATGGAATTATGGCCCCCTTTCGACTCATGAAATGCGAAAAATATTAGTTTTCTGCCCTTTTTCTCGCAGTCTCAAGATATTCAACTGAGAATTGGTACATTACTTTATGATGAGAAATTACAGACCAAGTTCGAGTTTCAGGCGTTTGCGTCATTTTTGATGGAGTTATGTCCCCTTTTTACTTATGAAATACAAACATATCAGCTTGCAAGACTTTCCTTCTCCGTCACCATATATAACTGAAACTTGGTTTATTGCTATGCTGTGAAATTACAGATCAAGTTCGAGTTTCAGCTGCTTCTGTCAATTTTTAATGGAGTTTTTAACTGTCAACCTCTAAAGATTTATATCACCAGGTAGGGGACATTTATTGCAAAGCAGCAATACTTACAGAATGCTTGTTATTATTATATCATGTTTCTCAATGCAGGATCCTGTGCCGACGCACCATAATTATAAAATTAGGGCCGTAAAAAATTGTATGGGCCCCTTAAGTTTTTGGTTTTAGGAGCCCAGGGCCCGAATTCTATAAACTTCTTAACTTAAGTCTACCAAAACTCTAGGTGGTCTACCTTAGTAAGTGCCCCGCTTATGTTGAGATTCAGAAAACGACATAAGTGCCCCACATACGAATGTGGACCGCATAACTTAAGCACCCCGCTTAAAACCGCGCTCGGCTCGTTGTTATGGTATTATGTCCATATCATGCTCATTTCTTTGACACTGACTCGACCGTCGGTGACGAAGACAATAGAACGAATAGCGTGCTTTCCTATTAAGCACAAATTTGTATTTGGAAAACGTGTTAAATTAGAATTAAATTTTGGCAATGGCGGTAGAAAACAGCAAGAAGCGCAAGCCAAATTTTTCTGATGCTGAAAAAATCCGCTTAATCGAGGAATATGAAAAAGAAAAAGAAATTCTTTCCGGCAAATTTGGCCCAAATATAACCAGCAAGAGAAAGCATGAGGCATGGCGGCGGGTCACCAAGAACATGAACAGCCAGAATCCGTCTGTTGTGAGAACACCCACCGAGCTGCAGAAAAAGTGGCAAAATCTATCCACCACCATGAAAGATGACTATCGTCACTTTCGTAAGGAGACAATGAAAACAGGTATATGCCTATGTATTGAACAACTCTTAGACTGTGCAGCCTAGCATTCCGTACTCCATAAGCAAAATGCAATGAATGATGCCACTACAAACCTTTACTTTTCATCATTGATGATGTCTCCGCCTCTGCAACGCCCACCCCACCCCACCCACCCCTCTACCCACCACAGCACGCACGCACGCTCGTTATCTGTGGTATGATACTTTTCAAATGTTTTCCGATGACACAGAATGTAATGTTGACATCTGGGTGAATACTTGTTTTCACTTTGCTTAACTCCAAGTGGGGGGACGTGGAAGGCTAACAACGCGTAGGAAAGCTCACCAAATAAACAATTTGAAGATATGCCTATTATTAATGTATCATTAAATGAATTTTGAAATCCACGTAGTATTAGTGAACTTTTCCAATAAGGCCAATTATATGATATGTCAAACGAGAATAAATCATTTGAAAAACGATTGCATTAAGACTAAAATACCCGTACAAGTAGATTGATGTGATACTTGAAAGATCAAGGCATATAGTCGCTATTAAAGTTTAAATTCCAATTCATCTTGATATTCATTGATGATATATTTACTTTATAGGTGGGGGACCTCCGCCGGAACAACCCTCTGCTGTCTCTCAAAAGATGTGCCCCGTGCTTGGCGAGGACGACCCAACAGTCCACGGTATTCCGGGAGGGATAGATAGTTTGGTGTGTGGTGAAAATTCAAGGTACGTATGAATAATATGCGTGCGTGAGTGCGTGCGTGCTTGTGCGTGTGTGTAATTCTAATTAACATTCATTACAGATGCATTAATTGCAGAAAACCGTCTTTGATATTGAAATATTATTTTGTATAAGTAAGCTAGGATAATACAGCGATTGATTACAGAATGTGTGACTTCACAATGATTAACAACAATTAAGACGATATTATCTTTGCATGATGGATAAATAAGCTATGCTAAGAAGTTGCTTTAAAAACCATGTGGTCTCCTCGGGAGTACCTTTCATGCTAAGTTTCAGTCATTTCACTTTCTTTTTTTGGCACATCAAAATGAAAACAAACCATTTCGTGTGTGATTATTAAAGTTGTCACCAACAGCGTCACATATTTTAGTAAAAAATGTAAATCTCCCTATCATCTGCCAACAAACTGACTGACAAATGAATTCGTCTTCAGTAACTACTGCTTTGTGCACCAATTAACCCTTTAATGTCTAAATTTATTCATTAAAATATATTATTCTCTCTTACCGTGTTGATTTACAGATCAACATAATACTATTTTTGAAATTTTACAACTGGAATGACTGCCTCGGTAAATGAGCCAGTCATTCCAGTGTTAACATTTCGAAAATAGTCTTCTATTATTTGGCTTGTCTTCTAAGGAGGCCGTTGTTAACCGTCTTAGGAGGCAAAGGGTTACATATACGAAGGCTTATTTTACAGATTGCGTCTCTGTCAGGACATTCTTCAGAGGTCACCTCTAGTTATACAGTAATAAATAATATATGACTAAATCACAAATATTTTAATGATTTCAGAAGTTCGTCTGATACGTCAGCCGTTTCGTTCAACGATCCAAGTTGTAGGACACCTCAGTCTGGCTCACAGTCGTTTTCCATGGTAGCACTAACAAGTCCATCTGCGTCAATCAATGCCAGTACATCTAAAAGAAAGATTAGCGACAATGAAGTAAATAATAACGAGCTGCATCGCGAATTATTGCAGCTGGAGAAGAAAAGATGTTAATGGAGATCGAGAAACTAGAATTGGAAATCTTCATATTGAAGGATAAAAAGAAGGAAATACTGGAAAGAGACAGTTCGCGTGCTGCTGCTGGAGGCAACGACACATTAGTGTATATGGAACTATAGATTCAATGCTATTCAATCAGATATCACCTTAGCCTTTCTTGTTGATTACGTCAGGCGACATATCTGTAAAACGCGTCTTTGACGCCTAGACCTTTTAAAGAATATTTTATTTTTCATATAAAAATGTCTGTTTGTAGACTAACGGAAGACTATTTTTGGAAGTTTACCACCAGAATGACATGCTCGGTAAACGAGCCAGTCATTCTAGTGGTAGAATTACAATTAGGTCTGTAAACGAGCCAGTCATTCTAGTGGTAGAATTACAATTAGGTCTGTAAACGAGCCAGTCATTCTGGTGGTAGAATTACAATTAGGTCTGTAAACGAGCCAGTCATTCTGGTGGTAGAATTACAATTAGGTCTGTAAACGAGCCAGTCATTCTAGTGGTAGATTTACAATTAGGTCTGTAAACGAGCCAGTCATTCTAGTGGTAGATTTACAATTAGGTCTGTAAACGAGCCAGTCATTCTAGTGGTAGATTTACAATTAGGTCTGTAAACGAGCCAGTCATTCTGGTGGTAGAATTACAATTAGGTCTGTAAACGAGCCAGTCATTCTGGTGGTAGAATTACAATTAGGTCTGTAAACGAGCCAGTCATTCTGGTGGTAGAATTACAATTAGGTCTGTAAATATGCATTTCTCAAGACCACCACGGAAGCCGTTCTCGGCCCTTTTAGGCATCAAAGATTTAACAAAAATCCCACGAATTAATATGTTTTCATCATTTCGAAACTGTTTTTTGACAAAACTTGACATTACACGTTATTAAGCATGGTGGCGACCACAATTATGATGATGATAGTGATGACGACACCGACAATGACGACGACGACGATGATGATGATAATGATGATGCAGCCAATAATATGATATAGATTTCACACATAAAAAATTAAATATTCATATTTAACAAAACTGTGAGAGAAAAAACATGAAATTTATATCTCCATGAACTATGATACAATATAGCTAGCATTATTAGTTTCCGAATGTACAGCTGGCTTTGTTTCCTTTAGAAAGTATCACAGGGAATGCAAAATTGTAATATTGTGAGAATAAATGTACTTGAAGCCATGTCTGCGTATTTTATGAGATGGACATTAGACATGGGTCTCCGTTTAACCATTTACAGTCTTAGACGACCAAAACAGCCTCCTTAGTAGTCATTCTAAATGCCAAATTACTGATCAATAGAACACCATTTTTGGAATTTCACCACTGGAATGACTGGCTCGGTTACCGAGCCAGTCATGTCAGTGGTAAAATTTCAAAATTAGTCTTCTATTGATCGGCAAATTTACACTCTATTGTGAAATTTTTAATTTTTAAACATAAATTTAGGCATTAAAGGGTTAAGAATTACATATATTGAACAATCTATTCTGATTTTCAAAAAGGTTTTGCACTTACCTAACGGAAATGGTTATTGGCTAACAGATTTCTGGCTGCGGCACCGGCTGCTCTGACTTCATGTTCTACTTCTACGTCATCAACAGCACCTGGCTCTGCCTGCCCGTTGACATCATCTTCCTCAAAATCTGGCAAACCTCGGTCTTTGGCGATGTTGTGGAGGATGGCACAAGATCCTATTATGTTACAGGATTTTGCTGGCGAATAACGCAGTTCTCCATGAAGACAATGAAATCGCCGTTTCCACTGCCCGATGCCTCTTTCAACAACATTTCGAGTGGTTTTGTGAGATATGTTGTAGGCCCGTTGTTGAGCGTTGTTTGGTTGAAGATACAGCGTCATTAGCCAAGTTTTTAGGGGGTAGCCAGAATCACCAAGAATATATTCATGACCCATCCTTGTTTCCATCAAGCGAGTGAGGCCACTTTCCCGTAGAATAACAGAATCGTGAGTACTGCCAGGCCAGCTCGTCACCACATTGATGAAGCGACATTTAGCATCCATAACAACCTGCGTATTAATGGAATGATAGTTCTTGCGGTTAATGTAGCGTTCCTCGTGATCCGACGGGCTAGTAATCCATATGTGCGTTCCATCGATTACTGCCATCACAGCTGGAAAACCTGCGATTTCATAAAAATCACCAATGATATTGTGAATATCTTCATTTGCTGTAAATTTGATTATTCTAGGTATTAAACGCACCAATGCCTCCGACACATCTGAAACTGCACGACATGTAGTTGATTGCGATACACTAACAGTGTCACCGACCGTCCTTTGGAATGATTCTGTTGCGTAAAAACGTAGCGCGATGAATAATTTCTCAATGGGCAATAGAGCATGATTTCTCATAGCCCTTGGTTGAAGTTCTTCATGTATTACATCAACAAGACTCAGAATTGCTTCTCTGTCGAGTCTGTATCTTTGATACAGCTCCACGTCATTATAGGCATCCAAAGGATGCAATCGGTCTCTAAAAATGCGTTGTTGACGAATACCACGCCTTCTTTCTTCTTCCATTATTGCACTGACTATTAGCAAAGCCATTTCTACTACGCTTGTACGATGATATAAATGGTAGATTGGCGAGAGAATAGAGTTTTAAACACCCCACGCAAAGTTAGGACACCTACCGAGGTGTCTTATTTCTGAGTCGAGATATACGTGCAGTACCGTCGCTAAGAGGTGTTCTGAATACCGCTTAAGTTAAGCACCCCGCCTATGTGCTAATATAGGTGGGGTGCTTACACTTAAGTAGTTTATAGATTTCGGGCCCAGGTGGCTACATGGTTAAAAAGCTAAAGCTTTATCACTGAATTTATATTATATTGTGCTGAATTATGGTAGATAATAGTATTCTGAAACTGGCATAATTTGTAAATGAGTGTTGGTGAAAGCCGTTGTAACATGTTTTCAAAATCATATCAGTTATTCAAATGAGATTGGAATGGAGGAATCTAGCTTTAGCTATGCCCCCACCCCCACCCCCCTAGCTAAATTCCACACATGCTTTGACTATGTTGTCATCAATCGATCCCTTCACTCTCAGAATCTCAATTTCCAGAAATATATACAGTTAAGCTGTTGAATATTTTGAAACTAATTTGACTGCTTACCCAGTCAAATTAGTTTCAAAATATTCAACAATGTTTATTAAATAGTAAAGACAATTCGTACAGCATGACTGACTATTAAGCGTTTATGACGGACTAAATCGTGTCATTCATGACATAATTGATTATGAAGTCAGCCTACATGTGACATAGTTGCTTATGATGTCATAGTCGGTAAACAAGTCATAACCGGTAAAACAGGTCAACCGGTAAAATGTTTGACCATACCACCAAAACCTCAAAAAATTTCAAATGGGGGAACCACCAATCTGGTGCTTTTCTGCCCATATATAGTCAAGATCGATTCAATCCACAGGCTCGCCCAGGAAGGGTATAAAAGGGACAAAAATTCCAGTCCAGATCATTCAGATTTTTGGTCTCGCATCGCGACCAAGCATCAGGTTAAATAATCTTCTACAAGTAGCCCATATAACTGACTACGTTGTTATTCTCTGTCATATGATTGATCGATAAACTGGATTCCTCTTACAGTCAGTTAAAAGTAGCTGTTATGCCAATCACAAATCACAGTAGCATTTATTTGACTCTAGCCCCAATGTCTCATCAACCCTATGTCCAAGCCATAGTGCATCTCTATAGACGAGGAGCATCTTGCTGTAGCCTGCAGAGTTATGGAACTGGGGTGAATATTATAACACAAACACAGCCATATTATTCAGAGAGAATTTGCTTTATTTGACATCTTAATAGCTGCCGAAGCCGGACTTGATAGAGTAGTTGACACAACTGGAAAGCTCATATATATTATTTTATTATTCACTTACTACATGGAATTTATGATGCCTGATTAATAGAATGACAATCAGAAATCGCTGAAATCCCACCCTACCCACCCACCCCTGCACCAACACAATCTCCATAGTTTGGTGACCTTGACCTTTTGACGCCAAAGTCAATATGATTGTTTGACACTCTGAGGCCAACCTCCCACCAAAGTCTGGTGTACAAGTGAGTAAGGCTTGTGAGATACTTGCTTTGAGTGATCACGATCAATTTTCTAAGAATAATCGTGATTACTTGATTAATCAGCTTGGGTACAAATTTATATAATTAAAAATAATAGCGATATAATCGTGAATAACTCAAGTTCTATTGAAGGGATCATTATGAATATGCTGTGAGCTTGTCCTTGGTGGTCCGAAGAACTCTATTGATTTTTGCACCAAGCCATCGAACGTCAAGGTGACCTAATTAATTATGTACTATGGTGTTTCCGTATGATAACTTGAGTTGATTTAAGGAATCATTACTAATGTTGGGTGGGAGGGTGTCCTTGGTGTTTCGAAGAACCCTATTGATTTTGGTGTCAACGATCAAGGTCACGGTGACCAATTTTGAGTGGGAGGTGGTGCTTGACAGAATGGGGGGCATACATTAGCAATTTCCGATTGCCGTTCTTGTTAAAAGGTAGGATTTTAAATATTTTATGCAGTAGCAGTTATTCACAATTATATCAATATTATTTTAATCTTATAAATTCATGATTTAACAAATGTTCGTGATTTTCGATTTACTCTTGTTTTCGATCATGTCTAGTCTGGTGAATATCCCTTAAGTCATGTCAGTAGAACTTCAGCTATTGTCTGTAAACAATGACCGTGACTATTTGACCCAAAAAACAATGACCGTGACTATTTGACTATTTGACCCAAAAAACGATGAAAACCTCATCAGTAGACGTAACCCTTTAAGCCTTGAATTTGTTCAAGAAAATTAATTTTTTCAAAGAAAATGTCAATTTGCAGATGAAGAGAATACTATTTTTTAAAGTTTAGCACTGGAATGAATGGCTCGGTTATCGAGCCAGTCATTCCAGTGGTAAATTAAAAAAAATAGTCTTCTCTTCGTCTGCAAATTGAAATGTCTCGAGACCACTGCAGAAGTTGTTTTTGGCCAATATGAGTGTTAAACGGTTAAATGATTATCCAGAAACCCAATGCCATTATTTGGTTCATATTGGGTCACCATGACCATGACCGTTAATCTTTTGACCCCAAAATCAATAAGCAACTTCATACATTCAGGGATAGCATCGCATGTTTTATACCCTCCATATATAATTACCCACCCATCCCACCCGTGAATGATAATTTTGAAATATTTGTAACACTAAAAATTAGCAAATATTTCTCCCCTCATGAAAGATTGCACAGCAGCACTAACAATGATATATGAAATTATATCTCTTACTTTAAAATACATTAAAATACATTTGCGTAGTAAATAACATTTGGTACAAAACAAACAATGCTTATTCCAGTCAAACCTGTCTTTATGAGACACTATGAACCATTAGGAAATAGAAACTAAAGACAAATGAATTTAGCCCTAAAATTTGTTCAAAAAGATTTTAATTTTTCTCAGAAAATGTCCATTCGCCAGCCAGATTATTTTTGAAAATTTACCACTGAAATGACTGGCTCGGTTATTGAGCGAGTCATTCCAGTGGTAAGTTTCCAAAAGCAAGTTAATTTTCTTGAAAAATCTTGACAATTAAAGGGTTAGAATTTATCTCCTTAAGGTTATGTACGCATGAATAAGTTTCACAAAATATATGTTTTTCACAGATTTTTGCGGAACTTTAATTTGTTAAAACCAAGAGCGCTGTACTGGTCAAGCCGGTCCAAATTGGAGCAGTCTTGAGCAAGGCTCAGCCTCACTGACGGGCCAATAGAAAACTACTTTTGAAAATATACCACTTGAATGACTGGCGCGATAACCGAGTCAGTCATTGATGTGGTAAACTTTCAAACTCTTCTCTTGGCCTTCAAATGAGAATTAACGAAGGAAAAAATGTAATTTTCTTGACAAATCTTGGCCATTAGAGGCTTAAGAACTTTCAAGGACTGTGCTATGAACCCTGTATGGTACGTAGTTTTTGGAACCTAACTACGGTTCTCTTTAAGATATCTGATCTCTTAACCCTTTCACACACAAAATGGCCAAAAACAGCTTTTGCAGTGGTCTTGGGAAGTGTCCATTTGCAGACCACGAGAAGGCTATTTTTGGAAATTTATCACTAGAATGACTGGCTGGATAACCGAGCCAGTCATTCCAGTGGTAAATTTTCAAAAATAGTCTCGTGGTATGCAAATGGACATTTTCTTTAGGAAATTTGATGGTTAAAGGTTATAAGCCTTTAATGAGTAAATTTTGTCAAGAATATGAGAATATCTGCTTATTAAATGTGCACGCCAAGATTGAATTATTCTTGACAATTTACCACCAGAATCAAGCCAGTCATTGCAGTGGTAAATTTACAAAATAGGTTCTTTGGCCTGCAAATGGACATTCCTCAAGACCACTGTAGATGCTGGTTTTGGTCAGCTTCACCATGAGCAGGTTAAAGAACTACCCTCATTCATGTCGTCTGACACCGCCACCAACCCCCGCCCAAAAATCATGCGTCCATTTTAGACAGGTTTGACTGTATTATCTTGTAAAATTTGAGCTTGCAACAAGAGTACATTGAAGCATTTAACAGTTTGTGTGATGGGACGGACTGGAACAAGAGTAACAGCAAAAACAATCATTCAAAACGACCTCGCTAGGTTCCATAAACTCAAACCTCACTCTACCTAGCGTGATTCTTCAACATATTTCAATAGAAATTTGTATACTATCTCGATTCATTAAAAGTCAAAATGCTTTTTTCCTGAATTTGAAAAAAAAAAATCAGAAAATTTAACAAATTATGGCAACGTGTTTAATATATTTTGAAATTATGCAGCATTTGCAACTTCTAGTTGAATATCGTAATTTTTATCCACTGGAATAATAACTGGCTCAATAACCGATAACTGAACCAGTCATTTCAGTGGTAACTTTTCAAAAATTCCTCTCTAGGCATGAAAATGCTCATTTATTAGTTATCCTGAAGCAATAAGATTAGGAAAATATTTGAAAATTTCAGTGACGATCGTCTTCTCTTGAGCTGCTGTCTTCATTTGATATGTGTAGCCGCCATTATTTGAAATGACGCTGTCGCGCAAAGCCCAGTATAAAGCCATTCTCATAAAGTTAATAATAGTCAGTGTACTGTTGGCCTGGATAGCGGATAATAACACTATTGATTCAGGATAACTTTAACCCTTAAGGGGTCAAGATTGGTCAAGAAATTTTGCTTACTGAATGTCCATTTGCAGCCCAAGAGATGACCATTTTTGAGCCAGTCATTCCAGTGGTAAATTTTCAAAAAATGGTCGTCTCTTGTCCTGCAAATGGACATTCATCAAGACCACTGCAGAGGCCAGTTTTGGCCGGCTTGACCATTTAAAGGGTTAAGCGAAAATAATCTTTATTTGTACACACTTTTGTGAGTTGTCTGGGTAACCAGCACAAATATTTCCATTATCATTACCTTCTGCATTGATGAGAAAGCCGAGGAAGCAGTACAGAGCTACAGAATGAGACGAGGCGTTCAGAATGCTATAGCACTAACAATCAAGCATTGAAAACAAACTAAGACAATGGAAATAAATAATAATAATAATGTGATTTATATGCAGATATCATAGCTGTGGCCAATGTAACATGTTTGTCAAATAAAATAAAACATACTGGAAAATATTGTGAACATAATTGAATTGGCGGAAATTTGGCAGCCTTCAAATTTAATTGTTTAAAATTTTCAAAATGAACATTTCTTACTAACTAACACGTTTCTGGGTTTTTTGGTTTTTTTTAAGAAACATGTTAGGTTATTTCTGAGATGTGGTGTATTAGATATAAGCTGGCGGCATTGAAAATGGGTATGATGTGATAATAACACAGTGCTCACTGACATTTACCATGGATATTGAATTGAATCCAGTTTCTCAGTCAATCATATGACATCATAATCATCTACGTCACACGCAGGCTGATGTCATAATCAATTACATCATGATAACATGATTTAGTCTGTTACAAATGCTTAATAGTCCGTCATGTTGTACGAATTGTATGTCTTTACGATTTAATAAACATTCTGTTGAATATTTTGAAACTAATTTGACTGGACGTTGTTGGCAGCAACAGCACCCAGTCAAATTAGTTTCAAAATATTCAACAGCTTACCGGTACAGTTTTCTGGGAATTCAGATTCAGGGAGTGCAGGGATAGATCGATCCCAACACGGGGAAAGCATGAGATGAGGGGCATTTCGAAAACTGGATTCGGGCATTGCATCAGTAAACGTTGCTTTGCTGGATTGCATAAGTTCCAGCACTTTAACATTTAAGATGGGTGCGATTACGGGATTAAATCAAAAATCCTGATTATGTTTTAAATCGTGAATTTATATGATTAAAAATTAAATAATCCAATAATCGTGAATATTTTCTATTGCATAAAATATTTCAAAACCTAACTTTCAATTACTTTTAATGTGATCAGTCATGAAAAATTACATTTTGCTTAGTGAATGTATGTCCATTTGCTGGGCAAGAGAAGACTATTTTTGAAAATGTATTACTGGAATGCCTGGCTCGAAAATCGAGCCAGGCATTCCAGTGATACATTTTCAAAAATAGTCCTCTCGTGTCCTGCAAATGGACTTTTCAAAACACCATTGCAATTTTAGTCATTGATATTCTTTTGTTGTTATGTCTTGGTAATTTGTATCCAAGCTGATTAATCAGGTAATCACGAATATTTTTTAATAATCTATCGTGATCACAACGCAATAATCGCACAAGCCTAAAGATGGGTATGGGAGCGAACCTGTCCATTCAGCAGAGCACTCCTCATGCATATATTATATGGGATTGCACACATAACCGCACCCTGTCATTTAATCTGGATATATAACATTGCACTAATACCCACCGACCCCCCATTGCTGACATTTATCCTGAGCATACACTAATAGCCGCGGTATACTTGCACCAATGATGATTGCATCTAACCATTTATTGTTCAAGACTGAGCAAGTAAAATGAGATTTTTGTTAAGTTAATGTTCAAGAGGCCAAGAGAAGACTATTTTTGAAAATTTACTGCTGAATAGTAATCCGTGCTAAATTTTCAAAAATAGTCTCCCCTTGGACTGTAAATGTACAGTTTTCAAGACCACTCTTGAGGGCAATGGAGGAATCCAGTTTTAGCTATGCCCTGTCCATCCCTAGTTAATCTCCAACCACACTTCGCTCATGTTGGGAGCGATCTTGCTCTGAATTCCCTGACTATCAATTTCCAGAAAACTATATAGGTAAGCTGTTGAATATTTTGAAACTAATTTGACTGGGTGCTGTTGCCGCCATAAGCAGTCAAATTAGTTTCAAAATATTCAACATCATGTTTATTAAATAGCAAAGACCTACAATTCCTATGCCACTTAATCCGTCATTAGATATTCATGACAAACCTATCTACGTCACGAATATCTACATCATTCATGCTGTAATTGATTATGACATCATCATACATGTCACGTAGTTAACTATGACATCATATGATTGATGGGTAAACTGGAAAGGTTCATTAACATTAACATGTTAAACGTGTCTACAAACAGAATTAAGAGTCAAAACACACCAAATGATGCTTTTGTATAAATTAGAAAAAATAAAATATATTATGTGCATATTTTCAAATTTTGCCATGTAACGCCATTTTACTTCCATTTCCCAGGAGAATTGTGAGAATGATTGTTGTGCTATGACATCATTGTGTGAATAATATTTTGCTGTTGATCATTGATAGGTCACAACATCTGTCATACACAATCATTGACATATTTACTCTTCTACGGTCAAGCCGGCGTCTGCAGTGTTCTTGAGGAATACCATTTGGGGGTCAAGATAAGATAATTTTTGATAATTTACCACTGGAATGACTGGCTCAATAAATTAAAAAAATCCTGGCCTGCAGATGAACGTCTAAACAGCAAAAATATCAAAAAATTTAGTTTTTCTTTAAGAATCTTGACCATTAACCCTTTACCACTCATATCAGCCAGAACGGCTTCTGTAGTGGTCTTGATAAATCTCCATTTGCAGACCAAGAGAAGACCATTTTTGAAAATTTATCACTGGAATGATTGGCTCGATAACTGAGCCAGTCATCCCAGTGATAAATTTTCAAAAATAGTCTCTTGGTCTGCAAATGGACATTCTATATGAGAAAATTAAAATTTTCTTGAAAAAATTGTAAGGGTTAATGTGTTAATGAGATACAGGAGAAATGCTAGCATTTTATAAACTAGATCTTGAATCTCAGGTCCAGATTCATAATGGTATTAGACGCCAGTCTATTCTGAAAACATGTGTGGCATAATCAAAATCCATGCTGTTGATGAATGATTCACGTTATGACATCAAACCGTGAAGTGGGGGTCAAAATTCATTTCTTTAAGCAACATTTTAAGCGAAAATTTATCAAACTTGTTAATTCATAAAATATGATAAAGTTTATTTTCAGCATTTTATTGAAATTTATGCTCGTTTGTGATTTCCTTTAAACTGGGCATTGATAGAAAGCTTAATAGCAAG
Source organism: Chaetoderma sp. LZ-2023a (assembly GCA_034401795.1). NCBI lineage: Eukaryota > Metazoa > Mollusca > Caudofoveata > Chaetodermatida > Chaetodermatidae > Chaetoderma > Chaetoderma sp. LZ-2023a. The sequence continues at coordinate 2,489,135 of CM067371.1, forward strand.
CTATTGGTTGCTGATGATAATGATGATGATGATGGTAATGATGATGATGATGATGAGTGACTGTCTTCTGCGGCTGAAGAAGTGAAAACTGCTTTCTGTTGCGAACAGTTTTTCCTCCACCTCCTCCGTGTCTTGTCCACTGAGCGAGTCATAGGCTCATTTAGGTTCTTTCTCGTCTTAGTGGATCTATATTACATTCTTTTGCAGTCTGCTCGCAAAACACTTAGCAAGTTGTTGCGGCGTCCTTTGCCTGCCTGATACCTGTTGGCACCCAGCACTGCAAATTTTAGTGCTTTCTCAGCAGGCATATTTTCTAGCAATCGAAGACAATCTCCGAACATAGACCATCGTTGTTGCGCTACCTTCACAGATAGTGACTGTGTTACACAGTTTACAGAACCGCACACCTGATATTAGCCTGTGTGGCAAGCGATGACTTGTAATCGCTCGTAGATGTATGCTATAACATGTGTCAAGTTTGTATAAGAAAGCTAATGTTTACACACTTAAATTAATCAAATTAATTAACCGCATACATTACTGTGAAAATACTCGGACAACTGATTTGAGTTGGCTAATGAAAGTATGTTTGACAAGCAGATTGTATGTATTTATTCAGTAATATACTTTTTTACTGACTGGATCTTATATTACCCCTTTAACTCATATTAGCCAAAAATGGCTTCTGCAGTGGTCTTCAGAAATGTCCATTTACAGACCAAAAGAAAACCGGCCTCTGCAGTGGTCATGGGGAATGTCAATTTGCTGGCCAAAAGAAGACTATTTTTGAAAATTTACCATTGGAATGACTGGCTCGATAACCGAGCCAGTCATTCCAGTGGTAAATTTTCAAAAATTGTCCTCTTGGTCTGCAAATGGACATTCTCTATGAGAAAATTGAAATTTTCTTGAATAAATTCGAGGGTTAAAGGGCTGTCTGCTAAATTTTCTGCAGATTACATTTTCGTTGAGTTTAACTCGGGATATGCTGAATATTTAGCTAAGCCACCAACAACTTTCAGTCAAAATATTGAGCTTGTTCAGAGTTATGTCCATCGAAATTATTGTCTGGTAACTTGCAGCAGTGAACAATACTAGAAAATATATTAACTTTTTAACCCTCGAATTTGTTCAAGAAAATCTAAATTTTCTCAGAAAATGTCCATTTGCAGACGAAGAGAACTATTTTTGAAAATTTGCCACTGGAATGATTGGCTCGGTTATCGAGCGTCATTCCAGTGAACAGTTTTAAAAAATAGTCTTCTCTTGGTCTGCAAATGGACATTTCTCAACACCACTGCAGAGGCCATTTTTGGCTGATATGAGGGTTAAAGGGACAAACGAGAGCAATCAAAGATTAGACCCGCACCCTCACATTTTTCGGATTTTCAGATCACAGGCTACATTGTGGAATCCTAACGTATGGTCATGCGTTTTCTTGTGTTAAAATCTGAGCCAAATCGGACCAGTAGTTTCTAAGATGGCTATAATTCCAGAATTTGATCTGATGCAGATCCGAGTTTTTCTATCCAGATCACGATCACAGTCTGGAAATCCTCATTTACCACAAGATCTTTTATGTTAAAATTGAAACCAAATCGATCATCTGGAACATCCACATTTCAACTACAAAGGCCATCAGATATAAGTAAAACCCTGAGTTGACCAGAATTGTACCAAGAACACAGCAGACATTTTCTTTACGGCCATGTTTCTATACGTATCAACTGCCTGTGAACAAATTTTAATGGCCCTTAGTTCCTAATCATATCTCACAAATTTCAGCCCAATCCGCTTTAGTGGTTCTGTAGAAATCGTTTTCATGAAAACTAGGTCATTTACATCTAAGATGGCCACTAAAACATGAGCCCAATCAAGTTTCCTTGAACAAGATGAGCTTTCATGAGTATTGAATCGATCACCAAGTGGATTCAGAAAAGATTTTTAAAGACATTTCTAAAAATCAGCCAAAATATAAGATGTCCCACCAGCCAAATCGGCCGATCAACTTTGTTTGAACAAACTTGAATCTCTATGTACTATGGATGTTTCCTGTCAAATATAATTGAATTCAGCCCAGTGGTTCTTAAAAAGAAATTGTCTAAAGGAAAGGTTGACGGACGGATGGTCGCCACAGCATAAGCGCACTTGACCTTTCAGACAAGGCGAGCTAATTAGTAGCTTTTGAGATATAGCTCAGGACAGACAGATAGACAGCAAGACAGACAGACAGACACATATGATTGGTATGGGGCAAGGGTAATTAAATACGGTTATGTTCCAGACATGTCCTTTAGGTTATACTTTGATTCACAAGCAGAACAATCACAGTCCAGTAAATACCCTGCCTGGCCTCCTAGGGAAAACAAGCACACAGCATTCTGTATTAGCTATTATGGCTCAAATTGGTGCTTCTACAGTAGTCTATCCATTTACAGGCTAAGAGAAGACTATTTTTTTTAATTTGACTGCAATAGGTGGCTTGGTAACTGAGCCAGCCATCCCAGTGGTAAATTAAAAAAAACACAATATTGAAGATTAACAGGGGTCTGGTAGTCAGTGGCTTCTAGATTTTAGGCTGGGCTACCAAATTTCAAAATCCTTCAATCCATATTTTAAGATTGCGAACAGAAATTCATTTTATATATCTGACAAGTCTATTGCAGGTTGAGCCAATATTATTAATCTTAAAAAACAACGTTTTAACACTTTCTATATTAGTCAATCCTAAATTATTACATCCATAATTTCTAAATGTTTGACCCTGTGTGCCGGTGCATTAAAATGATAAAATTGGGCCCCTGAAAAATTGTCTGGGCCCATTAAGTTTTGCATTTATGGGCCCGGGTGGCTACATGATTAAGAGGGTAAGCGTCTGAAACATCACTGAAAATCTCTTCTCTTAGCATGCAAATGGATAATCACTGAGCAGCATTTTGATATTCTTGACTAAACTTAACCGCAGTAGAATTAAGCGCATCACGACTCTATTCCCTACTGATTTAACATACTGGCACCAGTATTCATAGGATGCAAGCATCATAGAGACACAATAGTAAATAACATAATCTCTCCGCTCCACAGACTCGTTGAGATGCCATTATACCAGGATCCATCTGCTCCACTCATACAGATGCCGGTTGATGTCAGATTCCACGTGACATAATTGCTGTTAACATTGTCATTCAACATGGCACTGACATATCCATTGATGAACGGTTGATAGGTGGCACGTTGCATGTCTGTTCATAAAGGCGTGCCACTGCTGGCATGGTGGACACTCTTCAGATACGCATCATGAATGGAAGTCAGAAATCTGGCATCAGTCTGTAAGAGAAATTACATGATACTTATTTCATGTGAGGCTTGTTCATGTCACACGGATCCAGTATAAAACTAACTAGAGGCATGGCAAACTAATCTGATCTGTCACAAGTTTCTGACAAATGCGTCACATGTTAACTGATGCTAAAATCAAAATGACGTAGCTCCGTCACGAAAATCAAAAAGCCTGTCATGAATGTGTACAAATTGTATGTCTTTGATGAATTCACAATTTAATAAACATTCTGTTGAATATTTTGAAATTAAATTGACTGGGAGATGTTGCTGCCATAGGCAGCAACATCACCCAGTCAAATTAGTTCCAAATATTCTATAGCTTGCCTGTGTAATATTACTATTCTAAGAGTTCAGGGGCCGTATTCATGAAGAGGGCGTAACCTACGCACTGCATAACTTACACCCTAGAGATACGCTTCATAGTTACGCCGTATTCACGAAGAGGGGCGCAAATAAATGCATTACTGTAATTGCGTGTAAGCCAGAATTCGTTGGTCAAAATATTTGACGTAGTACAGTATGCGTCAACAGCTGTCAAAATGTGTGGCCTTCACTACAACATGGAATACGGAACAGGCTATCTTCTATCAACTCACTAATACTAACAAATAAATAAATAAATAATATTCATTCTATTGAGTCTGACTAACCTAGCATATAACCATTCATTAGTAATATGCTTGACTTTACAAAAACTAAGTGCTGCGAAAACATGTAATTTTTATATTCTTACAACTTTTCCTTAGCATTCTGAAGCCTTTTTGGGTAAACTTGACTTAGCGCAGCACGTCATTCAGACCGTGCATGCGCTCTCGTTGCCAGGCAATGACGTATCGCTCTACTGTATTTACCAAATTGTTTCAGCTTCACATTCAGCGCACCGTGGGTGCTTTGAATACAGAAATAGGAAAAACATTCAGCTCAAATATTTTTTAAAAGATGCCTGCTATGGCTTCACATTAAATAACGCTTAATATTTACAAAGAGTCAGCTAAATGGCAAATTCAATTTATAAAATTTGCAATATCCAAAATTCGACTAAGATTCGAGACCACGCCAACAACGCTGTAAATAATGACTTACACCTTGTAGTTGGAGGGCATAAGTTACGCCCGATTTTATGGATGGGCGTAAGCTACACCCTTTTCGTGAATACTGACTTACACCACTTTGGTGGCTTATGCCGTAGTTACACGTTTTCTAGGGCATAAGCCCTATTCGTGAATACGGCCCCTGGTTACAGTTTCAAATTAATTCCAAAATGTGCATAAATTATACAAAGTGGGCAGTGTATAACTAGAAATGGTTTCGAAATTAGTTTCAAAATATTAAACAGCTTACCTGTATAGCTACCTTGAAATTTTGAATCTGTGAATTGAGGTTGCAAAGTTTCAAATCAATTAGAACACATGTATACAAAGTGGGTGAAGCTTAGATAGAGATGGGCATGGCATAGCTAGAAATGGAGCCCTCTTTTCTTAGACACCAGGATGCCATATGTCATTCTGTGATGGGAATGTAAAATTTAGGCCAGTAGCACATAATCAATTACATCACATGTAAATGACGTCACAATCATAATTTTAACATAAATACTCCCATCATGAAGTTGGAATAGTACGTCAAGTGAACGACTTGTATCTCGTTCATGGATTTACTATTTTAAAAACATTCTGTTGAAAATTTTGAAACTAAATTGACTGGGCGTTGTTATATAGCCTGACTGGGTGCTGTTATACTGCCTGGTGACTTTACGTTACCTTGTAGCAACTTACTTTAATAAGGTGAATAAGAGCTTGCTGTAACTGGTCACGTGAAAGTGGTACATCAATTTGACTGGATGACCGTGTTGTCATGGCACCAGCATCACCAGTCAACCTGTCTGTGTCAGTGGACTCATCTATAATAAAGCAGCTTACTGCATAAGATATACATAGCGAATTTCAAACCTGTTTCAAACTCGTTTGTATCAAATTTATCACACATATTTAGTATTAACCGTTTAAAGACCAAATTTGGTCAAGGAAATCAAATTATGTCCCTATTGAATGTCCATTTGCAGGCCAAGAGAATTATTTTTGAAAATTTACTACTGGAATGGCTGGCACAGTTACTGAGGCCAGTTTTGGCCGGTTTCATCGTGAACAGGTTAACGATTTCATTTAGAATGAGACTTGAGGCTCTAGCATCTTAAGCAGTCATGTGACACTCGTGATGTCACAATATCACAATTCACTGGAATAGCCATATAAAAACAATTTCAGCCTCAAAGTCCATCAAATAAAAAAAATCCAATATGGCCACCAAACACGCTATATTTTGATTGGCCCGCTGCGGCCATGTTTTTTGATGGATCAACTTCCCTTGAACAAATTTTAATGGCCCTTAGTCCCTAATCATATCTACCAAATTTTGGCACGATCCCTTCAGCGGTTTTGGAGACTGTCATTTTCGCTAAAACTAGGTAAACCAAGATGGTCCCCGAACCATGGGACCAATCAAGTTCCCTTGAACAAACATGGTTCAGCTCTTGCCCTAGATCATATTTCATGGGGTTTGCTGCAATTCACCAAGTGGTTTTGGAGAGGAAGATTTTTAAAGACGTTTATAAAAATCTGCCAAAATCCAAGATGGCCACCAGCCAAATTGGCCGATCAGCTTCGCTTGAACAAACTTGAATCTACACCCTAAGGATGCTTCCTGCCAAATATAATTGAAATCGGCCCAGAAGTTCTTGAGAAGACGACTTAAAATTTCCCACTGCTTTAGTATGGGAGCTTTTGGTGGGAAAATGATCCAAGATGGCTGCCAAACCGTTAATCTGACAGTTTCGAAAATTGTAAATTTGAGATCAGGGGTCCATTAAGGAGCAAATATTTTCCAATCGCTGAACAATTGTTAGGTCACATGGTACGTTCGCCCTCCTGAACGAGCTGTTCGCCGAACGTTCGCGGCGAACGTTTTGTGGCGAGGTGAACAACTTTATAGGTGACTCGCCATGATTTGCTGGCAAAATATACAGCATCGTCAATTGAGACACGTTGATTGTTAATTTAACCATAAATAATGCATACCAATGCATTCTTAGTGATCTTAGTATTATGTTAGTATTCCCCCAATATGAGTATGCTTGTGGATTGTTTGAGACATCATAATGCATCGGATCTGACAAAACGTTAACCCTCATAACTATCATGTGGCGTTGTAAAATGCTCATCGAAGTTACGCGTGACAACTCGGTCAGGAAGGCAAATATAGTTCGCGAACATAAATAGGCGAACATTCGCTGAACATTTTCCTTCCTGAACTCAAACCAGAATACTCAAAAACATATATAAAAACAAATTCAGCCTCAAAATCCATTAATAAAAAAATCCAATATGGTCGACTAACACGCTATATTTTGATTGGCCCGCTGCGGCCATGTTTTTTTTATGGATCACCTTCCCTTGAACAAACTTTAATGGTCCTTCGTCCCTAATCATATCTGCCAGATTTCGGCCAGATCCCTTCAGCGGTTCTGGAGAAGTTGTTTTCACTAAAACTAGGTCAATCAAGATGGCGACCGAAACACCTGACCAATCCAGTTTCCTTGAACAAACTTGGTTCAGCTCTTGCCCTAGATCATATTTCATGAGGTTTACATCAATTTCCCAAACGGTTTCGGAGAAGACATTTCCTAAGATGGGTCAAAATCCAAGATCAGCTCCGTTTGAACAAACTTGGATCCCTATGCCCTAAGGATATAATTGAAATAATAAGTAGTCAAAGGAAAAGTTGATGGACGGACAATGGACATGGCATAAGCTCACTTGGCCTTTCAAGCCAGGTGAGCTAATAATGTTCTAATAAAGGTATCTACAAGTTTTCTCATGCAAAAACACGGGTCCAGACAAGTTAGGTTCAAATCAGCCAAGAATTTGTAAAGTAGTCATTTAAAGAACAGGTTGACAAATAAATGGATGATGGATGAACACACACACGTGCATGCACACATCCCCACACACACACGTGCATGCACACATCCCCATACACATACGCGCATGCACACGTGACCGTTGACATTTCCAAATACCGTGAATACCGTCCATAATGTTTGAGCAATATTTGAGAAATATATTCATAAAATGTGACTTGACCAAGGGTAAATAGGTGCTAATAGTGCCAAAAATACAGGCATCCCTAACTATTAGCCGAGTTGAGGTGAAAGGGTCGTTGTAAAAACAAACATCAAGACGTCAATTACAAAATAATGACCGGCAGAATTGTATGTCAAACGTACGTCTTGAAAGTCTCACGGTAAAATTGCTTTATTTAAAACATCTAAACTCATTCTCTGGCCGTCCACCGGTAGTAATTACACTATAATGTATTCCCTATTCCCATTTCTATTATTTGTAATTTATTACTCCAAGCATTTTGTCACCGAACAAACACGCTAGAATAACAAAATAACATACAAACTGCGTGCTATTCAAACACAACAGCAACCTGGCAAAGACGTATCTGATTGGTTGGTCATGAACTAGACCGTGGGAAAATACATTACTATGCTGAATTTATCAATGAAAATTTACTAAAACGTAGTATTTGTTCGCGCCATTTTGATCACGTGCTAATTTATTAACAACGAGCATCTTTGAAGTCATTATTTTTTATTTTTCTGGCTTGTTTTAAGAAATTTCTTTAAGGATTAAATCCAGTTTAAGTAATGACACCTAAAAATTATAGTGTTTTAGTTTTTGTAATTCATTTTTCAACTGGCTACACGTCGGAAGTTCGCTGAAATAGCTTTTTACACGCATTGTTCACGTGAAGCATGGCGAGTAACGAGTCTGCACATCGGGTACTCAGTAATTATCAGAAGCTTTGGAATCGACTATATTCAATGTCGTGTTATATGCATGTGTATAGGCCTGCTTTCACGATTAACCAAATATACGACTCCAACAGAAATAAAAGCGTACAACACTCTCCCCGTTTAAATACTCGCGGATTTTGTCTGGACTCTGTTTATCAACCCGCTCGACCGCCAAAATAAAATTTCCACATCCCCACACACATATGCGCATGCACACATCCCCATACTCATACGCGCATGCACACATACCCATACACATATGCGCATGCACACATCCCCATACACGTACGCGCATGCACACATCCCCCACACACACACACACGCATGCACACATCCCCATACACATACGCGCATGCACACCTCCCCACACACACACACGCATGCACACATCCCCACACACACACGCGCATGCACACATCCCCATACACACACGTGCATGCACACATCCCCATACACATACGCGCATGCACACATCCCCATACACACACGCGCATGCACACATCCCCATACACACACGCGTATGCACACATCCCCATACACATACGCGCATGCACACATCCCCACACACATACGCGCATGCACACATCCCCACACACACACGCGTATGCACACATCCCCATACACACACGTGCATGCACACATCCCCATACACATACGCGCATGCACACATCCCCATACACACACGCGCATGCACACATCCCCCACACACACACACACGCATGCACACATCCCCATACACATACGCGCATGCCCACCTCCCCACACACACACACGCATGCACACATCCCCACACACACACACGCATGCACACATCCCCATACACACATGTGCATGCACACATCCCCATACACATACGCGCATGCACACATCCCCATACACACACGCGCATGCACACATCCCCATACACACACGCGTATGCACACATCCCCATACACATACGCGCATGCACACATCCCCACACACATACGCGCATGCACACATCCCCACACACACACACGCACGCATGCACACATCTCCACCCCCACACACGCGCATGCACACATCCCCATACACACATGTGCATGCACACATCCCCATACACATACGCGCATGCACACATCCCCATACACACACGCGCATGCACACATCCCCATACACACACGCGTATGCACACATCCCCATACACATACGCGCATGCCCACCTCCCCACACACACACACGCATGCACACATCCCCACACACACACGCGCATGCACACATCCCCATACACACATGTGCATGCACACATCCCCATACACATACGCGCATGCACACATCCCCATACACACACGCGCATGCACACATCCCCATACACACACGCGTATGCACACATCCCCATACACATACGCGCATGCACACATCCCCACACACATACGCGCATGCACACATCCCCACACACACACACGCACGCATGCACACATCCCCACCCCCACACACGCGCATGCACACATCCCCATACACACACGCGAATGCACACATACACATACACGCATGCACACATCCCCACACACACACACACACGCGCATGCACACATCCCCACACACATACGCGCATGCACACATCCCCATACACATACACGCATGCACACATCCCCACACACATACGCGCATGCACACATCCCCACACATACGCACATATACATGCACACACATACGCGCATATACATGCACACACATGCATGTATACACATACACACGCACGCACACACACACGCGCATGCACGCATTCCCATACACATACGTGCATGCACACATCCCCACACACATACGTGCATGCACACATCCCCACACACATACGCACATATACATGCACACACATGCATGTATACACATACACATGCACGCACGCACACACACACACACACACACACACACACACACACACACACACGCGCGCATGCACACATCCCCACACATACGCGCATGCACACATCCCCACACACATATGCGCATATACACACATATACACACATATACATGCACACACGCACAAGCTTTCACACGTACAGGTACATAAGGATGTGTTTAAGCGCATTTGTAGTGTATTGTGGTAATGAAGCTGACCTTGACTTAATGGTGACATCTCTGCCGGTGGTGACGTCTGTGGTGCAGAGATAAATGCCATTGGTGACAATAAAACATCTGGACCAAATGTAGGTGGTGGCAAGCTTCCTGCAACTGGAGCCTATAAATATCATAAAACATTAACGTTTTTCAGCAGAAATTACTATAATGACAGAAATATTAGAGCAGTATTTCTTTGTTTAACCTTTTATCCCTAGAATGCGATAAAAGAAATTTCTCATAGAAAATGTTCATATGCAGACCAAGAGAAGACTATATTTGAAAATTTACCACTTGAATGACTGGCTCGATTATCGAGCCAGTCATTCAAGTGGTAATTGCAAAGAAACTGGTGTACATTTTCAGGGCAAAACAGAAGCAATTCGAGAATGCTTCAAGGAACAGTTTACCGACCACGATGTGAGCCCTTGCCCACGTTCTCAGGTGAGCCCAGGCAATTACTAACATCAATTAAAACCACAGAAGTTGAGAAGGCACTCAAAGCGCTGAAAAATGGACGTGCATCTGGACCTGATGGTATGAGCAATGAATTATTCAAATACTTAAGTGACATCTCAAAACCGATTACACACCTCATCAATTGAGCTTTTATGAACCACCTATGCTGCATCCGAGACAAGATCGATGACTTCATTGGATCATGTCAAAATGGCTTTAAATGTGGACGCATCTGTGCAGACATTGTATGGGCTCAAAGCATGATTGTGTCAGTAGTCATGTCCAAACACTGGGATTTCCACAATTAAACGCTCAAAGATCCTATATGTACTATGACAGGCTAGTTGCAATAAAGATGAGCTATGCCTAGTGAGATTACTGCTTGCAGACACCAAGCTGAGAGTAGAAGTCAAGTCAGTGAAATCTGCAGTTTGAGACATCAATCCGCTCCCCACACGGAGATGGTCTATCCCCTGTGCTTTTCATGTAATGTGTGCGTGCTGAACAAAGTTTGTTCAAGGGAACTTGATTGGCCAAATAGTTCGGCGGCCATCTTGGCGGACTTAGTTTTAGCGAAAACGACATCTCCAGAACCGCTGAAGGGATCATGCCTAAATTTGGGAGATATGATTAGGGACTAAGGGCCATTAAAGTCTGTTCACGGGAAGTTGATCTATCAAAAAACATGTCCGCCCTGGACCAATGAAAATGTAGCATGTTTGGCGGCCAAATTGGATTTTTTTATTTGACAGACTTTGAGGCGGAAATTGCTTTTATATATGCTTTTGGATATTCTGATCTAAAATTTGCCATTTTCGAAACGGTCGGATAAATGGTTTGGCGGCCATCTTGGATCATTTTCCTGCCAAAAGCTCCCATACTAAAGCAATGGGAAATTTAAAATGTTTTCTTCTCGAGAACTACTGGATCGATTTTAACTATATTTGGCAGGAAGCATCCTTAGGGTGTGGAGATTCAAGTTTGTTCAAACGAACCCAATCGCCCATTTGGGCCGGCAGCCATCTTGTTCCAGTGGTCATCTCGTTTTGTTCGCTAGTTCCAGTGGCCAATAATTCGAGGTGAACGATACAGGCCCCTTGGGCCTCTTGCAAGGGGCCTCTTGTTTATATTTGTGTTAGCCAATCAAATTAAAAATTAGATTAAAATAACGAATCCAATTTTATTAACATTAACTAAATATCATATTTAAGGTGATGATATATATGAAAACAAGTGACCATACACTTTTTCCACATATCTTACAGAGACACTCATTCCAGTGGTAAATTTTCAAACACAGTCTTCTCTTGGCCTCCAAATAGACATTCCTCAAGACCACTACAGAGGCCGGTTTTGGCCGACTTAGTTATTAAAGGATTAATCTAGGACAGATTGTATAACTATCTTACTTTATCATAGGCCGAGAAACTGGAAGATTGTGATGACGATGTCTCGAGCTCTGCCGGAGTGAGCAGGCTACTCGCCGATGCGGAAGTTGTCAGTCTAGAACCCGAATCTAACACTGGACACACCGACTCGGACTTCAATCTGCTACTGAATGGCACGGTCGGAAATGTTTCTGTATCACTATGATACACTGGCTTCTGTTGAGAGTCAGTCTGCGACGGTGGCGATCTATAAACACTTTCTGGCAAAGACTTTGATAGATTAACTAGCGGGTTCTGAATACTTAGATTACTACTTAGCACTACTGGTGATGGGTCTTTTGTCAGTTTAGGCGCTCCAATAGTTCTAGATGAAATAGTAAATATCTTTTTAGAATTTGAATCGATCAACCCTGTCTCAGTATCCGTTGTTATTGATTTCACATTCTTTACACTACTAGTAATGCTAGAGTTTAATATTTGACTAGACGATACTAAGGTTGAGGATGATGACAATAGATGTCCCGCCAATGATGACATGTCACCAGCCGGGCCAGGTGGAAATTCTCCCGTTACTGGCACATGCGCTTCTCGTCCACTAGGACTGTGCTGTTGGTCATCCAAGGCATTGGGTGTAATATCTGTGTTCAAAACACTGCCTCCTCCTCCCCCTCCTCTGTGCTGTTGTTGTCGCTCTATCTCCGTTGACATCAGCTTCTGGAGGAGAGGATGTAGAGACTGTGTCGGGCCACTGGCAGTCACATGGCTGGGCGATATCATCCCGTTATCGCGGTCCTTGTGGACAGTATCACTTACTGAGCGAGATCTGAAAAATAAAAAATAAACTTGTCACGAACTGTCCCATGGTTCATACAAGAATTTGATCGATTCATTCAATGACATACACTTGTCAAGGACTTTCCAAGTCTTTCCATGTCTCTCGTTTTCAAGGACTTCTTCTTCTTTTCGATCGCTGGTATCACACTTGGAGAGCCGTTCTCAAGATGAAATCTGTGGTTTTCTGCAGTTCTTCCACAGGCCCATACAGCTTTTCAAGAATAGAGGTTGACAAAGGCCAGATCTCTTCTCTCAGCAGCTGATACGTACTGCAACATTGAAGTATGTGCTCTGTGGTCTGTTCTGCTTCTCCACAAGGACAAGCGGGCGATGTCGTAAGGTGGAACCGCCTGTACATGTGTTGGTTTAGTCTGTTGTGTCCAGTTCTGAGACGAAAAATGGTCACTTGCTCTGGCCTCGAGAGATGATGGTAGGCATCTTCTGATTGAGGTGTTCTATAGAGGGACTTAATGATAGTCTTCATCTCTGTATGGGTAACCATGTTTTCTGTCTGATTCTCTTCTGCACCCACCTTTGCCATCTTGTCTGCTTCCTCATTTCCTTGGACTCCACAGTGTGAGGGGATCCACTGCAGTGCTATCCGAAAGCATTTGATGGTTTGTAGTGCTTCTTCAAGTTGTGGCAGCTTACCTTTGGTGATAGCCTCAAGGACGGAGCGGGCATCAGATAAAAAGACAATCTGTGCAATAGGGTCTGCTGTTCTGCTGATGGTATTAGCTGCATGAACCAGTGCTTCGACTTCAGCTCTGTAGTTTGTGCAGTGTTTGCCCGTCGGTATTGCAGCTGACTCATGTTGTCCGTTTGGATACTGTATGTGCAGTCCGGCACCTCCGCTCCTAATTGCATCTTTGGCTGATCCATCTGTGTAGATCCTTATCCATGTCTCCTGAGGGTACATTTCTTCCAGCATGGCTAGGGTCAGGGCCTTCTTGCTCACATCACTGTGTTCATTTTTGGTTGTGAGATGAGGTACTGTGGTGCGAATAGCTATGCTCTCTAGTTTGTTTTCCCAGGGTGGAGGATCAAGGGTGTGGTTTGGATCTTCTATTTGTGCTGGCAACATCTCTTGGTGTTTCCTTTGAAGTGCTTTTGTCTCTTTCACAAAAACTAGATTATCTTGAGGGGGTGCAGGAAATTTTACAAATTAGCTGCTCTGAAAGGCCATCTCGTGCAATGCTGAGTGATAATCAGCAGCCTTATACTGTATGCAACATTTGCCTATATTAGGAAAAACACATTTTCAAGTACTTTTCATGGCAAATTTCACATTCAAACACTTTCAAGACTGATGCGAAAATTCAAGTACGTTTCAAATTTGTACGAACCCTGTGTCACGTCTGCTTTGACCAAATTCTGCAGTTTATTCCTTCTTTGTTTGTTGCAATAACTGATGGTATAGTGTCCACATAAGGCATAGTATATCACACTGGACTGGTCAAACCAGGGATAGAACTATCACTGACTAATTTCTATTACTGTTAACCCCTTAAACCTCACAAATCAAAAACAACAAGTTCTTTCTGATCTAAGGAATATTCTGTAGAATATTTTGAAACTAATTTGACTGAGAGTAGTTGCTGCATGCATCCGGTAAAATTAGTTTCAAAATATTCGACATCATTCCTGCAAAATTGTTTTGAAATTAAGCCAATGGAATGTCAAGCCTTTAACATTCAAGCCAGCAAAAAACAGCTTCTAGATTGGTCTTAACAAATGTCAATTTGTAGACCTGGCAGACATTTTATGAAAATTTACCACTGGAATGACTGGCTCGATAATCGAGCCAGTGATTCCAGCAGTAAATTTCCAAAAATTTCCAAAAATTGATTTCTCTTGGCCTACAAAATAACATTCTGTATGAGAAAACTTAAGTTTTCTTGAACAAATTTGAGGTTTAAAGGGTTAAAGTGTTAATTCTCAGTGACTGGGTGTGCGCATGTTTATACCTGGGCTGATGTGCTGAAGGTGAATGTTGTATGGTACTTTCGCTAACATCATCTCCTCCGCTACTCTCTGAGTCAGCTGCGGTCCTCTGCTGGTTGATACTGGCATTACGGAACAGTGATTCCAGCGTAATCAATGTTCCTGGACTCGTTTCATGTTGATCAATCACCGGGGAGAGTTTTGGGCCTAAAATGTTAGAAACAAGCGAAATCAGAGAGCGAGAGAGAGAGAGAGAGAGAGAGAGAGAGAGAGAGAGAGACCTCACCCTCCAGTTTTTATCAGATTATAAAGATTTTTCTTTCTTTTTTTTTGGGGGGGGGGGGGGTGGGGGGGGATTTTTTTGGATCATGCCCAGCCTATCGAACCCTAGTGTACATTCACACATTCTTGTGTAAAAATGTGTGCCAAATTGGACACGTAGTTTCAGAGATATCCATAGATTCAGAATTTGGTCCAATCCGGATCTGAATCACGGCTGAAGTCTGCAAATACTAGTTTACGGGCACTCTGTTTTCTTCAAATTTGAGGCAACTCAGATTAGAAGTTCTTAAGATACCGCTACAGGCAGGCAGGCAGACAGACAGACAGACAGACAAACCGGCAGACACACAGAGAGACAGACATTAAATTTCCTATTGCTTTAGTTAGTTGTTAAGACAATGTGCAAATGAGATCAAATCAGCTTCTTGTCACAATATTAGATGCCAATATGAACATATTGCCAATGTTTGCTAGCATTTCATTCAGGAATATCAAAACATGACCCAATTGTTTATGCCGAATGGACAGACTGACCGGCTCACAAACAGACAGACTGACCGATGGATGCGTGAATGGCTTGATGGCTGGGGGAAATCACTATACATGTAGCTCAGTCAACTGACAGGTCAAAGAATGATGATAGATCACCACATTAACTGTCTGCCAGCTAAATTTCTGCAGACTACATTTTCCATGGATAACTTTAGATATGCTGACTATTTCGAAAACAATTTGACTGAAAGTTGTTGGTGGCTAAGCCACCAACAACTTTCAGTCAAATTGTTTTCAAAATATTCAGCAGGTCCAGAGTTATTGCCCATTGAAATTAGTCTGGTGACTTGCAGCAGATAGACAGTTAAACCTACGCTACCACTCATCTATCTCAAGCGAGAATTGTCTAGTACCAGGTATGTGCTCTGATGTGCTGACACATCTCACAGGCAAGGGACGGATCAAATTGGTTGACTGTGCCACACCTTCAACTGGCTTGTTAGCTATGTGCTTGGGCAGCTCAATCTGGTTTGTCACATCAGGTGGGCCTTTTGTCTGAAACAGGAATACAGTGCATTAGAGACCAATACATACAATGTATACTGAACAAAGCAGTCTCTTAGTTGAACGCTATGATGTTCAAGCAAATTAAACATGAGGGCTTTCCAGTTGTGGACAAAGATAATATTTTCAAAACTAACCACTAGAATAAGTTTTATTTAAATATTGCGTCCATATAAGGCTTATTGTTCATCAAATAAGAGGCCCAAGGGGCATGTATCGCTCACCAAGACTATAGGCATTTCAACTCGAATGTTCATTAAAAATAAGTAGAACTCTAATGAGTTGAGCAGACTTGTAACAAGAAAACAGAGGCCATGTTTCTTTATGTATCAACTTCTCGGTTTCAGAAATTTTTATAGAAATTTAAAAAATTGGCCAAAATCCAAGATGGCCGCCAGCCCAATTGGCCGATCGTCTTTGTTTGAACAAACTTGAATCTCTATGCCCTAAGGATGCTTCCACCCAAATATAACTGAAATTGTCCCAGTAGTTATCGAGAAGACATTTTAAATTACCCATTGCTTTAGTATGCGAGCTTTTGGCAGGAAAATGATCCAAGATGGCCACCAAACCGTTTATCCGACCATTTCGAAAATTGCAAATTTGAGATCAGAATACTCAAAAACACATATACAAATTTCTGCCTCAAAATCCATCAAATAAAAAGATCCAATATGGCCGCCAAATATGCTATATTTTGATTGGCTCACGGCGGCCATGTTTTTTGGTGGTTCAACTTCCCTTGAACAAACTTTAATGGCCCCTAGTCCCTAATCATATCTGGGAAATTTCGACCCGATCCCTTCAGCGGTTTTGGAGGTCGTTTTCGCTAAAACTAGGTCAACCAAGCTGGCCACCGAAACATTTGGCCAATCAAGTTCCCTTGAACAAGCTTGGTTCAGCTCTTGTCCTAGATCATATTTCATAGGGTTTGCATCAATCCCACAAGCGGTTTCAGTAATTTTTTAAGATGTTTCTAAAAATCGGCCAAAATCCAAAATGGCCACCGGCCCAATAGGCCGATCGACTTCGTTTGAACAAACTTGAATCTCTATGCCCTAAGGATGCTTCCTGCCAAATATAATTGAAATCGGGCCAGTGGTTCTTGAGAAGTGGTTTAAAGGAAAAGTTGATCGACAGACGACGAATGGACACATTATGGACGGTCGCCACGGCATAAGCTCACTTGGCCTTTCAGGCCAGGTGAGCTAAAAATACTGAGCCGGGGTGGGGTTGATAACGTCATCAATAAATTGCGATATACATCAAATAGATGTCTGACCATTAGTTGATGCCTTTATGGATCCATGCAATGGAGGTGATGGATTTAATGGAGTTGAGTGTCTGTGTAGATCTGAGGACAGGACATGAATGATGCTGTAATGCGCAGGGACCACCCAAAAATAGTAAGTATCGCCGGACAAGGCAGCAATGTTTTCCAATACAATTATTTTCAAAGTATTCGACAGTGTGTTTATATGCACGTATGCATGCATGCGTATGTATGTGTGTGTGTGTTTGGGAGTTTGTGTGCGTGCATGCATGCATTTGAGTGTGCGTATGTGTGCATGGGTGTGTGTGGGCTAGTCTCTCGTACCTTATCATACTCATAGTGAGCCTTGGAGAGCATCTGAATGATATCTACTTGTCTTGGCTCTATAGACGCTGCAGGTAACACATCAACAGAGGCATCAGCCATACTATCACTCTCAGATGCACGTCTCTGTCGGTTTGCACTCTGTGATTTTGCACGATTGTGCTCTATTGCCAATTGCAATAATCTGAAATAAAATAGAAACGAAATAGACTGCATCCCGCGTGACGAGCCCTTTCATTTTTCCACATATCACACATGTTTCGCAGTGTCACAAAATAAGGATTTCTTAAAATAGTATACCCCTTGAAAAATCAAATGTCTATTGAAAATTCTAACATTCTTCTCATGCTTGAAAAGGGGACAAAAATCACACAGAAATAAACAAAGTGCAAACCATGTAAAAGTCTGGAAACAACGTTTAAATTGTTTTAATTTTACTGCAAACTGAATGCAATGATATAGAACAATTCTGTAAACATTTAGCTGTGATTGAATAAAGCATTGATAAATCAAAAGAACATTGAACAAGATGCCCAATGGGCCTGTATCGCTCACCTGGACCATCTCAACTAGAATGGTCATTAACAATAAGTAGAACTCTAATGAGTTGAGCAGACTTGTAACGAGAAAACAGAGGCCATGTTTCTTTATGTATCAACTTCTCTTGAACAAACTTTAATGGCCTTTAGTCATCAATATCATATCTCCCAAATTTCGGCCCAATCCGTTCAGGGGCTCTGGAGACGAAGTTGCTTTTATGAAAACCAGGCCATCCAAGATGGCCGCCCAACCATTTGGCAAATCAAGTTCCCTTGAACAAACTTGGTGCAGCTCATGCCCTAAATGATATTTTAAGAGTTTTGAATCAATCGTTCAAACAGTTTCGGCGAAGATTTTTAGTGAAAAGATGGCCACCAAACTGTTTAGTTAATCAAGTTCTCTTGAACAAATTTGGTTCAGCTCTTGCCCTAGATGATATTTCATGAGTTATGAATCGATCCCTCTAACAGTTTCAGAGATTTTTAAAAATCGGCCGAAATCCAAGCTGGCCACTGGCCAAATTGGCCGATCAGCTTCGTTTGAACAAAATGAAATCTCTATGCCATAAGGATGCTTCCTGCCAAATATAATTCAAATCGGCCCAGTAGTTCTCCAGAAGACATTTTAAATCTATTGCTTTAGTATGGGAGCTTTTGGCGGGAAAATGATCCAAGATGGCTGCCAAACCATTTATCCAACTGTTTCGAAAATTGCAAATTTGAGATCAGAAAACCCAAAAACCTACATAAAACGAATTTCGGCCTCAAAACCCATCAAATAAAAAAATCCAATCTGGCTGCCACACACTATATTTTGCTTGGTCCACCACGGCCATGTTTTGTGACGAATCAACTTCTCTTGAACAAATCTTAATCGCCCTTAATTGCTAATTATATATCACAAATTTCGGCCTGATCGCTTTACTGGTTCTGGGGAAGAAGTCGTTTTTGTGAAAACTGGGTCATCCAAGATGGCCACTGAACCATTTGGTCAATCAAGTTCGCTTGAACAAACTTGATTCAGCTCTTACCCTAGATCATATTTCACGAGTTCTGAATCGATCCCTCAAACAGTTTGGGAGAAGATTTTTAGACAATTCTAAAAATCGGCCGAAATCCAAGCTGGTCGCCGACCAAATTGGCCGATCGGGTTCGTTTGAACAAACTTCAATCTCTATGCCTTAAGGATGCTTCATGCCAAATATAATTGAAATCGGCCCAGTAGTTCTCGAGAAAAAGATATTTTTAATTTCCCATTGCTTTAGTATGGGAGTTTTTGGTGGGAAAATGATCCAAGATGGGCGCCAAACCGTTTATCCAACAGTTTCGAAAATTGCAAATTTGAGATCAGAATACCCAAAAACCTATATACAACCAATTTCGGCCTCAAAATCCTTCAAATAAAAAAATCCAATATGGCTGCCAAACATGCTATATTTTGATTGGCCCACGGCGGCCATGTTTTTTGACGGATCAACTTCTCTTGAACAAACCTTACTGGCCCGTAGTCCCTAATCATATCTGCCAAATTTAGACCTGATCCCATCAGCGGTTCTGGAGAAGTTATTTTCGCTAAAACTAGGTCAACCAAGATGGCCGTCGAACTATTTGACCAATTAAGTTCCCTTGAACAAACTTGGTTGAGCTCTTGCCCTAGATCATATTTCATGAGGTTTCCTTCAATCCCTCAAGCGGTTTCTGAGAAGATTTCTAAAGACATTTCTAAAAATCGGCCAAAATCCAAGATGGCCACCGACCTAATTGGCCGATCGGGTTGATTTGAACAAACTTGGACCCCTATGCCCTAAGGATTCTTCCCGCCAAATATAATTGAAATTGGCCCAGCAGTTCTTGAGAAGTCGTTTAAAGGAAAAGTTGATGGACGGACGGACGACGGACAGTCGCCACGACATAAGCTCACTTGGCCTTTCAGGTCAGGTCAGCTAATAATGACGACAGACAGATGATAGATGGCTCCCAGGTTATACAGTCACAAAAACAGAAACATGTTAGGTACATGTAGGACAACATGGTGTAAGAAATGTTCTGTTGAATATATTTTGAACATAATTGGATTAAAGACATTAGGTCTCTCTCTCGCTCTCCCTCCCCCTCTCCCTCTCTCTCTCTCTCTCTCTCTCTGTGGACGGTTTTACCGTAACAGTGGGGACATCACTTTTTTCTCTCATTTTTTGATTTTCATTTCCTTCGTGTTTCTGTGTGTGTTGGCAAAATAAAAAATACTTCTAAGAGGGATAGCGATTATTACCATTAACTAAAAAAAGTGAGAGAATGCTGTGGGGACGGTCCCCACACAGAGCGGGGACTCAGTGAGAGAGTCCCCACAAATGTGTGAAACACTGTGGGGACATACTCTCTGATTGGCAGTGGATGGGAGATTACACCGCTGCCTAGTCTGAGCACGTGAGTGTTTATCATATCACGTGTTCGTATGCCTCGTGCAATTTTTTTTTTTCATGAGTGTGAGATAATTTTGTGGGGACATTTCAATGTGAGAGAAGGTGAGAAATGAAAAAATGTAAAAAAAATGGAAACATGAATTGTGGGGACACAAATTCTAAATACATTTTTGGACGTTTCACGCTTTTGCCGATCGTTTGAGCTACCGTAATTGTGAGGACATGGTATTGTCCCCCCAATCCAAGCATGTCCTCAGAGTGTAGGGCCTAGAGGTGAAAATGCACACACACACCCCACCCCGGAATTATGATAAAACTCCCCCACCCCCCCCGCTTCTCAGAACACTTTGACCATTAAAGGGGATTACACATGAGAATTAGATTTCAATAAATAACACCAACAATTTTACTGTATTTTATAAATCTAAAAGAAGTTGACAGATTTTCACAAACTATAATTGTTAAAATTTTGGCTAAAGTCAAGAATTTTGAACAGCCATAAAATCTACAGTATGACATCATCGTGGAAACTGTCCCTCATGCGGATTCAGATTACACCACATGTTATCAGATTAGAAGAAACTAGTGTGTTATACAGTTACAGAGCGGGATTCAGATTACACCACATGTTATCAGATTAGAAGACACTAGTGTGTTATACAGCTACAGAGCGGGATTCAGATTACATCACATGTTATCAGATTAGAAGACTCTAGTGTGTTATAGTTACAGAGCGGGATTCAGATTACACCACATGTTATCAGATTAGAAGACACTAGTGTGTTATACAGTTACAGAGCGGGATTCAGATTACACCACATGTTATCGGATTAGAAGACTCTAGTGTGTTATACAGCTACAGAGCGGGATTCAGATTACACCACATGTTATCAGATTAGAAGACTCTAGTGTGTTATACAGCTACAGAGCGGGATTCAGATTACATCACATGTTATCAGATTATAAGACTCTAGTGTGTTATACAGCTACAGAGCGGGAT
Organism: Chaetoderma sp. LZ-2023a; assembly: GCA_034401795.1. Lineage (NCBI taxonomy): Eukaryota > Metazoa > Mollusca > Caudofoveata > Chaetodermatida > Chaetodermatidae > Chaetoderma > Chaetoderma sp. LZ-2023a. The sequence continues at coordinate 2,510,939 of CM067371.1, forward strand.
TCAGATTACATCACATGTTATCAGATTAGAAGACTCTAGTGTGTTATACAGTTACAGAGCGGGATTCAGATTACACCACATGTTATCAGATTAGAAGACACTAGTGTGTTATACAGTTATAGAGCGGGATTCAGATTACACCACATGTTATCAGATTAGAAGAAACTAGTGTGTTATACTATACAGCTACAGAGCGGGATTCAGATTACACCACATGTTATCAGATTAGAAGACACTAGTGTGTTATACAGTTACAGAGCGGGATTCAGATTACATCACATGTTATCAGATTAGAAGACACTAGTGTGTTATACAGTTACAGAGCGGGATTCAGATTACATCACATGTTATCAGATTAGAAGACTCTAGTGTGTTATACAGCTACAGAGCGGGATTCAGATTACATCACATGTTATCAGATTAGAAGACTCTAGTGTGTTATACAGTTACAGAGCGGGATTCAGATTACACCACATGTTATCAGATTAGAAGACACTAGTGTGTTATACAGTTATAGAGCAGGATTCAGATTACACCACATGTTATCAGATTAGAAGAAACTAGTGTGTTATACTATACAGCTACAGAGCGGGATTCAGATTACACCACATGTTATCAGATTAGAAGACACTAGTGTGTTATACAGTTACAGAGCGGGATTCAGATTACAGCACATGTTATCAGATTAGAAGACACTAGTGTGTTATACAGTTACAGAGCGGGATTCAGATTACACCACATGTTATCAGATTAGAAGACACTAGTGTGTTATACAGTTACAGAGCGGGATTCAGATTACACCACATGTTATCAGATTAGAAGACACCAGTGTGTTATACAGTTACAGAGCGGGATTCAGATTACACCACATGTTATCAGATTAGAAGAAACTAGTGTGTTATACAGCTACAGAACGGGATTCAGATTACATCACATGTTATCAGATTAGAAGACACCAGTGTGTTATACAGTTACAGAGCGGGATTCAGATTACACCACATGTTATCAGATTAGAAGACTCTAGTGTGTTATACAGTTATAGAGCGGGATTCAGATTACACCACATGTTATCAGATTAGAAGACACTAGTGTGTTATACAGTTATAGAGCGGGATTCAGATTACACCACATGTTATCAGATTAGAAGAAACTAGTGTGTTATACAGCTACAGAGCGGGATTCAGATTACACCACATGTTATCAGACTAGAAGACACTAGTGTGTTATACAGTTATAGAGCGGGATTCAGATTACACCACGTTATCAGATTAGAAGACACTAGTGTGTTATAGTTACAGAGCGGGATTCAGATTACACCACATGTTATCAGATTAGAAGACACTAGTGTGGTATACAGTTACAGAGCGGGATTCAGATTACACCACATGTTATCAGATTAGAAGACACCAGTGTGTTATACAGTTACAGAGCGGGATTCAGATTACACCACATGTTATCAGATTAGAAGACTCTAGTGTGTTATACAGTTACAGAGCGGGATTCAGATTACACCACATGTTATCAGATTAGAAGACACCAGTGTGTTATACAGTTACAGAGCGGGATTCAGATTACACCACATGTTATCAGATTAGAAGACTCTAGTGTGTTATACAGTTACAGAGCGGGATTCAGATTACACCACATGTTATCAGATTAGAAGACACTAGTGTGTTATACAGTTACAGAGCGGGATTCAGATTACACCACATGTTATCAGATTAGAAGACTCTAGTGTGTTATACAGCTACAGAGCGGGATTCAGATTACATCACATGTTATCAGATTAGAAGACACCAGTGTGTTATACAGTTACAGAGCGGGATTCAGATTACACCACATGTTATCAGATTAGAAGACTCTAGTGTGTTATACAGTTACAGAGCGGGATTCAGATTACACCACATGTTATCAGATTAGAAGACACTAGTGTGTTATACAGTTATAGAGCGGGATTCAGATTACACCACATGTTATCAGATTAGAAGATACTAGTGTGTTATACAGCTACAGAGCGGGATTCAGATTACACCACATGTTATCAGATTAGAAGACACTAGTGTGTTATACAGTTATAGAGCGGGATTCAGATTACACCACATGTTATCAGATTAAAATTCTGTACACAAGTTCTGAAACGGCCTACCCTAGTATCCTTCCAGCCAAGTCTGGCTGAAATTGCCCAAAAAGTTAATGAGGAGTAGCGTTTTAAACAATTTCCTGCCAATTTTCTGTATACAAGTTCTGAAGCATACTACACTAGGGTCCTTCCCGCTGAGTTTGATTGAAATCGGCCTAGTGGTTAATGAGGAGGCGGCTTTTAACTGATTTCCAGAAATTTTCAGAAAATCCAAGATGGCCACCAAAAATATTTACCAATCAAAATTCTGTACATAGGTTCTGAAGCCTACCTCCTTAAGGTCCTTCCTGCCAAATTAGGTTGAAATCCGCTATGCGGTTAATGAGGAGTCGTGTTGTTATTACACCACAAAAACATCTATACCGTTCAATCACTAATTGCTAAATCAACTACTCTGCATTTAGCCACCAGAATAAGATTTTTATGCTTGCTTACAAACCCCCATATGCCTATTCCATTTCTATGTATACCCTCAACCAGGCTACTGGTAGGGTACACCCCAGCATATGACCTGATAGCGACTGGCACCAGTCTATACTCACTCCTTGGCGACACCTGTCACTAAGCACACCATGCGCATAGGAGCCCAAATAGGAAAGCGATTCACTTTTCAAATATTCTGTAAGCAGTACAGTCTGCAAATATTCCTGCTAAGTTTTTATAGCTTTGTGCCGAGTTCTGCTCACTTATTTGAGAGTGCTTCAATCTATGATTATGCCTAATATGAAGCCTATCCTCCCTAATTTTTGTTTATCGAGTATTTCGTGGTTTTTACTGCATTGTATTGTATATATACACCTGTGCAAAAGTTAAGCACCAGCAAAAACAATAGAACGTAGAAACATGATGGTACAACTAGGCTGCCATACTTTTTGTCCTCGCGTTAGCTGACATAATTCCAAGTACGAAATGCACATGCATGCATGACTTCACGCCGCTTGATGTCCGTGCGTGGCGGGAAACAGCACACGTGTTCAGTTATGTAAAAGTCCAGTTTGAGGTGTAGAACATTACATACAGATTTAGGCGACAAGATTAGGAATTTTGTGTTCATGACCGTGGTTTATTTGTACAGAGAGAATTAGCTCTTGATTGTGAACCGCTATGGCAAGACGAAGGTTAAGTGATCGTGTGAAATGGCAAATCATAGGCATGCATACCACTGGTATGTCATGCAGAGAGATTGGCAGACAGCTGAACATTAACCATACTGTAATCAGTCGTTTGATTGCAAAACATGGGCAAACTAACGAGGTGAAGGACAGGCCTAGATCTGGAAGACCGAAGAAGACTACTGCCCGTGATGATCGAGCCCTAGTACGCCTTGTTAGGAGATCTCAATTCACCAACAGCAGAGTGCTCAGCCAGCAATGGGAAACGCGCAATAGAGTGTCAATGTCTACCGTCAAAAGGAGACTGTATGCTGCTGGCATGAAAGCTAGGAGACCTGTCAGACGTCCTCTCCTCACTGCACACCACAAAGAGGAGCGTCTGAGGTGGTGCAACGAAAGAAGACACTGGAACATGAGATCCTGGAGACGGGTACACTGGTCCGATGAAAGTCGGTTCCTGCTTCATGCCACAGATGGTCGAACTCGTGTATGGAGGTCCAGACGCACGGCGTACGACCAACGTAACATCATGGAAGAAGTTCCATTTGGTGGAGGTTCCGTTATGATATGGGGGTGCATCTCATTTGATAGCTGGATCTGTTGACTGTACCTGGAACACTAAATGGACAAAGATATCAAGATTCCATACTGGATAGAGTTGTGGTCCCTCATTTTGTAAATCATGCACCTGGAACCCACCCTATATTCATGGATGACAACGCCCGACCACATCGTGCTAGAGCTGTGCATGAATACCTCCGCCAGAATGCCATCGAAACCCTACCATGGCCAGCAAGGAGCCCTGACATGAACCCTATTGAGCATATCTGGGACATTCTGGGAAACATGGTGAGAAGGAGGGATCCTCCTGTGCAGAACCTACAGGAATTAACAGACGCACTCCATCTTGAATGGCAACGAATACCACAATGGCGTATCAGTCGGTTGGTGACCAGCATGAGACGTCGTGTCCAGGCCGTCATCCAGGCACAAGGTGGATATACCCGGTATTAATAATGACAGTCTCAAACTCGTGCACAGATGTTAAACTTCGTTTTCAGACACCATTAATGACAATCTAGCCACGTGTGTCAACTGTAGGGCAATAGTTGTCAGTTGTGTCAACGTAACCATATTCAGGCCTCGTTTTCAAGTTCAAACAAAAACATACAGTGTTTCCCCACCATCATAATCAGCATTCCTCTAGTTGTATTATTACCTCTTGCACTAAGATGGATGGGTACATAAATGTTTATGCTATTGCTTTCTTCATAGCACATGAATATACCCTCGTATGTGCGTAAAAATAGGGTGGTGCTTAACTTTTGCACAGGTGTATATGTTACCGGTTTTCGTGGTGGTATCCTGTTTTCGTGGTAAACAAAATGCCTAAGTCATCATCATCATTTCTAACCCTCAATTAAACTCTAAGAGCCTTTATATTCACTTATTTCTAGAATCAATTCTTTTAGTGCATTTCGTTTTATATCCCTAAGAAAGTTTGAAATCTATTTGTTCTTTTCATTAAGGATATTTGAATTTCAATTTTCCTGCTTTCTCTGAGCAGACGCTTGTCTTTCCTTTTATTAGACTCATTAATTTAGAGAAGTTCTCTTAAGTTTTCAAAGCTGTATCTTCATTCTCTATTTTTATTTCTTTTTTAGGAGTCTGTCAAATCACTCAAGAAGGTGAAATGCACGTATGCAAAGGATGGTCGTTGACTGTCTCTAAAGAATATTTTAAGGACTTTGTAGCCAAGTCCGTGTTGCCCATTGATCGCTTCCCCTCCATTGCTACCAAATCTACAGTTGTGTCTTTTGCAAGCACTTCTGTATCTTCTATGCCAGCAATGGAGGGGGGGGGGCCTCTTCTAATTCTGATGAATTTACCAGGACTCATGAAGTTGGCTAGTTTCCCAATGAAATTGATTTGGACGTTGTTTAAAAAATAGGACGCAGTTATGGATTCATTATATGAACCTGCCTCATGTACAGGATGACAATCTGATGAATTGTGTCATTGCATAGGATTTAAAGTATAAGCCGGAGCAGCTAGGCAAACGTTGATGTAATCAATAACAATTTTTATTTGATAACTATCTCCATTATTATATGACTTTAAAAATTGTAATTGGCCACACCTATCAAGCGAGTCAAAATTAGTAAACTCATTAAGTTTTTTAAAGATCGATTGTCTCTCCTGATCGTAATGTGGGTGTAATCTGAATCCCGCTCTATAACTGTATAACACACTAGTGTCTTCTAATCTGATAACATGTGGTGTAATCTGAATCCCGCTCTGTAGCTGTATAACACACTAGTTTCTTCTAATCTGATAACATGTGATGTAATCTGAATCCCGCTCTGTAACTGTATAACACACTAGTATCTTCCATTATAAAGTGTTTTTCATCCTCGATTAGGTTCTGGTTTCAAAGCTTACAGAATCGTAGATGAGCAGGTATTAGTGGTGTTTTGTGTCTATCTTCCGCAATTTGTAAGGTGTGTGCACTTATCCTGTGTTTTGTAAAGTGTCTGCGTTTTGTGAAATTCTTTTTAAAATAAAGATAATTTTCAAGGACAAAGCTTTGTTTATATTTTGATCCCTGGTTATGCCAGACTCCAAGACAGTCAAAGGATTGCAATAGTTCACTTAACAGGCCCATATCAAGCATTCAATTCATATAATCACGATGACGTCATCACAATTAAATTTCCCTTAGTTCCCTGGAGCGACGCCTTTTCTGGAGGGACTAATTTAACATTTTGGGCAGTGGCTTGGGAAACCCTAATTACATTTCCTTACTATCTTGCTAAATACAGTCACGATTTGATGTTTTCGAATACCAAACGGGATTAATGCAGATTCTCAGGGACAGGATTTGGCTATATCTGGATTCTAACCCCTCCCGTAGGCTTACTATGGGTTTTCAGTTTGCCACGAAATCTATAAATCTATAATGTTTTCAGGTTATTCAGCATTTTAATAAGTAAGGCTATACTTCTAGGATTCTTTTTTCTCCATTCAAAGAAAGCGTTAAAATTAAAATATCCAAATTAAACGTGAGTTACCACTTTTCGTGATGGCTAAGAATAAGGATATAGCCCAGGATTTTATGGTTGGATCATCATGGCATATGTAAACTATGTGTTTTCTATGAGCAGTCCCCTTTTAGCATATAGTAAGTTTGCTCCATCTTTAAGGGTGGCCCTTATCAAAGGGGCCAGATGTTCTTGGATCTTGGACCCTTCTCCGCAGTCTCTTCTCCCAAATGGTCTTCTGGTCCATCCAATCAGAAGCTACTAGCATTAGAGGGGTTGTTGGTTTTCTAGGATTGTCAAGGAGACTATAGAAGAGGCTCTACCTTGAAAAGTAGACCCAGGCTTCTGTTTAACGATCTTCAGTCTCCAATTCTTAGAAGGCTGGCGTCCTTTTATCTTCCTGAAGAAGTTATATCTTTTTTCTTTATCTCCTAAATTCAGGATGGAGTCCTCCCCTATCACAAGTCTATTTTTCAGGCATGTGATCCTTTTCTATCGATCATTAGGATGCCTATTTCATGTGCATTTTTTACCTTTCCTTCCGAAGGTACATGAGTTTTGCTTTCACGGATAGGGTATGGCAGTTTGAGCCATGCCCTTCGATCTGACCTTGGCGCCTTTCTTTTCACACGTCTGGTCTCTGCCGTGGCAGGGTGTCTTGCACCGTCGTTTTATTCTTCTTCAGTCTTTATAGACGATCGGTTAATAAAAGCTAGGTCTGTCTCAATTCTTTCAAGATTTATTCCAAAGGTTTGCAGTTCGCCTTGCAGCCTAGGTTGGATTTTAGTTTTCAATAAGTCAAGCCTAGTTCCTTTTCAAGTTTCTCCCATCTAGGCATCTCCCTCGAGCTGTTTTCAGGGTCAAGTTTCTTCCTTCAGAGACAAGGGTAGAGGCAACGTTGTTGACAGTGGTCACCCTGACATCCTCTTTCTAGGTTTATGCCAAGATTTTTTCTTAGGATTCTAGGCTTGATGATCAGCGTCGAGAATATCATTCCCAGCGTGACATTGTAATGTTCCTGATCTTCTAGAAGCAGTCAGTACATTCCAGTTCCCTCTGATGGGTGTTCCATTAGTCAAGACCACCCCTCAGGTGATTATTTCATGTTTTTTTCACAGAGGGGGGGGGGGGTGGGGGTGGGGAGCAGTTTGGGACTCCCTGATTTTGCCAGTCTTTTGTCCCTGGAGGAGTCATTTTCTCACATCAATTTAGTGGAGTTGTAACTTGTCAAGAAGCCTCTCCACTTTTGGTCGGATCGAGTGATAGGCATCAAGATCTCGATTCAATCAGTCAATGCCACAGGGTTTTCTTTCATTTTCAGACGGAGGAACGAGGTTTTTTCTTCTTTTTATGGGGATTTTAGATCCTTTTCTCGGAATGTCACTAGATCCAAATCTTTCTAGTTCCCAGTCATGTTCCAGTCAGTCGGATATTTCTTGCGGACCAGTAGTTCAATCCTAACAAGTTCTCACTCACTGAGTGGCAATTTAGGAGGTTAGTTGCCAAAAGCATTTTCAAGCTTTTAGGTCTTCCCCATGTAGATCTTTTTGCGAAATGTCTGATTGCCCAGTTCTTATCTTTCATGTCTCCCTTTTTGGACAGTCAGGTGTGGGCGATGATCGCACTGTCTCAGTTCTGGACAGGATTGTTTGATTTCATGTTCCTTCCAATATTCCTGATTCTAATGGTTTTGAAGATAGTGTCATGGTGTTATTAGGCCAGGTATAGGAAATTCTGTGTGGAATTATATATTATTGATTTTAACCAGCATAAATTAGAATGTTCCTAATTATGACCAGCTGAATCATATGAAATCAAGCGTGACGATTCTAGGAGTATAGTGGATAGAGGGCAATAGTCCAATTAATAGGCAGGACAATTAAAGCGACCCAGCATGCAGTGTGGACATAATAAATCACAGTATTCCAAGACATGTATATGCTGAACTTTTATATATATAATAACATACTTAAGAAAATATATGGTTATAATCCAATAACCATTTTCATTCTGAATCCCCACAAACATGATTTCAAGACATTGGCATATTAAGAAACCTGCATTATTATTTTGGAAATGATTTGACTGAAAGTTGTTGCTGCCTCAAGCAGAAACAACTTTCACTTTGATTGTTTTCAAAATAGTCATCAGGATTTTCTGATTTTGTCAGAGTAAAATACTGTCAACACATATACAGAATGAGTGGTTAATTATTTTTATTTCATTGCATTGCATAAATCTGGTATTCACAAAAGTACTCTTAGTAAACACTTGATTATTTAAGCAAATTATCAATGATTTTAGACATGTACTGAATTTATTTTGAACATGTCTCTTGACTACCTGTCTGTTTACTTTAATGACCACTAGCTATAAAATGTGGAGAATGCCATATAGAATGAGTGAGAGAAACAGTGAGAGACAGAGCTAGAGATAGAGAGATAGAATTATACAGTCATACAGATAGATATAGAGATTCATAGAGTTAGCGATAGTTTTCTACAGATAGATAATTAGTGTTTGTAACATTTACTATCACCAGTTGAACTTGAAGTAAAGTTTAGAAACATTAAACATTTAATATCAGTAATATGTGAAGAACGATCCTGCTTATGGTTTATTAAAGTGTCTTCACTCGCCGTCTCATCCTGAAGTGTAGCAGAGCTATTTCCACCCAGCTAATCCCCCATATTCAGAAATAGGTGGAAAATAGCCCAGTAACAATAGTCATGGACCAGTTTAAAGAATTTCTTCTAGCAGCACCCCTTTTGTCAAAGAGGATCTGATTAGCTTTAGCTTCTTCTCTTCCTTGTCTTCTGAATGCTGATATCAAGGATTTGAAGATTCTCAATGGTTTTATTAGAAGATTGGGCACTATTCGTCCTCCGGTGCGCCTTTGTCTTCCTGAAATTTGGCCTTGATTCTTCAAGTTTTGGCAGGTCTCCATTTTGAGCTAATTGGAGCTATCAGTCTCAAACTATTGACTCTTACGGCTGTTTTCTTTGTTGCTGCCACTTCAGCTAGGAGAAGATCCGAAATTCATGCTCTTTCTGCAGAAAAAGACAGATTTATCGATTCTGTGGACGGTCTAGTTTTATATCCCAGAAGGGATTTTTTATCAAGGACCCAGTTTAACCGTTACTCAGCCACACCTATTATTCTTAAATCTTTATCGTCTTTTTCGCCGTCGGACAGATTCTGGTGTCCTGTCAGGGCCTTAAAAGTCTATAAACGTCGTACCAATTTTTAAAAGATCTGATTCTTCACACTTATGGGTTCCATACGCTGAGGTGGCTAGACCAGTTTCTAAGGCCACAGTTTCCAGATGGATCTGTGAGACCATAAAATTATGCTATGAGATTGCCTCCCCAGGTGAGATCAATTTAGCCCATGTCAAGGCTCTCGACCTTCGTGGTATGGCTTCCTCCTTCGCTCTTTTCGCTGGCTCATCATTGGACGACGTCATGCAAGTCGCAGGTTGGAAATCAGAATCGACCTTTACCTCTTTCTATGTAAAGGATCAGAGCCCAGCGGGCCCCTTTCTTAGAAATATAACGTCTTTGGGGGTGGGGGTGGGGGGTGGTGTACCATACCAGTATGGTTGAGGGTATACATAGAAATGGAATAGGCATATGGGGGTTTGATAGCAAGCATAAAAATCTTATTCTGGTGGCTAAATGCAGAGTAGTTGATTTAGCAAGTAGTGATTGAACGGTAAGTATGTTTTATAGTGGTTAATAAAACTACAGACCAACCCACTAAAGGGGGGTCTGTTGGGGGTTTTAAAGCAAAAGTTGACGGACAGACGGACAATGAACGGACGACGGATGGTCGCCATGGCATAAGCTCACTTGGCCAGAATGGCCAGGTGAGCTAAAAATGAAAAAGCACAAGCTTACCAATGCCGCCATGACATTGACTTTTTGACACCAAGGTAATCATCTGATGCCCTCTCATTATAAAGAAGCATGTATCCAATTTTGGGTCCAGTATCTTTAACCAAAGTTGAGATATGAATTGCTAAGTTCAGCGAAATGGAAAATGTTACTGTTTTATTATAAGGAAGCAAGTGTCCAAGTTTGGATCCAGTACAATTAACCAAAGATGAGATATAAACTGCTAAGTTGAGCGAAACGGAAAATGCTAATTTTTAACAAAGTCACAGTGACCATTGTCACTGTGTGATGTCATATCATTATAATGAAGCGTGTGTCCAAGGTTGGGTCCAGTAAGATTAACCAAACCTGAGCTATAAACAGAAAAGCTGAATTAAACGGATAATGTTAATGTTGAAAACACAAGGTTTTTATCAGGGTCATCATGACCTTGATCTTTTGACCCCAAGGTCATTGCGAGATGATGTGTCATTCGATGGAAGCATGTTCCCAAGTTTGGGTTCAGTATGATTAACCAAACCTGCGATATAAACAGAAAAGTTGAGCTAAACACAAATTGGATGACGACGACGCTGCCATGCCCGCTACCGCCGAAGGATGTGCAGGGTAGCACAATAGCTCCTTTTACTTTGCAAAGTCGAGCTAAAAATAGTTTTCTCATGGCCTGTAAATGTCCGTATGCAGACCAAGAGAAGAATATCTTTGAAAATTTACCACTGGAATGACTGTCTCGATAACCGAGCCAGTCATTTCAGTGTTACATTTTCAAAAATAGTCTTCTTTTGGTCTGCAAAAGCCCTTTTTCTCTGAGAAAATTGAAGTTTTCTTGAACAAATTCGAGGGTTTAAAGAGTTAGAGTTAAGGATTAATGAATATGCAAGCACAGAATCCCCTATATTGATGGTCTGTGGGGGTATGGTGCCACTTGAACATGGTCAAATAAAACATTGCATGATGTATCAAGTGATCCACACACATTACTTACGAGTTCATCAGCTGACCGACCTTTGCACACTCATCACGGTCATAAAACCAAATACCATATATGGCTGTAAAACGTAAATAAAAGACATCAACAGAATGTGTGCTAGGACAACAGGAGACGGACTTTATGAATAGATATTTTCTCAAAAAGTAGGTATGACAGGAGGTTATCTTGCCATTGCACTAGCGCAAGCTGCGTGCAGAAGGCCTATGGTTACATTATAGGACTTGAAACAAGAGCAATCAGAGATTGCAGACACACATTCACTCAACCCCAGCCAGCTCCCACCCTCCCCCCCCCACACACACACACACCCCACACCCTTTTTTGTCACATTGTAAAGCTTTATTTATTCAGATTTTCAGGGGGTTTTCAGATCGTGACTCCCAAAGTTGTGAAATCCTGGTGTATGGTCACATCCTTTCCTGTGTTAAGATTTCACCAGCAATGGACCTTTCCATTTTTAGCTATGCCCCGCCCATCTCTAGTTAAGCTCCACCCACACCTCGCTCATGTTGGGATCGATCGATCTCCGAACTCCCTGACTATCAATTTCCAGAAAACTGCCTATGGCAGCAAAAGCGCCCAGTCAAATTAGTTTCAAAATATTCAAAAGCATGTTTATTAAATAGTAGAGACATACAATCCTTACAATATGTCGGACTATTAAGAGTTAAAGCCAGGCCTAATCGAATCATTTATGACATAATGATTATGACGTCATGACGTGATGCTCACCTGGACCAATAGTATTTGAACCATTTTGTATTTAAATAGACATGATGGATAATTTTCGAAAAATCCAAGGTGGCCACCAAAGAAATTGACCAATCAATATTCTGAATATAAGTTCTAGAACCTATGACTATAGAATACCTCCAGGCAAATGTGGATAAAATCCACGAAGGAGATTCGTTTTGACAATTTCTGGTAAATCTTTCATAAAACCTATGATTTTTACCACAAAAACTAACCAGACAAAATTCAGAATAGACGTTCTGAAGCCTACGAGGCTCCTCAAATTTTGTTGAAATCTGTCAAGCAGTTATATAAGGAGAAGGGTTTTGACAATTTCCAGTAAATCTTTCATAAAATCTAAGATTTTCACCAAAAAAATTGACCAATCAAAATTGTGAATAGAGGTTCTGAAGCCGCCACAGATCGGGTCTGCCCAGCCAAATTAGGTCGAAATCAGACAAGCGTTTAATGAGTAGCGTTTTGACCAATTCCAGTAAATTTTTCATGAGATCTAAATTTTTAACAAAGAAAATTGACCAGTTAAAATTCTGTATAAATGTTCTGTACCTTACCCACATAGGGTCCTTCCCGCCAAATTAGGTTGAAATCTGCCAAGCGGTAAATGAGTACCGTTTTAAAGCAAAAGTTGATGGATAGACATGACGGATGGACGGTCGCCATGGCATAAACTCACTTGGCCATTCTGGCCAGGTGAGCTACCGTATTTCGCTTAATAGTAGCCTATGCTCTAATAGAAGCCCACCCCCTAACTTTGACATATGAGCTCCAATGATTTCTTAGCAGTTTCAAAATGGGAAAACTCTGTATTAGAAGTCCACCCCCTAACTCAGCAGACTGTATAGGAAAATTTTTCTTAAGAGCAAATTTGTAAGAATAGCGTGTATAATAATAACAATCGTGTCACAGGGTGTGTCTACTTCAGACCGATCTCTGCCCTGATACATTCCCGGCCCCTCTAGAAGACAATACAGGCCTCGGATTTGTAAATCTCGACTGCCTATTAGATTAATACTAATAGTAGGCCACGTATGTTCAAGATATAATAAAGTTTATTCCACACTTTTGTAGTCAAAATGCGCGTAAAACAGTCTTGGCGTGATTAAATACCTTCCTTATAAATATATTTTAAGACCAAATTTATGTACCAAACAGCAAGCACGGGAGAAAATGTGCATCAATTTTGTAACGCCGATCAACATTAAATGATCCAAATTGAATTATTACGAACGACAATATAGCCGGCTTCTTAAGTTGGCGAGCCAGCGGTTCTTGAGATGGGAGGCATCATGTTCTCGCGAGATATTATACGCTAACGGGAGTTTATCAAATGGGTATCCGTTTTTTAAGATCAGTATAATACTCAGTTCCTATCGCGCAATGATAATATATAGATATTCCCAAGTTCCGAGTCCCCGATTCCAGAATATTTATATCCGAGTACTCGCTCTAAAATAAACTCTTCAATTGGAGGCGAATCACGTGATTTGTATTTTTTCGCGACGCCATTTTATAACAATTTGTGGATTAATTTTGATGTAATAAACGAGCTTTATTAAAGGATACGCAATATTTAGGCATTCAAATCAAATAACTTCACTTCCCCGGTGATGTTTTGAAGTATACATTAAACATAGGCGTAGGCGGTGGGAATTTTTACGGGAGAAAATATGTTGAATTTCCGTGGTATCAATTTTAGAAAACATTTTTGGGAAAACTCTGTAATTTAAGCCCACCCCCTTTCTCAGAGATGTTTGGTTGGAAATTGAACACCTCTTGTCCTAATAGAAGCCTAGGCGAATTAAGCGAAAGATTAAGCGAAATACGGTAATACAGAGATATATCAAGAATTTGATCCGATCTGATCCAGGTTATTTTATCCGGATCACAGCAAGTCAGTACATACTCTTGCATGGCAAGTTCATCTGTTGTGTTAAAATTTGAGCCAAATCGGAAAATTTATGACTGCAATGACCGGGTCGATAACCGAGCCCGTCATTCCAGTGGTAAATTCTTTAAAAAGTCCTCTGTTGGTCTGGAGTTAAAGGGTTAATACATAAATAGTGCTAGCCCTGGAAAATTTCTCCTAGCATCCGCCTTGAGGGGTTACCCATAATCCCTGCCAGATAGGAGGGCATCCGCCTTGAGGGGTTACCCATAATCCCTGCCAGATAGGAGGGCATGCGCCTTGAGGGGTTACCCATAATCCCTGCCAGATAGGAGGGCATCCGCCTTGAGGGGTTACCCATAATCCCTGCCAGATAGGAGGCATCCGCCTTGAGGGGTTACCCATAATCCCTGCCAGATAGGAGGCATCTGCCTTGAGGGGTTACCCATAATCCCTGCCAGATAGGAGGCATCCGCCTTGAGTGGTTACCCATAATCCCTGCCAGATAGGAGGCATCTGCCTTGAGGGGTTACCCATAATCCCTGCCAGATAGGAGGCATCCGCCTTGAGTGGTTACCCATAATCCCTGCCAGATAGGAGGCATCTGCCTTGAGGGGATGCCCATAATCCCTGCCAGATAGGAGGCACCCGCCTTGAGAGGTTACCCATAATCCCTGCCAGATAGGAGGCATCCGCCTTGAGGGGTTACCCATAATCCCTGCCAGATAGGAGGCATCCGCCTTGAGGGGTTACCCATAATCCCTGCCAGATAGGAGGCATCCGCCTTGAGAGGTTACCCATAATCCCTGCCAGATAGGAGGCATCTGCCTTGAGGGGTTACCCATAATCCCTGCCAGATAGGAGGCACCCGCCTTGAGAGGTTACCCATAATCCCTGCCAGATAGGAGGCATCCGCCTTGAGGGGTTACCCATAATCCCTGCCGGATAGGAGGCATCCGCCTCGAGGGGTTACCCATAATCCCTGCCAGATAGGAGGCATCCGCCTTGAGGGGTTACCCATAATCCCTGCCAGATAGGAGGCATCCGCCTTGAGGGGTTACCCATAATCCCTGCCAGATAGGAGGCATCCGCCTTGAGGGGTTACCCATAATCCCTGCCGGATACGAAGCATACCTTTGGCATTGCGGTAGAGCAGGAACGGATCCTGCAACTGGAACTCGAGATCCTTGGTAATCGGCTCAATGAGGTTGTTCAGGCCAAGTCGATTGAGAATCATGAAACCATTGTTCGGCGACGCAGACCTGAAATAATAATTTCAAAACAGTTTCAGGTGAGAACTGTCAGTTGAGTAATATCAAGATTACATCTTACGCTTAAATTTAACCCTTTAACACTCATATCAGCCAAAAATGGCTTCTACAGTGGTCTTGAGAAATGTCATTTGCAAAGCAAGACTACTTTTGAAAATTTACCACTGGAATGACTGGCTCGGTTATCGCACCAGGCATTCGAGTGATAAATTTTCCAAAATAGTCTTCTCAGCGCCTGCAAATGGACCTTTCTCAAGACCATTGCAGACGCCGGTTCTGGACAGCGGGACCATTAAAGGGTTAACTCTTTCACCAACAAAAAAAATGTAAATTCTTTACGATGAACAACTTATTCAATTGAATATTTTGAAATTAATTTGACTGGAAGCCGTTGCTGCCTATCAGGTCTGAATTTAACTGACTACTGATCTCGCATAATTTGGCGAGTCTCGGAATGAATGATACCCATGAAAGGTCAATGTGGCTGATGAAGCTCAGCCGATCTCATCAAAATATTCCAAAAGTGTTAATGAATTAGTTTCATGTCGATTAAAAATGTCTAACTTGGTTCATGGTCTGAATTTAATGACTTGGTTTATCATTTGAATTTAATGAGCTGGTTCATAGTTTGAATTTAATGACTTGGTTTATGTCTGAATTTAATGATTTGGTTCATAGTCTGAATTTAATTACTTGGTTTATGTCTGAATTTAATGACTTGGTTCATGGTCTGTATTTAATGACTTGGTTCATGGTCTGAATTTAATGACTTGGTTTATAGTTTGAATTTATTAATGACTTGGTTCATAGTTTGAATTTAACTGTCTGACTGCTGCAAGCCACCAAACACTGGTGAATATTTTGAAAATAATTTGACAGAAAATTATTGGCGATTTATCCACGAACAACTTTCAGTCTAATTGTTTTCAAAATATTCAACAGATCCATAGTTAACCCCATGGAAAGTGTAGCCTGCAGAAATTCAGGCGATAGACAGTTAATGAGTTGGTTCATCACTTGAATTTAACCCTTTAACACTCATATCAGCTAAAAGCAGCTTCAGCAGTGGTCTTGAGAAATGTCCATTTGCAGACCAACAGAAGACTATTTTTGAAAATTTACAGAATGTGCTAAAACGTAAGCAAATTTAGTCCCTGTTACAAGGCAAATCAATAAAGTTATGGATGCTCCCCGAAGGCATGATCTGCAGAGAGAGGCTTGAAACTATGGCCGGGAAAAAGACAAAAGGACAAATGGATGGATGGATGAATGGATGGACAGGCGAATGGATGAACAAATGAATGGGCCAACGAACTGATGGATGACAGACCTAATTTTAATACATGCACACCTCCCTAAGATGCAGCCATGAACAGATGAATGGATGGACTGAGCTAATTTTAATACCTGCACATCTCCCGACAGCGCATTCATATACCAAGTTTCATGACCATAGATATAAGTTTTGAAACAATGGCCCGGATGAACTGAGGGTGAACAAATGAATGGATGGACAGACAGACAAAGCAACGATTAGTTTTGCTACCTGCACTTCTCCTTAAAATGTGTCAACATACCAAGTTTCATGATGATACAGAAGTTTTGAAACTATGACACTGACAAACTAGTAGAGAGCAGATGTACGAACGGACGGATGGACAAATTGACGACTACTTTTGATACCTGCACATCTCCTTCAGATGTATCCACATATCAAGTTTCATGATGATACATATAAAAGTCTTGAAGCTGTGGCCCAGACAAACTTGTAGAGGGTGAATGGACAAACGGATGGATGGACAAACAAAGCGGCGACTAAATGCTGATGTACAATGGTCATTTCATTTCATATACAAACCGATTTAGAGTACAGCTCATAAATCCAAAAACGCAAACATGTTAGTTAGTATAATTTTGAACACGAGGTAAAAAAGGTTCTGTTGAATATTTTGAACATAATTGGATTGGAAGTCATTGCAAAACCAACCTCTGCAGTGCTCTCAAAAAATGTCCATTCATATTCTAATAGAAGACGTTTTGTAAATTTACCACTGGAATGCTCGCTAACCATTCCCAGTGATAAGTTTTTGAAAAATAACCTTCTCTTGGTCTGCAAATGGCCAGTCAATGAGCAATTTGACAAATGTTTTGCTTTTCTGGACAGAATTTTACCGTTAAAGGTCTAAGTGGACATAAAGTACAGCTCATAAATAACTTTAAATGTTTCCAAAACAAGATGCAATGTAGTGTAAAATATTTTGAACATAATTGTATAATTCAACTATGTTCAAAATATTCAACAGAACATTTAAAAAAAATTTCTAAATTGTACTGACTAACCTGCCTCTGTTTTTGTTTTATAAACATGTTAAGTTAGATCTGAACTGTACTGTATAATTATTATATACACCTGTGCAAAAGTTAAGCACCAGCAAAAACAATAGAACGTAGAAACATGATGGTACAACTAGGCTGCCATACTTTTTGTCCCCGCGTTAGCTGACATAATTCCAAGTACGAAATGCACATGCATGCATGACTTCACGCCGCTTGATGTCCGTGCGTGGCGGGAAACAGCACACGTGTTCAGTTATGTAAAAGTCCAGTTTGAGGTGTAGAACATTACATACAGATTTAGGCGACAAGATTAGGAATTTTGTGTTCATGACCGTGGTTTATTTGTACAGAGAGAATTAGCTCTTGATTGTGAACCGCTATGGCAAGACGAAGGTTAAGTGATCGTGTGAAATGGCAAATCATAGGCATGCATACCACTGGTATGTCATGCAGAGAGATTGGCAGACAGCTGAACATTAACCATACTGTAATCAGTCGTTTGATTGCAAAACATGGGCAAACTAACGAGGTGAAGGACAGGCCTAGATCTGGAAGACCGAAGAAGACTACTGCCCGTGATGATCGAGCCCTAGTACGCCTTGTTAGGAGATCTCCATTCACCAACAGCAGAGTGCTCAGCCAGCAATGGGAAACGCGCAATAGAGTGTCAATGTCTACCGTCAAAAGGAGACTGTATGCTGCTGGCATGAAAGCTAGGAGACCTGTCAGACGTCCTCTCCTCACTGCACACCACAAAGAGGAGCGTCTGAGGTGGTGCAACGAAAGAAGACACTGGAACATGAGATCCTGGAGACGGGTACACTGGTCCGATGAAAGTCGGTTCCTGCTTCATGCCACAGATGGTCGAACTCGTGTATGGAGGTCCAGACGCACGGCGTACGACCAACGTAACATCATGGAAGAAGTTCCATTTGGTGGAGGTTCCGTTATGATATGGGGGTGCATCTCATTTGATTGTAAGCTGGATCTGTTGACTGTACCTGGAACACTAAATGGACAAAGATATCAAGATTCCATACTGGATAGAGTTGTGGTCCCTCATTTTGTAAATCATGCACCTGGAACCCACCCTATATTCATGGATGACAATGCCCGACCACATCGTGCTAGAGCTGTGCATGAATACCTCCGCCAGAATGCCATCGAAACCCTACCATGGCCAGCAAGGAGCCCTGACATGAACCCTATTGAGCATATCTGGGACATTCTGGGAAACATGGTGAGAAGGAGGGATCCTCCTGTGCAGAACCTACAGGAATTAACAGACGCACTCCATCTTGAATGGCAACGAATACCACAATGGCGTATCAGTCGGTTGGTGACCAGCATGAGACGTCGTGTCCAGGCCGTCATCCAGGCACAAGGTGGATATACTCGGTATTAATAATGACAGTCTCAAACTCGTGCACAGATGTTAAACTTCGTTTTCAGACACCATTAATGACAATCTAGCCACGTGTGTCAACTGTAGGGCAATAGTTGTCAGTTGTGTCAACGTAACCATATTCAGGCCTCGTTTTCAAGTTCAAACAAAAACATACAGTGTTTCCCCACCATCATAATCAGCATTCCTCTAGTTGCATTATTACCTCTTGCACTAAGATGGATGGGTACATAAATGTTTATGCTATTGCTTTCTTCATAGCACATGAAAATACCCTCGCATGTGCGTAAAAATAGGGTGGTGCTTAACTTTTGCACAGGTGTATAATAAACAAGAGGACCAAGGACCTGTGGCACTCACCTGGACCTAGCCAAATTTGTTTGAAAGATTTTGACCCAAAAAATTTATGAATCAAAATTCCAAATGGAAGTTCCGGATCAGAGCACAATAGCATCCTTTGACCAAAATTTAGTTACGATTCGGCTATTGGTTAAGGAGTAGGGTTTTAAAGCAAAAGTTTACGGACGATGCCAGGTGAGCTAATAATCGCACAAGCCTAATCCATAGCGTCCTTTAACCCTTAATGGTTACATTTTGTCAAGAAAATCAGAATATTTGCTTATTAAATGTCCATTTGTTGCCCAAGAGGACTATTTTTGACAATTTACCACTGGAATGACTGGCTCACTTATCGAGCGAGGCATTCCAGTGGTAAATTTTCAAAAATAGTCTTAAACTCTTGGTCTGCAAATGGACATTCCTCAAAACCACTGCAGAGGTCGATTATGGCCGGCTTGACCATTAAATGGTTAAATAGACAGGTTTTTTCTGCACACATAGCTAATGTAAATTTATTCTACCTGAATCAATACTAAACTAGCGAACGGTCTGAGCATGTGTCAACATTCTGTTTTGATTGCTCAAGGTGTGAACAACCTAAGGACATTTCTTCACAGCAGCACACCAGTCAAGTAACAACCATGCATAAGTTAGATATGCTTTTTCCTTCTGATTATTTCTGTAATGGAAGAATCAGGTTTTACCTAGGCACCGCACATTTCGAGCTAAGCTCCACACACGCTTTGCCTGGGATCAATCGATCGCTACACTCTCAGATTCCAGAACACCATACAGGTACATGTAAGCTTTGAAACTAATTTGACTGAGTGCTGTTGCTGCCTATGGTTAAGTCACCAACAACTTTCAGTCAAACTGTTTTCAAAATATTCAGCAGGTCCAGAGTTATTGCCCATTGAAACTATTGTCAGGCAGGTAAAGGTGTTGGTTCTAGCATAAATGTGATTGAAGTTGCTGTTCTGCATGTTTTTGGCATGCATTAGCGGAGCATCCATAACTTTATTTGGTCCAGAATTGATTAATGTTATTGTTGAGAAAACCCTTGAGTTTTGTCATTATCACACTGACCTTGACTTTTTGATACCAAGGTGATTGTGTCATGCCATCTCATTATAAGGAAGTATGTGTCCAAATGTGGGCCCTGTATGCTCAACCAAACGTGAGATATAAACTGCTAAGTTGAGTGAAAAGGAAAATGTTAATGTTGAAAAGACAAAGTTTTTTACCAAGATCACAATGACTGTGACCTTTTGACCCAAAGGTAATTGTATGATGTCGGGTCATTATAGGGAAGTATATGTCCAAGTTTGGGTCCAGTATGATTAAACAAACATGATATATGAACAGGTAAGTTGAGCTAAACCCAAATTGGACGCTGATGATGATGTCGTCAGTGAAGCCCGATGACGTGCAGGATATAATATCATAATATTAGATAGTTTTACATCGTAAAGTCTAGCTGCTAAGAACATCATCTTTTGGCCTGCTAAAGTACATTCACTGAGCACACATTTAATTTTCTTGAAAATCCTGGCCATTAACCCTTACTGCTCTGAGGTCAAAATCTTAAATTCTCAAATTAGACCAAAAGATGAACTGGTGTTAATTTTTTAACAAATTTGGTGGAAGCTGTTGTTGTCGTAGACAGCAACATCATCCACCAAAATTGTTGAAAATATATATTTTCAAAATTGTTGAAAATTATATACAAGTCTCTTTGCTATTGACACAATAAAACATAGAATATTGACATCAGAGCATTAAGTGTTAAATGGTTAATTGATATACGTAGCATTTTGGAATGATTTGAGACGATGTTAGCATAAAAGGGATTACACTCAGTGTATCCTTGTGAAAATCTACTTGAAAGGTAATTTTTGCCCCACAATTCAATGCTACTAACCTAGAGCCGATATTCTCAGACGCTTAATCTTTTGGCACAGTAGTACCAAGGCTCTTAGTCCTCTTGTTATAGCTAGGGTTGTTTCTGCGATATTACCTCACATATATCTGGCTGAAAATTCATATACCAGCCTCTTTCCCCAGGGATCCAGTTTCCTAAAATCTCCATCTCTTATCGTTCTATGAATTAAGCTTGAATTTAAACTATTTGTCATGGTTTTCACGCAAGTTCAATGTTTTTGTAATTATGAATGATGTATTCCTAATATGCATACAATCATTTTAGACTTCTGAGTCTCATCTGCTCGCCCTTTTAGACAGGGTTCCCAGCAATTTATCAAAACAGAGTTCCCTGAGTTTTCCCTGATATTTCCCCGAGAAATGTTCAAAATTGCATGAGAAATATATTCACTTTAAAGAGGTTGTTGGAAGTTGAGATGGTTACAGCAAAGTAACTAATATACAGATTAATATATACAACAGAGCCTGTCCATAGAAAATTTTAATTTATTTCCACTTTCAGTCAATGGACACAACTTGGACACATGACACAAGTCGCACATACGGCAAACTGGCAAAATGTGAAAACTTTCTCTACTGCGTCACTGTTAAATACCCAGATTTCCCTAATTTTTGTGTTTTTTCCCCGACTGGAAAAATGGAAAATAATTTTCAAGGTTTTCCCTGATTTCCAGAGTAGCTGGGAACTCTGTTAGATGACCGTGATCTTTGATCCTTTGACCCCGCTACCTTCAGGTCACTAAGAGAAAACCTCCAGAGACATGTGAAGCTACTCTTGTTTAGGCTATTATCGAGCCAGTCATTCCAATAGTAAATTTTTTTTAAATAGCCTCTTTGCCACCAAATTAGAGACATTTCTCAGGACAACCTCAAAGGGTTGGTTTTGGCAGTCTTGATCATTAACTGTCTGGCTGCTGCATCCCATCTGGCAACAATTTCAATGGGCAGCAACCCTGTAGCCGTTAAATATTTTGAAAACAATTTGACTGAAAGTTGTTGGTGGCTTAGTCACTAACAACTTTCAGTCATATTTTTTTCAAAATAGTCAGCGGCTACAGAGATATAAACCCTGGAATGTCATCTGCAGTCAGCAGCCAGACAGTTAGTCAGTATTATTTCTCAGCCTACGAGCCACCATCTTATAACCCCCAAAAGCATGTGTCTGCTATAAACAGGTTTCACCTGATATTTCCCAGAAAATATAACATAGTCAACTAGACAAAATAACTGTGCGTGTGCGAGTGCATGCGTGTATGCGTGCGTGTATGCCAAAAAAATCCAATAACTTTTCAATAGCTCTTTAAAGACACAGAATCGACATCATTTCCAGAATACAATATACGTGTATATTAAGTACCTATATAATAAGATATTTATCAAACTGTTCATTGATCCATAAGTCACAGACCCGCCATTGTCGATGCCATATTACCGCCGCTTGAGACTAGTTAGAATTCTAGCCGAGATATATCCCGTTGTCAAATAAGAAGGCAATAGATCAAGATTTGACAAAACATGAGGGTCAAATCAGCTGTGATATAACATTTGAAAGCGATCCAACAAAGCTTGGGGCATAGTTATACGAGACGGAAACACATTTTCAAGATGCACACTTGTAGCAATACTGGGTTTTGAGACATGTTTAAGATCGGTGAAGAGGTCGTGAGATTGATGGACAGACTGGTTGATGAACACTAAAATTATTGATATGAGAGAGGGATGGATGGATGGATGGATGGATGCAGGGAGAGAATGGGAGGGAGGGAGGAAAGGATGGGAGGACGCGAGAGGGGGGCAGGCAGTTATGGAGGGTGGAGGGACGGAAAGTGGAGGGAGAGAAGGAGAGGGAGGGAGGGGTGGGAGCAAGGAAGCGAGAGAGAGAGGAGCAAGCAGAGTTGGAAAGAGAGGGTGGAGGGAGAGAAAGGGGAGGAAGAGAGGGAGGGAAGGAGGGAGGGAGGAGGGGGGGAGGTTGGCTACGATTATATGCTACAAACAGGTGATACCGTGGTTATGTAAAGTTCATCAGTATGTAAGGATCTATCTAATTGAACTGCAGACCGCAGCAGCAACAGCTGCTCATGACGATTTAACCCTTCACCGGTCAAAATTTGACCAGAATTTTGACATCTTTCCTTAGTAAATCTCCAAAGAAGACTATTTTTTTTAATTTAACGCTAGAATAACTAGCTCGGTTACTGAGCCAGTCATTCCAGTGGTAAATTTTCAAAAACACATTTCTCTTGTCATACAAAATGTACATTCTGCAAAACCCCTGCAGAGGCCAGTATTAGCAAGCTTAATCATAAACCGCTTCATCATCAAGATGGCCAAAATGATGTCTGCAACTGTCTTTAGGAATGTCCACTTGAAGAGCGAGAGAAGAGTATTTCTGAAAATGTTATCACTGAAATGACTAGCTCGATAACGGAGCCAGTAATTCTCAAATTTTCAATAATCTTCCCTATGTCAGCAAATTGACATGTTCGAGGAGAAAATTGATATTTTCATGAACAAATTTAAGAGATTAAAGGGTTAATAGGCTAATAACTTATTACAGACCTAATGTCAGGCGTTCTAACTTATACAGTACAGGTCAGACACAATGTAACATGTTTCCACCCCCACCCCCTCTTGATACCCCCCCACCCCCCAAAAAATAGAATGTACTGTTGAATATTTTGAACATAACTGAATTGGAAGACATTGCTGCTTTCCAATCCAATTATGTTCAACATTTTCCCCAGAAAATTTCTTACAATCCAGTTTTAGCTATGTCCCGCCCCCTCCAATGAAGCTCCACCCACACTTTCCCCATGTTGGGATCGAACGCTCCCTGAACTCCCAATTTCCAGAAAACTGTACAGCTAAGCTGCCTATGGCAGCAACATAGCAGCAACAGCGGTCAGTAAAATTAGTCCTCTCTTGGTCTGCAAATGGACATTCAATCAGCAAATATTGTGATTGTCTTGACCAAATTTTACCATTTAAGGGTTAAGTAGTAAAATCAAACCTTAGTCAGTCATCAATTAAGCATTCGTGACCATCTTAGCTCCATCATTCATGACGTAAGAATGATGTAATTGATTATGACATCATATGATTGACTGAGAAACTGGAATCCTCCATTATGTTCAACATATTCAAAACAAAATTTCTCACATCCTGTTAACAATTGTATTAACATATTTGTTTTTGTTTTGGAAACAATATTGTTAACTTACTTATTTTGAAACATGTTAACTTATTTAGAAACAGGTTAACTTATTTAGAAACAGGTTAACTTATTTAGAAACAGGGTAACTTATTTAGAAACAGGTTAACTTATTTAGAAACAGGTTAACTTATTTAGAAACAGGTTAACTTATTTATGAGGTGTACAGTAGGCGTTATTTCTAACAACATCGTGTGCACGATCAGCAAGATTTCTGTCTGAATCGCACAATAGAGCTGATGATGATACGATGATGCGGATGGCCCCTATCACTTTCAATTGAAAGAATGCTTCTACAACACTAATAAAACATTAATGAGCATAAAAATAGATTCGACTGACAGAAGTATCAGTGCCAGTCACAAGTACATAACAGCGCCAGCATCAGTGCCAGCATCAGTGCCAGTCACAAGTACATAAGAGCGGCCGGGAGGTTTTGGGAGAAAAAACTCGACTACCAGCTTTTCGTTGCTGTGTGTCGAGCGACTACTCACAAAGGACGATGTAAATATATCATCTTCCTCCACTCTTACATCCTCTGTGTGCACATGATCATAGGAAAGCAATCGTCTTGATAATGCCTCTCCGCCTCATGCATCGTATTTCCAGGAGAGTGCAGGCGCAGTAGCCACTTGAGTAGCATGCCATGGTAAGACACTGATGATAGCTCATGACTTTCACGTCTATTATTATCAGAAAGGCACTCTAGTTTCATAGGTAAAACAGACAAGAGCTATCAGAAGATAGCATGCATCGTAGATCACGTGAAATATATTATATATATTATTGTCGCGAGGGATATACCATTTGTTAGCCTCCCTTAGCCTTCCCTAGCCTCCCCTCGCCCTGAACTAAACATTCATTGAAAACTGTTTAACACAGATGAATAAATCATGCAGTAATAATCAGAGTCTAGAGCACCAGGTTAGGCTAATGTGTGTACCTCTGAATAAAGCACCTCTAATGTTGGCACATGGGTGTGTGTGTGGTTGTCTTATTACAGAACTACAGGTAACCCTGTCTATTATGCACACCTACATTTTGGGGCCAAAAGGGATTCTTTAAGAGGGTTGTTGTAAGATTATGTATCAGGATCACCCGCCACCATTTGGACCGAAAAGATAGATAAAATAGGTAATGATTTGTGTTAACTCACGATCAGTCAAAATTTGTTAACCCTTTCACCAAAAAAATCCCTTCAAAGTATATTCTTTTCGATATAAAACTTTTTCCATTGAATATATTGCAATTAATTTGACTGGAAGTCATTTGGCAGCAACGGCTTCCACTCAAATTAATTTCAAAATATTCACCCATTTTCCTGTATGGTTGCCTTGAAAATGATATGTGGGGAATCCATTGGTGAAAGGGTTAAGAACTTCAAAATATTTGCTTAGTCAATGTCCATTTGGTGGTGAAAAGAAGACTATTTTTAAAAAATGTACCACTGAAATGGCTGGCTCAGATATTGAGCCAGCCATTCCAATGGTAAATTTTTAAAAATATAGGACATCTCTTGGTATGTAAATGGTCATTGAATCGCACTAAGAGTACCACAAAGGCCAGGTTTTACCAACATTACCATTCACTGTTGACAAATTTTTCATTTTTTAATTAAATTTGAAAATGAACTGGTGTTAATTTTTCAACAAATTTGGTGGAAGATGTTGCTGTCATAGACAGCAACATCATCCACCAAAATTGTTGAAAAATGTACACCAGTTTCTTTGCTATTGACGCAGTAAAAGATAGAATATTGACATCAGTGTGGTAATGGTTAAAGGATAATGGAGGAATCCAGTTTTAGCTATGCCCCGCCCATCTCTAGCTAAGCTCCAACCACGCTTTGCCCGTTTTGGGATCTGAATCTCAATTTCCAGAAAACTATACAGGAAAGCTGGTGAATATTTTCAAAGTAATCTGACTGGGTGCTGTTGCTTGCTGATGCTGAAACAGCGCCCAGTAAAATTAGTTTCAAAATATTCAACACCATGCTTATTAAACAGTAGACATACAATTCATACAACCTGATGGACTATTAAGCGTTTAAGACGGACTAAATCAAGTCATTCATGACGTAATTGATTATGACATTGTATGATTGATGGATAAACTAGAATCCTCTATTAACTCTTTAACAATCATATCAGCCAAAAACAGCTTCTACACTGGTCTTTAGAAATGTATATTTGAAGACCAAGAGAAAACTATGTTTGAAAATTTACAACATAAATTACTGGCTCGATAATCGAGCCAGTCATTCCAGTCGTAAAGTTTAAAAAATATTCTTCTCATGGTCTGCAAATGACATTTTCTATGAGAAAGTTGAAATTTTCTTGAATAAATTTGAGGGTTAAAAGGTTAAGATGGGTGGTTGTAAGACCACCCACCTTAATGAACCACCATGATTTGATGCCACAATATATATATATATATATATATATATATATATATATATATATATATATATATATATATATATATATATATATCAATGACAATGCTCTGTATTAAGAGCATACCTGGTTTCCATGGACCATAAGATATCCATTATCGACAAGCCTATCATACCTGAACATGGCTCTATAAATACATGCTCTCACAGTAATGAATAAAAGCAATTGCGGGAGCATATAGTCGCCGCTTTGTCCGTCCGTCCGTCCATTCATCCGTTCACCATATATAAGTTTGTCCAGGGCATAGTTTCAAGACATTTTCACATATGGTCACCAAACTTGGTATGTGGATGCATCTTAGGGAGGTGTGCGGAGTATGAAAAGTAGGTCAAAAGTAGGTCATGCTGACCTACTTTTCATGGTCGCCTGAATATCAGAGAAAATGTTTGTCCGGGGAATAGTTTCAAGACTTTTGCACATGTGCTCACCAAACTTGGTATGTGGATGCATCTTAGGTAGGTGTACAGAGTAGAAAAGTAGGTCAAAAGTAGGTCATGCTGCCCTACTTTTCATGGTCGATTGAATATCACAGAAAAAGTTTGTCCGGGCTATAGTTTCAATACTTTTTCACATATGGTCACCAAACTTGGTTTGTGGATGCATCTTAGGGAGGTGTGCACAGTATGAAAAGTAGGTCATGCTGGCCTACTTTTCATGGTCGACTGAATATCACAGAAAATGTTTCTCCGGGCCATAGTTTCATGACTTTTTCACATATGGTCACCAAACTTGATATTGATTATTACAGAAAATATCTCTGTTCATTTTGAACATAGTTTTTATATGTATTTTTATCCATTCAGTTTCTCTGCAGAGTATGCCTTCGGGGAGTATACATCAATTTATTGATTTGCCTTGTTTCTATAGGCCATCCATTAGCCTTGTTGGCCATGGTGGAAGTAAAAAATAATGGCAGCAATACATTAGTCAAAATATATATAATATATATATCCCACAATCAAACATGGCTTGTGGCTATAATTCAGCCTCACTCTGTATTAAACCATCTATACAGTAGAGGGAGGCAGGCAGCATTACTAGCTATGTCCCGCCCATTTCTAGCTAAGCTCTGCCCAACAGACCTTTCCACTTTATCCATCCATCAAATGACGTCCTAATTAACCACGTGACATGGAGGATGATGTTATAATCAATGACATCATTATGAAGTCATGAATGACGTAGATAAGTGCGTCACAAACTCATAATTGAAGACGGACTATGTGTTGTTGTACGAATTGATGATAGTCTTAATCGATAGTCTTTACTACCTAATAAACATTCTGTCGAATATTTTGAAACTAATTTGACTGGATCCTGTTGCTGCCTATTCTGAAAATTGATAGTCAGGGCGTTCAGGGATTGATCAATCCCAACATGGGCGAGGTGTGGGTGGAGCTTAGCTAATGACAGGCGGGGCATAGCTAAAACTGGAAAGGTAAATTTGTTCACATATTGGAATCTGAATTCACAGAATACAAATTGCATAGTAACTATAGCTTACAGATATGTTCTTGAATAATTTGAAACTAATTTGACTCGGGCTATTGCTGCTTATGGCAACAACAGCTGCCAGTTAAATTAGTTTAAAAATATTCAACAGAATTAATGTGTACATAAATGTAAATTTATCAAAGACATACAATTCATACACTTTCATGAGGCTTCGATATCCATGCATTTTTACTGCTGTGTAACTAGCACAGCGTTGTTATTGCTGTTATTGCCTCATACTACAGCTTCCAAAACCATTGCTGCCTCATACTACTGCCGCCAATACCGCTGCTGCCTCATACTACCAATGCCAATACTGCTGCTGCCTCATACTACCGATGCCAATACCGCTGATGCCTCATACTACTGCTGCCAATACCGCTGCTGCCTCATACTACCGAAGCCATTACCACTGCTGCCTCATACTACTGCTGCCAACACCGCTGCTGCCTCATACTACTGCTGCCAACACCGCTGCTGCCTCATACTACTGCTGCCAACACCGCTGCTGCCTCATACTACTGCTGCCAATACCGCTGCTGCCTCATACTACTGCTGCCAATACTGCTGCTGCCTCATACTACCGATGCCAATACCACTGCTGCCTCATACTACTCCTGCCAAAACCGCTGCTACCTCATACTACCGATGCCAATACTACTGCTGCCTCATACTACTGATGCCAAACCCGCTGCTGCCTCATACTACTGCTGCCAAAACCGCTGCTGCCTAATACTACCAGTGCAAATACCGCTGCGGCCGCATGCTACTGATGCCAAACCTGCTGCTGCCTCATACCACTGTTGCCAAAACCGCTGCTGTCTCATACTACCAATGCCAATACCACTGCTGCCTCATACTATTGCTGCCAATACCGCTCCTGCCTCATACTGCTGCTGCCTCATACTATTGCTGCCAACACGGCTGCTGCCAATACCGCTCCTGCCTCATACTACTGCTGCCAATACCGCTGCTGTTTCACTGCTGCTGCCAATAACACTGCTGCCTATACCACTAGTACCAATACCGCTGCTGCCCCATACTGGTACCAATACCGCTGCTGCCTCCTACTACCGCTGCCACATATCACATACTAGTGCTGCCTATACTACTGCTACCTAATACTACTTCCACGCATACCGCTGCTGCCTATACTACTGCTGCCTCACACTACTGCTGCACTGTAGTACTACTGCTGCTGCCACATACTACTGCTCCCTATACTGCTGCTACCTATACTACTGCAGCCTAATCCTTACTGCTGCCTATGCTCTTGCTACCTAACACTGCTGCCTCCTATACTACTGCTGCTTATACTACGGGCGCCTCATTAACCGCAGCCTATGCTACTGCTGCCTATACAATTACTACTTCCACATATTACTGCTGCCTATACTACTGCTACCTTAATACAACTACTGCTGCTGTCTATATGGCTATTGCTGTTACAGCTGTTCATGCGTCTGCCGACATTGGCAGCATCATCAAAAGAGCAATTGTCTTATTTAAACAACAACTCAGAAATAACTTAACATGTTTACAAAACAGAATAAAACGTACTGTTGAATATTTTGGACGTAATTTGATTGGCTTCTAATCAAATTACGTCCAAAATATTCAATAGAACAGTTCTTACATCGCATTCGAAATTATACTAAACAAAATGTTTCTGTTTTTGCTTTGGCAACTTTCTTAGTTATTTGTTATCTGTACTGTAGTCGCTACTTAGTGCAACAGGCATTATATTTACACTGCAGCAACAAGAACAACAACTCCGGAGCTTCGCATGTTGCCGATAATAATGAGGCTTGTCAGACTCCGTAGAACAAACACTAGCAACTGATGAGGCCCCTGTTTTTGGATGATGCCAATGCCGCGGTGCCATGGCCAATATCAGTGTGGTTTGTACTCACAATATTACATACTCAGCTGCCTCTAGTCTATATTCCACAATCTACACAGCTGTTTTCGAGTATATAACCGTCGACGACGACGTCGGTGGCTGTCTGTGTGTATTAGAGTTTGTGCAACTTTGTGCACGGAACACCTGAATAGAGCTCGTTAATAAATCTTCAATAGTTTTATTGTCGCTGGGTTACGTACGAAAACAGTTTTACTGCGCGCGTGTGTCTGCGTTTCTATATTTCTAAATATAATGTGTATTTATGAATGCGTGTACATGCATGCATGTGCATGTGTCTGTGTGCACATGTGCGTGTGTGAGTATGTACGCATGAGTGCCTGGCAGCAGGTAATAGTTGTCTAGATTTCAGTGATCAGTAATATGATCTGACATTGTATCACCACTGTGGATTACTGCAGCTCCATGTAACTTGTACCTTACAGGAGTGTGGATTATCCTTTAGCCTGTTTACTGTCAAGATTTGTCAAGAAACTTGAAACACTTGCTCAGTGGATGTCCATTTGCAGGTTAAGAGAAGCGTATTTTTGACAATTTTACCACTGGAATGACTGGTTCGGTTACCGAGCCTGTCATTCCAGTGGTAAATATTCAAAAACACCTTACCCGTTGTCTGCAAATGGACATTCCTCAAGACCACTGCAGATGTTGCTTTTGGCCTGCTGGACCATTAAGTCCTTAAATTGTGCTTAGATACAACTGTAAATTACAGCGGATATACCTATACCACCCCAGAGTGTGTAATAGCGGACATAGATCTTCCCATCCGCATGGGTTACAGCTGACATAGTTCTACCCGTCTATGTGGGTTAGGGGCTAACATACTTTGGAGTTCTACCAACCTGTGTGGGTCACAGCTCACATACTTCTAAGTTCTACCCACCCGAGTCAAGTTCATTACCCGACATTTTGCTGCGAGTAATTACAACCGCCACCCCATTGCAAACCCTGTCTAGCGGATTGTACAGTCGACATCTGATGGATTACATGAGTCATAACTCATCACAGTTAGAAGACGGCAGCAGCCTACAAATGAGGTAAAAACAACTAATCTATTATTAATAGTTGAATATAAGCTAGAAGCTAAGATTGTTCTGAAGACGTCGTCGCCGAGATCAATAAATGGACGCAGCATTGTTTAATGGGGAATTATAGTGACACTTAATGCATCCAAAGTGGAGGAATCCAGCTTTAGTTATGCCCTGCCCATCTCTAGCAAAGCTCCACCCACACTTCGACTGTGTTGGGATTCATCGATCCCTGAACTCCCCGACTATCACAGCCACAGTGCCCAGTCAAATTAGTTTCAATTCATGTTTATTAAATAGTAAAGACATACAATTTGTACACCAATGCTTAGTCCGTCGTCAATTAAGAGTTCATGACGAAGTTATCTACGTCATTCATGACATCATTGATTATGACGTCAGTCTACATGTCACGTAATTAATTATGATGTCATGTGATTGATGGATCTGGAAAGGTACATTGAAAATCAAGACACGATATTTAAGAATCTATTCAACTACTGAGAACATCTTTGGCATAAAAGGAAAGCGACATATTTTATTGTACGGTATTAGAGCAGACATCCGTAAATAGTCTAGAAACGAAAATAGACAATTCCTGTACACATTTTGCGCTTAATTACTCACAAGAGACTTGCTACACATCAATATGAAATGACTTACACAACAAGATGCCCAAGACCCGGCATGGCTCACCTGGAAGCACAATATTTGAACAAAGACTGGTAACATAACCTATTCACCGACAAATCCCGGATAAAGTACATTCTTAACAATATAAAACTTATTCTGTTAAATATTTTGAAATTAATTTGATAGCACCCAGACACATTAATTTCAAAATATTCAACAGTTTTCCTGTATGGTTGCCTTGAAAATGAGATATAGGTACTTCATCGGCGAAAAGGTTAAGATCAAAATATGTCTACATCACACCATTCCTCCAGCAAAGTTCAGGGGTCAGAACAAGACCTTTTGTAAAGATGCACAATGCATGTGCTATTGTAATTATTGGTGCGCAGGGTGTGTGCACATTTCTGCCTGACATGCTATAATATCAAGTTATGTGCATGTATATATTTTATTGCACTGGTAAAATCTCCCTGTATGCTTGTAGTACAGACTTCTTTTTTCTACCTCTGCTATGTTTGAGCTAAAATTGCCAAAGTAGACTTTTAACCCTTCAACCCTCTAACACTCATATCAGCCAAAACAGCTTCTGCAGTGGGCTTGAGAAATATCCATTTGTAGACCAAGAGGCGATTTTTTAACATTTACTACTGGAATGACTGGTTCAGTAATTTAGCCAGTCATCCCAGTGGTAAATTTTCAAAATCATCTCTTGGTCTACAAATGGACATTTGTTTGAGAAAATTTGAATTGTTTTAACAAATTCGAGGGTTAAAGATTTACTGGACCACTTATTAGAATATACAAGATGAACAACGAGCAGTCAACCAGATACTTCCATAGAAGTCCTCAAGCATACCTAGTTCCATCCGCATTTAATGAAAATCCACGGAGCAGTTAATCAAGAACAATCTTTTTAACGATTTCCTGGACATTGTAAGAAATCCAAGATGGCCGCTGAAACTTTCAGTGCAGAAGTTTCGGAAATCAAAGATGGTTTCTCAAAAAGATAACCAGTTAAGTTTATATATATATGTAAGTGCTGAGAATTGGCCAACCAAATTTCAGCAAAGAAGTTCTTCAGCCTATCACGAGTGTAAGAAATCTAAGATAGTTGCCCAAAAAGACGACCAGTTAGATTACCGTATAAAAAGGCTGAGAGCTACAATATATATCATTACAGGGTCCTTCCAGCCAACTTCGGTTGAAATCTAACCAGCAGTTAATGAGTCTTAGATGGCCACCGAACACATTGACCAAAACAAATTTATGTATATAGAAATTCTGAAGCCACCATAGGGTCAGTTCCAGACATATTTGGCTGAAATCATCCTAATAAGTAAAACAAGTTTGGTTAAAATTGGCAAAGCGGTTAATGAGGAGTCAACTGTTTTTTTTGTTTTACTGGAAATTTCTGGAAATCCAAGGTGGTCAACAATAAAATTAACCTGAAAAGCAAATCTTGATAAATACATTCTGACACACTACACTAGGGGACTTCAAGCCAAGTTTTGATGAAATCATCCTTGCAGTTAATGTGTAGTTGTCATTTAGCCGGTACATGATTTCCTGAACATGTCCTGAATTCTCTGATGACCACCACAAGAGTGGAGGAATTCAGCTTTAGCTATGCCCTGCCCATCTCCAGCTAAGTTACACACACACACTTCTCCCGTGTTGGGATCTATCGATCCCTCAACTGCCTGACTCAATTTCCAGAAAACTATACAGGTAAGCTGTTGAATATTGTGAAAGAAATTTGACTGGGTGCTGTTGCTGCCTATGGCAGCAACATCATCCAGTCAAATTAGTTTCAAACTATTAAACAGCCTGTTTATTAAATAGTAAAGATATTTGTACAATTCATACAACAACGCTTAGTCCGTCACGAATTATGTGTTTAGGACGAACTTATCCACATCATTCATGATAACATTGATTATGACATCATCCTATATGACACATAGTTGATTATGACATCATATGATGGATGGATAAACTGGAAAGGTCCACTGACCACGTAATACTATTTCTGCATAAAACCATACCACACTTATAAGGACCATTCTAATATAGGCTAGTTTATTCAAATCGGCCGAGCTGTTGCCGAGGAATAGTGTTTTTAAGACAAAGTTGATGGACGAGATAGCCACACGTTCATCAAGACATAAGCTCAGTTGGCCCAACAGGCCAAGTGAGCTAATAATTTATATAATATATTTATATATAGGTCGGTTTCTCAGATTCATAGTGGATTCATGTGAGCTGATTACTCTCGCAGTAAGCGTCGACGCCTTCGACTGTTTCTGATTCACACATGTCAGAAACAGCCATGTACCTACGCACAGAGAATTATCCTGTGTATTATGAACTTTGTAATGTTATACAAGAATTCTGCAAAAATGTATTTATTATGGAATGTTGCATAATAAAGCATTTTGCACATATACATGTATATATGGTCTAAAACTTCCAGGATGAGTCACTTAAGGCAGCAATACTAGCGATCATTAGATTCTACAAGCCGTACTATTATTTACAAGCCCTTACTTGGAAGCTATGGTGATTACTACTAACACGTATAATAATACTACAGAATGTTGGCCTTATTCCATTGTATGAAACTCAAATTGCTTTTGTATGGAAACTCGTGCAATTAAAACTGTTTGATGGTCAGGTAAATTGTCAGCAAAATTTAAATTTCCATTTGCAGACCAAGAGAACAGAATCTTTGAAAATTTACCACTGAAATTACTTGCCCAATTAGCGAGCCAGTCATTCCAGTGGGAAATTTTCTAATATTGTCTTTTCCTGGTCTGCAATGGGCATTTCTCAAGACCACCATATACCCAGCTTTTAGCCACTTTGAGCATTAAGGGGATGTCAATATCAGTGTTACTATCCCATCAGACTGGTCAGTTCATGGACATCTAAGCAGTCGGTTACAAATACTACTTAAGCCTGGTTAATTTCTACTAGCGTCGGGGTAGCAGGTTGGTTATCCCCACAGGTTTTGCAAAAAATAGAGGGGCTATTGCAATCGCCTCTGTCCGACTATCCGTCCAGCTATCTCATCAAAAACCATTTCGTGGAATTCAATCAAATTTGTTATGTGAGTTACCCATATGATTCAGGAGACTGCAAGACAACATTTACATTAGGATCGGCCAATGTTGGAAGGGGGAGGGCAGATATTCAAGGTTGACACAATTCAAACAAATTTGCTATGTTAGTTACCAGGCTTTATATAGCCAGTGTATCAAATATTGCAGCTGAATTCTGTGATATTGCGCCATTTTTACCAGTTCTAAGACTAATTGATGGGAGTCATGTATGGATTTTGGTCCTTTCTGATCAATATGAACATTATATGAACAGAATGACCAATCATTCAATTAACCTCACTCAGTGATCTCTATGGTAGTGAGCGAAACAAAATGTCAATGGTCTTTTGCACTCCACGATCATATGGGTAATTTACAGTACAAAATTTGGTTGTGAGCTTGACAGTCAAAGGACTAGCAGACAGACGGAGGCACTCACAATACCCCCAGGTGGTAGAGATGCGTGTATATTGTCATCTCATTTTCGCCATTGTCATCATAGGAATTTAGGCCCAGTACCGCATTTTAAAATTTTTATAATAAATAAATGAGACATTCAGAAAATTTTACTGCTACCGGTATTATACATAGCCTTAAAGGAACCGCGAGGCTCAAATTTACAAATCTCATTGACAGGCAGCATAAATTGCGTCACCCATTATTCTACATATGTGGAACAGGTCGATTTATTGAGTCACCATAACTTTAATCATACAGTAAAACCTGTCTTAAGTGACCACATCAAAAAGTCACCACTTAAAGGACAGGTGGTCTCTTAATACAAGTCACTCACGATAAGATGTACGGTTTAGAATCTGAAATAAGGTGGTTCTTTAACCCTGACAATTCTGATGCCAAAGTTTTAAATTTTCAAATTAAATTAAAAGATGAACTGGTGTTAATTTTTCAACAAATTTGGTGGAAAATGCTGCTGTCTCTCGTCCACCAAAATTGTTGAAAAATGTACACCAGTTTCTTCGCTATTGCCACAGTAAAAGATAAAATATTGACGTCCGAGTGACAAGGGGCAAGACAGATTTGTATTATTAGTCTGTGTGAGAGCCTTAAATCATTAACAGTCATATCAGTCAAAATTGCCTTCTGCGGTGGTCTTGAAAAATGTCCATTTGCAGACCAACAGAAGACTATTTTTGAAAATTTACCACTGGAATGACTGGCTCGATAACCGAGCCAGTCATTCCAGTGGTAAATTTTTTTAAATATTTTTCTCTTGGTCTTCAAATGGACATTTTCTATAAGAAAACTGAAATTTTATCGAACAAATTCGATGGTTAAAGGGTTAACTGTGTATTTGGAACATTAGACGTTTAACTCTCTGCCTGCTCAATTTCTGCAGACTACATTTTCCATGGGGTTTAACTATGGATATGTTAAGCCACCAGGAAGCTTTCAGTCAAATTGTTTTCAAAATATTAAGCCGGTACAGTGTTATTGCCCATTGAAATTATTGCATGGCGGTTTGCAACAGTCAAACATTTAACGAATATTTAAATGTATTTATATTCGTTTGACGTAATAATGTTCAACAAAGAAGAAATGCAATTTAGCGATCTTATATCTAGTCCTTAGTAAGTCAAGTACTCGATTATCCAGCCAGTCATTCCAGTGTCGAATTTGCAAACTGTTAACCCAATAACAATGGTCTTATATGTTATGAAAATTTCTATTTTCTCATACAAAACGTGTTTGGAAATTTACCTGTCGATCACCGAGCCAGTCAATCCAGTGGGAAATTTTCTTGGTCTGCAAATGAATTTCTCAAGACCACTGCAGAAGAGATTTTGGCCGACTTAATCATTAATCATAGCATCAGCGCCACTCAAACTAGAAAACGTTGTTTGACTCACAGGGCCCCGCAAGCACTGAAAATACCTTTCTATATGTAGTAGGTAGCGATTTTACTCAACGTCTTCATTTAAAAATTTTAAAAAAACAACACCCAAGCAAATTGACAAAAATTGTGTTTTTGCATTAAAAAGCCAATTTTCCGCAAAGATCTTAAGCTAAAAAGGTGAATTCTCGAAAAGGCACTTCCACACATCATAAAGAAGCTACCTGCTAAGTTTCACTAAATTCTTTTAAGCGATTATGTATGTTATGCTGTTTACGAGTTTTTGCATTAAAAAGCCGATTTTCACCCAAAATCTTGGACCTGTAAGTGATTTTCTTTAAAAGGCACATCTGCTTATCATAACTGAGGCATACACCCAAGTTTCTGAAGGAGTTCTGTATGATATGCTGTTTACGAGATATTGTGGAGAGACAGACAGATGGACAGATGCGGTGATTACTATAGGGCTTCAACACCTTCCGCTGCAGGGCCCTAATAAGGCGATTTAAAAGCCTTAACAAACAAGGCAAATCAATAAATTGAGGTATGCTCCCCGAAGGCATACTCTGCAGAGAAACTGAATGGATAACCGCGAAGGCATATGCTTCAGGGAAGGCATACGCTTCAGGGAAAGGTTTGGAACTGTGGCTCCGACAGAAACGAACATATGGAGGCATGGACGAATTGGTGAATGGATAACCTAAGACGCATTTGTGACAAAAGAACAGACAGATGCATGGATGGACTGATCTAGTTTGTATAAATGTCCAAATCCCATAAACAATGATTATTTTCAGCAAGACAAATCTATGTGAAATTAATTTATTTAATAAACATATAACCAGTCATTCCAATATTAAAATACAACACATTTTTTCAGTGAACAAAGTTTAACAGAGTTTAAACTTTTTAGCTACATGTAGGAATGAAATTGTCAATGAGATATCACCATATTAGACCATGCTTAAAATATTGTTGGTTTGGGGTAATGATGTTAAATCCAGAATTTGGGGAGTAGGAATGATTCGGTGGGCCATCATTCTTTTGGTCTGGCGGGATTTGCCCTAACGAACAATTTGTTAAGGACAGCTTAATAAAAGCAAAATCTAAGTTTCTCTAAATAAACACGATTAGACTTTGCTTGGCACCATATGAACGAGGCATATACCAAGTTTCAACAAAGTATCTTAAGCAGTTCTGTATGATATAAGCTGTTTACGAGAAAATTGACAAAAAGTTTTTACATTGAAAAGCCAATTTTCACCCAAAATATTGGACCAATAATGGCGAATCCTTCAAAAGGCACATCTGCGTATCTAAACTGAGGGATATACCAAGTATCATTAAAATATCTTAAGCGGTTCTGTATGATATTCTGTTTACGAGATTTTGTGGACGGACAGACAGACAGACGGATGGATGGACGGATGGATGGACAGACAGACATGGTGATTACTATAGGGCAAGTCCATTTTCACATAAAGAAGCCACCTGCCAAGTTTCATTAAATTATTTTAAGTAATTCTGTATGATATGGTGTTTAGGAGAAAATTGACAAAAAATTGTGAGTTTTTGCATTAAAAAGTCCATTTTCACCCGAAATCTTTGACCTATAAATGTGAGTTCTTCAAAAGGCACATCTGCGTATCATAGCTGAAACATTTATCAGGTTTCATTAAATTATTTTAAGCGATTCTGAATGATATGGTGTTTACGAGAAAATTGACAAAAATCATGAGTTTTTGCATTAAAAAGCCCATTTTCACCAAAAATCTTGGACCGATAAAGGTGAATCCTTCAAAAGGCACATCTGCGTATCATAACTGAGGCATATACCAAATTTCATTAAATTATTTTAAGTGATTCTGTATGATATGGTGTTTACGAGAAAATTGACAAAAATCGTGAATTTTTGCATTAAAAAGCCCATTTTCACGCAAAATATTGGACCAATAATGGTGAATCCTTCAAAAGGCACAGCTGCGTATCTAAACTGAGGCATATACCAAGTATCATTAAAATATCTTAAGCGATTCTGTATGATATGCTGTTTACAAGATTTTGTGGACGGACGGACGGACAGACAGACAGACAGACAGACAGACAGACAGACAGACAGACAGACAGACAGACAGACAGACAGACAGACAGACAGACAGACAGACAGACAGACAGACAGACAGACAGACAGACAGACAGACAGACAGACAGATGCAGTGATTACTATAGGGCTTCCACACCTTCTGGTGCGGGGCCCTAATAAGTTTCAAAATATTCTTGAACAGAATGGTTATTTAGTAGTAGACATACAATTCGTACGTCATGACAGACAATAAAGAGATCCTGATGGACTTAGATACGCTATTCATGACATATTTTAATTGTGACATCAGCCTACATGTCAAGCCTGGAAATAAGGTGCCTGTCAAGGACATTGTCAGGCACCAAACTATCAAATGTCAGGCACACACTTGCCAGGTACAGATTTAAACAGTCCCGGTAATTACAGTGTACAACAAAAGAGTCCGCATACAAGTGTTGACAAAGCCATAAAATATTCATCTACATAAGGTGTATCACAATCATTGACACATGCTTAGTTGTTTTTTAACATGTTTCTAATAAGGTCAAGTCAAGAACACTGAAGTAGAATAGCGCTGACAGGCAGCAAATTCTGGATGTTCGGTACTAAGTAGTTGGTGCCTGAAAAAGTGTTGCACACTGTTGAAAAAGTTATTTCCAGACCTGCATGTGACGTATTTGTTTATGACATCATATAATTGACTCATATACTAGATTCCTCTGTTATCCAAACTTTAGATCAACACTTGCAGCATTGTGAGATTTTCAGTGATCTCAGGCAAAGCATCTGGCCAACCCAAACAAGCCTCAAAGAAAAGATACATGGAGGGTTGGAGCAACTAGAAAAAAACAAGCTTCCTTTGCTCTTCGGTCTGGGAAAAACAATTTCATTGAATATATCATGTGCTGGTGAATGTAAAGAAGAGAAGATCAACACTTTTATACATTTTCCAGGATTTATCAGTTAAAAGATTAATGGGGATTAGATCGGTCTTTACTCTAGCGCTGTGATTTTGGCTGATTTAATCATTGATCGGTTAAATCTAGGTAACATTATTATGTTGCTAACTTATTCATAATACGCATTAATACAGGTAAGATATGTTCATCCGCACAATAATAGCTCAATCTCACGGGATTGTACCAGTCTACATCTGATGTATCAATGTTAACAGCACATTATATATATGTAAGTGGCCGCCCTGGTATGAGACGAGCTACTAAGACTTAGTAAGTATCAAAATAAAGCTGAAGATTCGAGAATAATTTTAGGAATGGAATTCTACTCTATTGTAACCCTTTAATGGTTAAATTTGGTCAACAAATCTTTAATATCTGCCTATTGAATGCCAAATTTACAGGCCAAGAAAATGCAATTGTTGCAAATTTATTACTGAAATGGCTGGCTCGATTATCAAGCCAGTCATTCCAGTGTTAAATCTGCAAAAAATGTATTATCTTGGCCTGCAATTGGACATTCCACAAGACCATAACATTCCGGTTTTGGCCGGCATGACCATTAAATGGTTAACGGTCAATCCATCCAAGGCCAGACATTGTAATCGGAATAGGCAAGCGCACATTTGTGCAGGCCAAGAAAACTATTTTTGAAAACTTACCACTTGAATGACTGCCTCAATAAGCAAGCCAGTCATTCACCTGGTAAATTTTCAAAAGTCTTCTCATAAGCTAGTGGACATTCACTAAGCAACAATTTTAGTTTTCTTGACAAATCTTGATACTTAAAGGGTTATGTTCTACAGCAATGCGATTGACTAAATGGCTGGTGCACCTGTACCTTAGCATGACCTTTCAACCAATGTAACTTTGCAACATGAAGCCCACCTGGAACAACTAATACATGTAGAACACTGTAGACTTTTTGACAGAAATTTTACAATTTTGGCCAGAAATAGAAATTTAAGTAGGAGTAACATTTCCTGGACAAGTTTGGAAATCCAAGATAGCCTTCATAAAATTCACCCAATCAAAATTCTGAACTTATACAGTTCCGCAACCTATCACAATAAAATCCATCCACCCAAGTTTTGTTGAAATCAGACCATTGATTATGACCTAGGTTTTCAAAGGGTTCTGGAGTCTTTTCGAAACTCCAAGAATGCGACCAAAAATCAAACAATCAAAATTCTGAATAGAATTTCTATAGCCTACCACCATACGATCCGCTGGGCCAAATTTGCTTTTAAATCCTCCAGGCTGGTTAGGAGATACATCTTAAGGCTTTAACCCTTTAAACCTCGAATTGTTAAAGAAAATTTAAATTTTCTCATAGAAAATGCCCATTTGCAGACCAAGAGAAGACAATGTTGAGAATTCACCACTGAAATGACTGGCTCAGTTATTGAGCCAGTCACTCCAGTGGTAAATTTTCAAAAATAGTTTTCTCTTGGTCTGCAAATGGACATTTCTCAAGACCACTGCAAAAGCTGATATTGGCTGATGAGTGCTAAAGGGTTAATAATCAGTTTCAGGGTGGTACTGTGGCAATGCTAATACAGATTTTAACCCTTTGACGCGAAATAATTACACCGGATGAAATATTCTGTTAAATTTACTCCAAACTCAGATTCTAGGACAAGACGGCGTAAAAGGTTAATCCGTAACCCAGTAACACCCATATCAGCCAAAAATGCCTTCTGCATGGGTCTTGAGAAATGTACATTTGCAGACCAAAGAGAAGACTATTTTTTAAAACTTACCACTGGAATGACTGGCTCAATTATCGTGCCAGTCATTCCAGTGATAATTTTTCAAAAATAGTCTCTCTTGGTCTGCAAAAAGACATTTTCTAATGGGAAAATTGACATTTTCTTGAACAAATTTGTGGGTTAAAGATTAACCACTACAGACCAGATGACAAATGCCGTTGGATACCAGGAATATTCCGCTGAGTATTTTGAAACCAATTTGATTTGGAGCTGTTGCTTACCATGGAAGCAACAGATTCCAGTCGAATCAGTTTTCAAATATTCAACAGCTTACCTGTATAGTTCTCTTCTAATTGACAGCTGGAATTTCAGGTGTTAAATCATTAAGGGAATAGGGTAATTAACCCTTTAATGGTCAAATGTGCTCAAGAAAATCAAAACACTTGCTGATTGAATGTCCATTTGCAGGCCAAGAGGATTATTTTTGAAAATTTACCACTAGAATGACTGGCTCGATGACCGAGCCAGTCATTCTAGTGGTAAAATTTCAAAAATAATCTTCTCTCGGCCTGCAAATGGACATTCCTCAAGACCACTGCAAAGGCTGGTTTTGACCGGCTTGACTATTAAAGGGTTAAATTTATTTCCAACTTTTCATCAGAATAAGCCTTTGATCAGCATGTCTTGAGCACGGGTGCAAGGAAATTCAATAATTTACATGTACAGCTTCCAGGCTGTCATATTTTAATGCAGTGTTTGTTGCCTTTGCGCCAGGTAATAATTAAAACATACCCCTAATAACATCAGTTCAGACCAATCATACTTGTGTTACTCTATCCACCTGCCAAACTGCTCTTATTCAAAAGTGTCTCAGCCTTCTGTAAACACTTTACAAGCCAATTGCAAACATGATCATCTGTGTACTCAATTCATCACACTTTTTTGCATAAGACTCAGCAACATCTTTGTCCAATCTACTTAAAACATGGCCAACATTGAGCATCAATGGGGACTTGATCTGCTATTACAATGTGTAAGCCTACAGCTTTTTGCTCTTTGGAATGGTTTTCAGGAAGACCACATTTCGATATCAGCATCTATAGAAATGGATCCATAGGAAATCTCAGTATGAAATCTGCTCTGACAGTATTTTATACGATTGTCTCTATACTTAGCCAACTTGTAGGACACTAGGATTTATATTTTTTTCAGAAGAATAGATGAATCCACTTTTAGCTCCATCACGCCCATCTCTAGCTCAAGCTCCACTCATGCTTTGCCCGTGTTAGAATCGATCGGCCCCTGTAGGATCGATCAACCCATGAACTCTGTCAATCTCAATTTCCAGAAAACTATACAGGTCAGCTGTTGAATATTTTGAAAGTAATTTGCCTGGGTGCTGTTTCTCGCTATCAAAATGGTGTAGTTTAATTCTGACATCAGCCTACTTACCTCAGGAGGTAAATTCTGGAGGCGGGTTTCCATATATGTCCAGATCTTCATCTTCATCCTTCATTTTCTAAGACTGCTGCAGCCGTGTGTCTCGGTGCAGAATTCTTAAGTGCTGCATCGAACTGGTACTTTCATCTCCTGCTGTGACCAGTGGTTGTCTAGTCACGCTTCAAATGCCTTTACTGTCGGAGCACTTACCGCTTCTTCTGGAAGACTGTTGAACTGTTCCATGTCTCAGTTACTCCTATGCAAAAGTTATTCCGCCCGAGACTACTGGCCGATCTCATATAAACTTTCAAATGGTGGCCTCGTGTCGTTGTGTCTTCTCTAATTGATATGTGAGGACAAACTTCACTGTCATATAGCCAGCCCGCTCATCATCTTATACACCCTTCTGTTCTGGTACAAGCCAAGTGGCTCTTCTTTGCACATTTTCATAGGTTACTACATCTTCTCTCCTCAGTGGGTGCCAAACCACATTAGCATATTTTAGATGTGGTCTGATCAATGCCTGGTCTAACCATTTAAAATTCTAACTGTCTAGATGTATGAACGTTCACCCGATCATCTCCATCAGTTGTATTGCCACATTGCTTTCTCATTTACATGTGCCTCAAAGCACAACCTGCTATCTACTGTGACACCAGTCTTTTTCTTTGTTGATCGCAGCTTTTATTCCAACTGTCATGGCCTTGCA
Organism: Chaetoderma sp. LZ-2023a; assembly: GCA_034401795.1. Lineage (NCBI taxonomy): Eukaryota > Metazoa > Mollusca > Caudofoveata > Chaetodermatida > Chaetodermatidae > Chaetoderma > Chaetoderma sp. LZ-2023a. The sequence continues at coordinate 2,554,646 of CM067371.1, forward strand.
TTTTATTTGTCATGGTGAAACCTCAGTAACCATTTATCTGACAAGTCTTGGAACCTGAACAGGTCCATTTGAAGTTCCCGCTGATACATGTCACTGTCCATCTTTCGAGAGATCTTCGTGTCATCCACATACATGTATTCTTCCGATGTCATTGGCTCAGGAAGGTGGTCATTTATGTATACAACAAATAGGACTGGACCCAGCATGCTGCCCTGCATGATGCCACTCAGAACATCAGCCCATTCTGACGCAGCATTATTCACAATGACTCTTGTGATATATATGATTATGACGTCATACAATTGACTGACAGACTGGATTCCTCTATTGTTATCCAAGCTTCAGATCAACACTTTTACAATATACAATTTCCAGCATTTTTCATTGAAAAGGTTAATAGGAATGAAATCAGTTTTTACTCTAGCTCTATGTCATGGAACTGCATGTGTATCTCATCAGTGAATGGCGAAAGAAAATCTCGCGGAATTTAAATTAAGCATACATTATTAACCCTTTAACACTCATAACAGCTAAAAACGGCTTCTGCAGTGGTCATGAGAAATGTCCATTTGTAGACCAAGAAGACTATTTTTGAAAATTTACCACTGGAATGACTGGCTCAATAACCGAGCCAGTCATTCCAGTGGTAAATTTTCTAAATTAGTCTTCTCTTGATCTGCAATGAGAAAAAATTGAAATTTTCTTGAACAAATTTAAGTGTTAAAGGGTTAATTGTTTTCTCAGATTTAATGTCAAACAGACTGATTGATAGTCCAGCAATTACTGGTATAAGTCTTTTTGCAAGTTTTTAATGGGTCAATTTTACGTTTAGCGAATGATCCTTCAAGTACAGCATATCTTGTGGGATAGTAATTTTCACTGACAATAGTGACATAGTCAAATTGATGACATATGACAAATTTTGGCATGATCCCTTCATGGGTTTAGTAGTTGTTTGTGCAAGAACTAGGCAGATACCCACCAAGCAAATCGAGTAATAAAGTTCTCTTGAACAAACTTATCACATAAATTAATCACAGTTTTGGAGATGTTTAACCATTTAATGATCAAGCCGGCCAAAAGTGGCCTGTGCAGTAGTCTTGAGGCATGTCCATTTGCAGGCCAAGATTACTTTTGAAAATTTACCACTGGAATGACTGGTTCGATAATCGAGCCAGTGATTCCAGTGATAATTTTTCAAAAATTGTCTTACCTTGGCTTGCAAATGGATACACACTGAGGTAAAATTCCAATTTTTGTGAAAAATCTTGACCATGAAAGGGTTAAAGGTATGAAATCCAAAATGGTCGCTGACGAAATAGACCAATCAGCTTCCTGCAGACCAAATAGACCAATCAGCTTCCTGCCGACCAAATAAACCAATCAGCTCCCTTCAAATGTACAATCTTTGATGTCCAAGACCCAAGCATGTTTTCCTGACAAAACTGGCTGAAATCGGCCCAGTGAGTGTCATTTAAAAGCATTGATGGATGGCAGATGGATGACTAATGCTGGATGCTCGGAAATTGTGTAACATATTTCCATACAGAAAATAAAATATACTGTTGAATATTTTGAACATAATTTAATTGGAAGCCATTCAGCAATGTCTTCCATTCCAATTATGTACAAAATACTCAACAGAACATTTCTTACATCGTGTTCAAAATTTACAAAAAGTACATATTTCTGATTAGACACGGGTCCATTTTCGACGTCTCTGTGCCTAATTCTGGCACCATAAGCATGTGCACCACCCAAAATAGATACAAGCTTTCTTGTTGTCAGTATTGATTACAATAATAATAGACAGCACAAAAAAAAGCCACCAGACAATAAATTCAACGGGCAATAACTCTGGACCTGATGACTATTTTGAAAACAATTTGACGAAATTCCAACAACTTTCAGTCAAATTGTTTTCAAAATATTCAATATATCTAGAGTTAAACCCCATGGAAAATGTAGTCTATAGAAAGTAAGCAGGCAGACAGATAACTGATGTGGCATATTTATTATCGAATGCAGTCCTGTGCCAAGCATTTTTTCAGTCAGATTTCGATCATCCATGATTATGTGCAAATTCATGTCTTGAAATAAACTGCCGCCTGTATTACACACTCTTAGACACATAAATATGAATATTTTGTAAAAAAATCAACTGAAAGTCGTTACTGCTTCAGATAGCAATGGACCATTCCAGTCTTAGCTATGCCTCACCCATCTCCAGCTAAAATCCACCCACACCTCGCTCATGTTGGAATCGATTGATCCCTGAAACTCCCTGACTATCAACTTCCAGAAAATTATACAGACAAGCACCCAGTCAATTTTGTTTCAAAATAATCGACAGAATGTTTATTAAATGGTAAAGACATACAATTCGTATAACGTGTCCGACTATTAAGCATTAAAGACCTAAATCACGTCATTCATGCCATAATTAATTATTAAATCATCCTATGCGTCAGTCATCACTTAGTTGATTATGTCATATGATGTCAGATGATGGATGGATAAACTGGAATGATCCATTACAATGTACCATCAATCAAATTGGTTTTAATTTAAATTAATGAATATTAGCTTAGTTATCGGCTAGAGATCCGTGTTTCAATTCAACCCATACTACATGCATCAATGCAGAACAAGCATTTGCAAATAATGTGATTGAACTTTGCTGCTACCGTCTGTAAATGTATATCAGGGGAAATAGCTCAATGAAACTATCCAGACCCTCGCAAGAGAAATCAGAGATTGCAGACCCTCGCAAGAGAAATCAGAGATTGCAGACCCTCGCAAGAGAAATCAGAGATTGCAGACCCTCGCAAGAGAAATCAGAGATTGCAGACCCTCGCAAGAGAAATCAGAGATTGCAGACCCTCGCAAGAGAAATCAGAGATTGCAGACCCTCGCAAGAGAAATCAGAGATTGCAGACCTTCGCAAGAGAAATCAGAGATTGCAGACCCTCGCAAGAGAAATCAGAGATTGCAGACCCTCGCAAGAGAAATCAGAGATTGCAGCCCCTCGCAAGAGAAATCAGAGATTGCAGACCCTCGCAAGAGAAATCAGAGATTGCAGACCCTCGCAAGAGAAATCAGAGATTGCAGCCCCTCGCAAGAGAAATCAGAGATTGCAGACCCTCGCAAGAGAAATCAGAGATTGCAGCCCCTCGCAAGAGAAATCAGAGATTGCAGACCCTCGCAAGAGAAATCAGAGATTGCAGACCCTCGCAAGAGAAATCAGAGATTGCAGACCCTCGCAAGAGAAATCAGAGATTGCAGACCCTCGCAAGAGAAATCAGAGATTGCAGACCCTCGCGAGAGAAATCAGAGATTGCAGACCCTCGCGAGAGAAATCAGAGATTGCAGACCCTCGCGAGAGAAATCAGAGATTGCAGACCCTCGCGAGAGAAATCAGAGATTGCAGACCCTCGCGAGAGAAATCAGATTGCAGACCCTCGCGAGAGAAATCAGAGATTGCAGACCCTCGCGAGAGAAATCAGAGATTGCAGACCCTCGCGAGAGAAATCAGAGATTGCAGACCCTCGCGAGAGAAATCAGAGATTGCAGACCCTCGCAAGAGAAATCAGAGATTGCAGACCCTCGCGCTCCCATTTTTGTCACATTGTTAACCCATTAACACTCATCAGCCAAAACTGGCTTCTGCAGTGGTCTTGCGAAATGTCTATTTTCAGACCAAGAGAAGCCTATTTTTGAAAATTTACCATTGGAATGACTGGCTCGATAACCGAGGCAGTCATTCCAGTGATAAATTTTCAAAAATAGTCTTCTCTTGATCTGCAAATGGACATTTTGTATGAGAAAATTAAAATTTTCTTGAACAAATTTGAGGCTTAAAGGGTTGAATGAGAAAATTGAAATTTTCATGACCACCATTTTAGACCATTATTGCAAATGGACATTTTCTTTAAGAAAATTCGAGGCTAAAGTGCTAAAGGTTTTCAGATTTTCCTGATTTTTAAGGATTTGGGGGGATTTTCCTGGATTACGCCCAAAGTTGTAGAATCATACTGTTGGTATGGTTCGGTCACATCCTTTCATGTGGTAAAATGTAAGCCAAATCGGACCGTCTTTCCGAGATATCCACAAATCCCGATTTTAATCCGATCCGGATATGGGTTCTCTTATACAAATCACAGCCAAGTCTGGAAATCTTCTTGAACCACAAGTTCCTTCGTTATGTTAAAATTTGAGCCAAGTCAGAGAGTAGTTATTTGACACAGCTACAGACAGACAGACAGACAGACAGACAGACAGACAGTCAGGCAGGCAAGAACAGAGGCAGAGCCGTGCACAAGCACTGAGAACCAATCTTAATACCCTCTTCCCAGTATGGGCCGAGTCTAACAAAAGCATTCTTTAAACATCTGATCTATGTAACATTTATTTTCTTGTACACATGTTGGCACACCAGCCCTTTACTCCAGCTCCCTCTCTCCTGCTATAATTTCACGTAAAATTCAGCTGACCACAAGGGTAGTCACTCTGTCATAGGAATCCATATTTTATGATCAGTTATCTCCCTTCACTAATTATTGCCAATTCCAAAACTTATAATATATTTTTGAAAACATTATGTTTTAGTTTCTAGTATTAATATTTTGATGAGATTTGTAGTCAACCCTTTAATGGTCAAGCTGGTCAAAAATGGCCACTGCGGTAGAAGACTATTTTTGAAAATTTATCACTGAAATGACTGGCTCGATATTAAACTAATTTGACTGCCATAGGCAGCAACAGCACCCAGTCAAATTAGTTTCAAAATATTCAACAGCTTAGCTGTATAGTCGTCTGTAAATTGATAGGCAGGGAGTTCAGAGATCGATCAATCCCAACACGAGCGTGGTATGGGTAGAGCTTAGCTAGAGATGGGTGGGGCATAGCTAAAACTGGAATGGTTCATTGCTAATCGCCTATGGAAATTCATATTTCACAGATATCTTCTACATACTTTTTATACGAGAAATGCTGCTAATCTGTTTAATTAGACTTAAACACCTGCAAATTCTTCAAAGAACCAGCAACAGTTCTTCACAGTAGACATTGAACTGGAGCAATGTGCAAATGGGCTAAACTAGCTAACTATTGAACAACGAACTCACCCATTATTGTGAAATGATTTTGGCACCCGATATAGTTTGAAGGTGGTTTTGATATTGTTCCGTGAATTAATTGCTAGTCTCAGTATGTGGTAGTGGAACCATGAACTAGAAGTTTCTATCTCACTTGCCCAAGTGTGCAAATAGGGGAAAAGATTATTTCGCCCCCCTGGCAGAAACAATCATTAAAATAGTGTATTTATGGTCTTGGTTTTTTTGTTATTGTTTCATTACATTCTTGACATAGTTTTGACAGCTGATTGTGCGTGTCTAGCATAACAGTTTTGAATTATATTTAAAACAAAATCTTTAAACCTAGACAGTTTGCAAGTAGTCTACAGCACTCATATTATTTCGCTTCCTATTTCACATATCACATTTCACACCACTGAGTAGCTAGTTAAATTTCTAATTACATTTTTCCATGTTAGAACATATTCTCCTACATTAAGTATTTCACCGCCAAATCCCTGAAAAAGCAAATTCTTTAAGATATTAAACTTATTCTGTTGAATATTTTAAAATTAATTCGACTGGAAGATGTTGCTGCCTAAGGCAACGTCTTCAAGTCAAATTAATTTAAATTTATTCAACAGTTTTTCTATACTGTTGCCTTGAAATTGAGATGTGGGGAATTCATCTGTGAAACGGTCGAGTCACTAACACTTAAATCGGCCACCAACAGCTTCTGCAGCACGGTTCATTTGCAGACAAACAAACAATTATTGTGTAACCTTTACCAATGAACTGGCTGTCTCAATAACAGAGTCAGTCATTGAAGTGATGAATTTTCAAGTTTTCTCTTGGTCTGCAAACTGAAATTTTCTTGACCAAATCAGAGGGTTAAAGGGTTAATAAAATAGATCATCGAGCCAGTTGTCCCAGTCGTGAATTTTCAAAAATAATCTCTTGGTATGCAAATAAAGTTCTCAAGACCATTGCAGAAAGCATCTTTGGCCAGCTTGAGTCAATGGTTAAACAATATTTTGTAGCTACAGTACTCAATATTGAGAGTGCAAAATATCCAAAGGCGACATAAAATTAGAATACATGCTTAAAATATTCCAGTCACATTAGCAGAAAGGAAAAAATACGCTAAGGTATTCATTACTTATGTACATGTAGGTGTAATAAGATGTGCTAAGTACATGACAACTACATCTATTTCATATTCTAGTGCTCACCTTACGGTTCACATAGCCATGCTAACTGTCTGCCAATTGTTTTTCTGCAGACTACAATTTCTATGAATTTTAACTCTGGACCTGCTGAATATTTTGAAAACAGTTTGACTGAAAGTCGTTGGTGGCCACCAGCATATAAGCAAACTAATTTCCAAAACTTCACCAGTTTACCTGTATGGTTTGGGTAATTAAATGGGTTAGGACCATTATAGAAGTAATTTCTATTTGTGGTGACAATTAAAACATCACAGTCACTATATTTAGCAGTAAAAGATTGAATAATGCAGCTGTTTGATATATGTTTTTTTATTATTAGTAACGTAGCGGCCTCTACAGTATAGTTAGTGGCTTACTGCTTTATGCAGACCATTTCATAATGGGTGATGAATGGCAACCAAACCTTAGGTTTGACCTTTTAATGGTCAAGCCGGCCAAAACTGGCCTCTGCCAGTGGTCTTGAAAAATCTCCATTTGCAGACCAAGAAGGCTATTTTTGAAATTTTCTAATTGAAATGACTGGCATGATTATCGAGCCAGTCATTCCAGTGGTAAATTTTCAAGAATAGTCTATAACTCTCCTACTGTGAATGGACATTCACCAAGTAAGTTAGAAGCAAAAATCTCAAACTTCTTAACCAATCTTGACCATTAACCCTTTCATTGATGAATTCCCTGTGTCATATTAACTTCAAAATAGATGGAGGGAGGGAGAGAGGGAGGGAGGGAGGGAGGGAGGGAGGGAGGGAGGGAGGGAGGGGGAGGGGAGGGAGGGAGGGAGGGAGAGAGAACTTGTTTTACCGTAATTCCGGGGACATTTTCACGTCTAGGCCCTACACTCTGGGGACATGTTTGGATTGTGGGGACAATGCCATGTCCCCACAATTACGATAGCTCAAACGACCGGGATAAGCGTGAAACGTCCAAAAATGTATTTAAAATTTGTGTCCCCACAATTCAAGTTTTTCCATTTTTTTTACGTTTTTTCATTTCTCTCACATTGAAATATCCCCACAAAATTATCTCACACTCATGTAATAAAAATATTTCACGAGGCATACAAACACGTGATATGATAAACTCTCACGTGCGCGGACTAGGCGGCGGTGTAATCTCCCATCCACATACTGCTGCTACTGCATGAACTGCCAATCAGATAGTATGTCCCCGCAGTGTTTCTCACATTTGTGGGGACTCTCACTTAAGGTCCCCGCTCTGTGTGGGGACTGTCCCCACAGTGTTCTCTCACTTTTTTTAGTTAATGGTAATAATCGCTATCCCTCTTAGAAGTATTTTTTATTTTGCCAACACACACACACAGAAACACGAAGGAAATGAAAATCAAAAAATGAGAGAAAAAAGTGATGCCCCCACAGCTACAGTAAAACCGTCCAGAGAGAGAGAGAGAGAGAGAGAGAGAGAGAGAGAGAGAGAGAGAGAGAGAGAGAGAGAGAGAGAGAGAGAGAGAGAGAGAGAGAGAGAGAGAGAGAGAGAGAGAGATAAGATGAAAGAGAGAGAGAGAGAGGAGAGAGTTTGCTATCTTACCTCCTGTAAACAAACAGTGTACCTTCAATGGATGTCTTTTCCTGTAACAAAGAAACAAAAGCAATTATATAAACACAGCTTATTTCCTGCATCACGATGGACGGTCACCACCGCATAAACTCTCTAGGCCATTCTGGCCAGGTGAGCTAATAAAAATGGAAATATTGGAATGAAACAAAATTAGGGAGAGGGCTTTTCTAAGTTTCAAACAACTTGTGCCCAATCCCATTGTAATATATGCAATAAAATATGTTTAAAAAAATTAATTAATTAATTAAGAGTCCACTGTATATCCGCATATTTATATATATATATAAAACTCGTTGAGACCTACCTGGCACAGACAAGAAACTTGCGCTACATTTTATAAGTTGTTGTTGTTCAGGGGAGGTAATTTTGGATAATAGATTTCACTAATCATGACATCACACCTCAGCCTAATGTATCCATGGAAAAATAAATGCAGGTGTAGGTTTTAAATTCTTTGAGATCTGACCCCTAGAAGAAACAGATGGATAGATGGATGGATGGATGGATGGATGGACAACACCATTCCATAATATCTAGCATTGGGCATATGATAATGGGAACTTAATCTTTCAATTTAAACATTTCTCATACTCTCAGAACTCATCTTCATACGGTTGAGACACATGCATGCGTACATACGCACACCCAGACCACACACATACATGTACACACCAAAGGACATGTCCATCTAACACAGCAATAATACATACATGTAGACAAATCAATGTGTCTATCAATGTGTTAATCAATGTGTCAATCAGTGTGTTAATCAATGTGTCAATCAGTGTCATTAAATGCGCCTAATAACTCTCCTTACAGCTATCAGCAGATGCTTTGTATGTCTGCTTGATTGTCCATCTTATAAATTTACCTAGAGGGCAATAAATAATACACACGACTCTGTCTGTCTGCAAAGCCAACACAGACGATAATTTGACAGGCAATGATTCTGGACCTGCTGAATATTTTGCAAACAATTTGTCTGAAAGTTGTTGGTGGCTTAGCCACCAACAACTTTCAGTCAAATTGCTTGCAAAATATTCAACATATCCAGAATTAGGTCCCGTGGAAAATGTAGTCTGCAGAAATTCAGCTCAGCAGACAGTTAATATTTAATGTCATGTACACATCAACTATTAGCCCTGAGAAAGCAGCTTTATTTCATGTCAAACAGGGAGAGTATTTAACACTCCCATTGGCAAATTTACGGAGGAAAACAAAGAAAAACTGACCAAGAACTACGAGTATTTTTGAACATTTAGTACTGAAATGACTGGCTCGATTATCGAGCCATGGATTTCAGTGAGAATTTTTTTAATATTCTCCTCTTGCCCTTCAAAGTAACATTTCTTCAAGACCATTACAGAAGACATTTTCAGCCACCTTGACCAGTGAAGGTTTAATCAAATGCAGTGACCACTGAAGCAGAGCGCATAAAGTATATGGTAAAACATGCTCAAGCCAAAAGATGCTGGTTCTTAAGGACAGGTGATTGAATGACCACCTGTCTTAAAGAAAAACCATCATTTGCCTCTAAAAAACACACATTCTATATCAAGTCACATGTAATCATGAACCCTGCCTGTTGAAAGTGATTGATTGTTAATGTTCCAAAAGGTGGTCCCATTAGACAGTTTCTACTCCATATGCATGAACTATATACTATCCATTAACTTAAAAATTGTCAATCTTCTCATTAAAAATGCCCATTTGCCGAGCAGGAAAAGATAATTTTTTTCATTTAATTTAACGAGCCAGTCATTCCAGTGGTAAACTTTCAAAAATAGTCTTCTCTTGAGCATTTCTCAAAACCACTGAAGAAACTGTTTTTGGCTGGTTTGAGTGTTAAATAAGCCACTCTAGTGTCAAGCTCATCTTTGCAGTCAAATCAGTCTGATTTCTTAACCCTTTATTCATCACGTCGGTATGACATGCCCTTTGCATTGCTCTCTAGTCGGTATGACATGTCCTTTGCATTGCTCTCTAGTCGGTATGACATGTCCTTTGCATTGCTCTCTAGTCGGTATGACATGTCCTTTGCATTGCTCTCTAGTCGGTATGACATGTCCTTTGCATTGCTCTCTAGTCGGTATGACATGTCCTTTGCATTGCTCTCTAGTCGGTATGACATGTCCTTTGCATTGCTCTCTAGTCGGTATGACATGTCCTTTGCATTGCTCTCTAGTCGGTATGACATGTCCTTTGCATTGCTCTCTAGTCGGTATGGCATGCCTTTGCATTGCTCTCTAGTCGGTATGACATGTCCTTTGCATTGCTCTCTAGTCGGTATGACATGTCCTTTGCATTGCTCTCTAGTCGGTATGACATGTCCTTTGCATTGCTCTCTAGTCGGTATGACATGTCCTTTGCATTGCTCTCTAGTCGGTATGACATGTCCTTTGCATTGCTCTCTAGTCGGTATGACATGTCCTTTGCATTGCTCTCTAGTCGGTATGACATGTCCTTTGCATTGCTCTCTAGTCGGTATGGCATGCCCTTTGCATTGCTCTCTAGTCGGTATGGCATGCCCTTTGCATTGCTCTCTAGGCGGTATGACATGCCCTTTGCATTGCTCTCTAGTCGGTATGACATGTCCTTTGCATTGCTCTCTAGTCGGTATGACATGTCCTTTGCATTGCTCTCTAGTCGGTATGACATGCCCTTTGCATTGCTCTCTAGTCGGTATGACATGCCCTTTGCATTGCTCTCTAGTCGGTATGACATGTCCTTTGCATTGCTCTCTAGTCGGTATGACACATCCTTTGCATTGCTCTCTAGTCGGTATGACATGTCCTTTGCATTGCTCTCTAGTCGGTATGACACGTCCTTTGCATTGCTCTCTAGTCGGTATGACACGTCCTTTGCATTGCTCTCTAGTCGGTATGACACGTCCTTTGCATTGCTCTCTAGTCGGTATGACACGTCCTTTGCATTGCTCTCTAGTCGGTATGACGTCCTTTGCATTGCTCTCTAGTCGGTATGACACATCCTTTGCATTGGTCTCTAGATATTTCCATTTGCAGAACAAGAGATGACAAATTTTTTAATTTTACAGCTCAAATGACTGGCACAATAAGCGAAATAGTCATTCAAGTGATAAGATTAAAAAATAATCTCTTGGCCTTGAATTGACATTCACTAAACAAAACAAAAATCTAACTTTCTTTGAAAATGTTGAATTTTAAATGGTTACCAGAATTCTGCATATCAGCACAGGATTGGTAAGGATGCCAGTCAAATAATAATACCCAACCACCCACGCCCCTGAGGTCATTAGACAAGACCACCTACCACATACATTTTTCAATTACCATTATCTATAACAAGGCACCATAATCTTGGCCTTTGTCACCAAAATCAATACGCTTCTTTGGGATACCATGTGCAAATCGGCAAGTCTGGTGAGAACCCAAGGTTAGCTATTCCTGAAATTGGGTTACTATGACCTAGATCTTTAAAGATTTGGCTTTGTGAACAATAAATTTCTTCGCCACCCACCACGCCTTGAACACCACACCTTGAACACCACACAACCAGCAGGCTAAATCCCTTCAATAAATTATGTTGTAACAAATGTCTAGATATAATTGCATTGCCAGGATCTTGACCTATTCATGTCTCGCTTGATCTTTGACATGAGATCGAGATAAGACTCTCATGTGTATTGAGTGGCCATTAGTGTAGTAATTTTCTCCAAAATTTGGTGACAAAGAGAATTGAATCTTGAAAGGACATGATACATACCAGAGAATACCTTATATATACCAGATAATATTATTTCATCCAAAACTTGATGAGATAAAGCTCATAGATTTGTATATGAAAAAGTTAAAATAGTCCCCTCTCAACTCTTTAAGCTTTGAATTTGTTCAAGAAAATGTAAATTTTTTCAAAGAAAATGTCAATTTGCTGACCAAGAGAAGACTATTTTTTAAAGTTTACCACAGGAATGGTTATCGAGCCAGTCATTCAAGTGGAAAATTTTCTAAAATAGTTTTATTTTGATCTGCAAAATGACATTTCTCAAGACCACTGTAGAAGCCATTTTTGCATGATATATGGGTTAAAGGGTTAATGAGCCGTAAAATTCAAATCCGTCGCACACAAAATGAGGATGAGAATTTTCTGACATTGCGTAGATGCTGATTATCAGATATGACATGAACCACTGGATAGATTCAGTTGATTTTAATGTCTTTATCAAGCTAGTCATCTAGGGGTTAAGATGGTATTCAAATCAACATGATCCATAGTGGTGCATCCACAGCTCACTACATAGATACTAGATAGACTGGCTCCCGACATGTCTGGTCTCCAAATCTGAGTCTGTGTAACAGTCTAGTCATTATGATGAATGGCAAAATGGCCGGTCATTACAATAGAGGTATATTCTCAGCATGAACCCACGGCTTGTATCTTGGCCTTGTCTACCTGCTGGCCAAGAAGAGTATTTCTTCATAGTGTCCAGGACATGACTTGCATAACTTTGCATAAATAAATCACACATGCATCAATATATTTTTAGAATACACACTGATTAGCTTGAAATGTTCTCATGCAGGCCTGGGGTCAGTGACATTTAAATGTAACTGTTTAACAGTTACAGTTCAATGTTGGACTATGTCAGTTATGGTTACGTACAACTACATTTGTTGAGCAATGTAACTAGTTACAGCTAGAATTACATTGGACTACATCAGTTACAGTTACATTTGTTGAGCAATGTAACTAGTTACTGTTCCAGTTACATTGGCATATGTCAGTTATGGTTACATTTGTTGAGCACTGTAACTAGTTACTGTTACAGTTACATTGGACTACATCAGTTACAGTTACATTTGTTGAACAATGTAACTAGTTACTGTTACAGTTACATTGGCCTATGTCAGTTATGGTTACATTTGTTGAGCAATGTAACTAGTTACTGTTACAGTTACATTGGACTATGTCAGTTATGGTTACATTTGTTGAGCAATGTAACTAGTTACAGCTAGAATTACATTGGACCACATCAGTTACAGTTACATTTGTTGAGCAATGTAACCAGTTACTGTTACAGTTACATTGGCCTATATCAGTTATGGTTACATTTGTTGAGCAATGTAACTAGTTACTGTTACAGTTACATTGGACTATGTCAGTTACGGTTACATTTGTTGAGCAATGTAACTAGTTACAGCTAGAATTACATTGGACTACATCAGTTACAGTTACATTTGTTGAACAATGTAACTAGTTACTGTTACAGTTACATTGGACTACATCAGTTACAGTTACATTTGTTGAACAATGTAACTAGTTACTGTTACAGTTACATTGGCCTATGTCAGTTATGGTTATATTTGTTGAGCAATGTAACTAGTTACAGCTAGAATTACATTGGACTACATCAGTTACAGTTACATTTGCTGAACAATGTAACTAGTTACTGTTACAGTTACATTGGCCTATGTCAGTTATGGTTACATTTGTTGAGCAATGTAACTAGTTACTGTTACAGTTACATTGGACTATGTCAGTTATGGTTACATTTGTTGAGTGATGTAACAAGTTACAGTTACATTGGACTATGTCAGTTAAAGCTACATTTGTTGAGCAATGTAACTAGTTACATTTCAATTACTTTGCATAATGTAACTAAAGTTACATTTCAGTTACATTGTTTACTTTGTTTGATAATTATTATGAAGGACCATGTGAACATGAATGTCATTATAAAAAGTGTATAATTATTTAGTCAAACAATTTGAGATATATAATTTAGAAACAAAATATCACTATTACAAGTGTACCTCTGATATAATATACTGGCAAGACTGAATCCATTTGATTCTGATTTGAATCTCAATATAAAACCTGCAGAAAATTTTGAAAACAAATTGACTGAATTTTGTTGCTATCATAAGTAATATAAGTAATTTCACTCACTGTATGTCCAAAATAATAAGATGCTTTCCTACATAAGAAATGTTCATACACGTACATGTAGATGTTCATATATATTTTTTCAACTAATCCTTTCAACCATTAACCAATTTGTTCACAAAAATTTCAATTTTTTTCATAGAAAATGCTAATTTTTACATAGAAAATGTCAATTTGCAGAGTAAGATAACACTATTTTTGAAATTTTAGCACTGGAATGACAGGCTCGGTTATCGAGTTTCAAAATGGTTTTATCTTGGTATGCAAATGGACATTTCTCAAGACCACTTGCAGAAGCTGTTTTTGGCTGATATGAGGGTTAAAGGGTTAAGGCCAGATAAGAAACATTAATTTTATTGTAAAAAATAATTGGATAAAAGTTTTGAAACTAATTTGACTGAAAGCCATTGCTGCCATATAGGCATCAACAGTTTTAAGTGAAATTAGGTTCAAAATGTTCAACAGCTTTCCCTACTGTGCTGATTTTGTATGATAAGATAATCTGTTCTATCTTAGAGTAATCTGAGTGGAGACTGTTGCTACCATGGGACAGGAACAGTTTCCAGTGAAATAAGCTTCAAAATGTTCAGCAACTTTGATGTACAGTTAATTTGAAATAGGAGCTTAAATATTTTGAAAATAATTTGTTACATTCATATGTTGCAATGACAGATTCATTCTGATCAGATGTGCTGCATATTAGAGGCCAACTTTATTGAAAGTTGTTGCTTCTTATGAAAGCAACAAGTTTTTAAAGTTAAATTAGTTTCAAATATTCAACAGCTTTATGCTACACTAGTCATTCCACAAGACAGTACAACATATTTAAATTTGCCTGCTATAGCAAAATGGTTAATGGTTTGACTTTTTGTCAATAGAATGGCATTCACCTGGGTTTGTGCATAATTGCTGAGCAATAATGTCCTAAGCTGGCCTAATCAATAACATAAGTAGATAACAGGACATGCCTTTAACACATACTGTGGCAGATTGTGACTTTCTTTACAATTCAACTTTTGATCTTTTTAATCCATTTAACCTTTTAAAAGCCTAAGTTGTACAAAAAGGCCTCAGTGCAGTGGTTTTGAGTAATGTCCATTTCCAAATGAAGATTTTTGTATTTTACCAGTGAAACTTCTCAGTTAATAACAAAAAAAACCTTTTGTTCAATATCTGACAGCCTGCCACCAACACGCTGATCGATTTCCAACTCAAAATTTATCGCCTGTATAGGACATAATCACGCCAATTTAGTTGCTTAGATGGTTCTTATAAGACAACATTTATCTCCCTTCCACCAAAGTCCCAATGAAAATGAGCAAAATTTGTAGGATTTCACACACACGTTTTTGATAACGGATTTGGAGCATATCGGTTTGCTCAATAAAAAATAAATATGTACGACCATATATTCCGCAGGAAAAACTGTACTAGAACCAATTTATATGTGCGATACAGACTTTGATTGTATTTCAACTATATTGTAAACATGGCTCGAAAATTGTGTTGTCATACTACTGTTAAATACTATCACTTGAATGACTTGTTTGTCAATCTAATGGTACATTTTTAAAAATAGTCTTCTCTTGTCCTACTAATAGAGAAATCCAGTCTATCAGTCAAGTATGATGCCATAATCAATTACGTCACAGGTAGGCTTACTTTACAATACATCATGAATGGCACATCTAAATCAGGCCTGTCCAAATTTGCATAACCCATTTTAAGTTCGCTCAAAGGTAATGCAAACATTTCTGACACAACCCATTTTCAGTTCCTGCAACTGGTTTCATGTTGTACATAAATACATGAAAAATGGTTACGCAAAACAGAATGGGTTACCCAAAATAAATTTTGGGGTTGCGCACATTTTCAATTTGGGCAGGCCTGTAAATCTGTCATAAACGCTTAATAATCCGTCAGGTTGTACGAATTGTATGTATTTACTAGTTAATAAATATTCTGTTGAATATTTTGAACCGAATTTGACTGAGCGCTGTTGCTGCCATAGCACCCAGTCAAATTAGTTTCAAAACATTCAACAGCTTACCTATATAATTTCCTGGAAATTGAGATTCAGCGAGATCAGGGTTCAATCGATACCAACACGAACAAAGCGTGGGCAGAGCTTAGCTAGGAATGGGCGGAGCTTAGCTAAAACTGGATTCATCCATTGACATTCAATAAATACAAATCTTGACAAACCTTCAGTAAAGGGTTAAATACTGTTAAAGGTCACCTGTCAAAAACTTAATTATGACATTATATTTGATGCTTAAATGTCTCGGTGGTGTTCTAAATTACACTGTTCCAGATTGCACAGGAGGCTGACAATTTAGCCAGCACCGAATTGCAACGCTTTAACACTCTTGAAAGCTGCCTAAAAACATCTTCTTTAACCCTTGAATGGTCAAGATTGGCGGAGAAAAGCAAGAGCTTTGCTTAATCAATGTACACATACAGGCCAAGAGACTGGCAGTCATTCAAGTGGTGAATTTTCAAGAAGTGGACTCCTCTTGACCTGCAAATGAACATTGCTCTAGACGATCCGTTTTGACCATTAAAGGGTTAATGACCTTGAGAAATGTTGATTTGTGGACAAAGAGATGTTTTTGAAAATTTATCATTGGAATGTCTGGCTCGATGATAAAAGCAATGGTCTGCAAATGGACACTTTCTATGAGGTAGAGCAAGACAAGATTTAACCATTTAATGGTTAAATTTGGTCAAGAATATTAAAATATTTGCTTACTGGTGATGAATGTCCATTTGCACTCCAAGAGAAGAGTCCTATTTTTAAATAATTTACCATTGGAATGACTGGCTCAGTTATTGAGCTAGTCATTCCAGTGTTAAATTTTCAAAAAATAGTCTTGTCTTGGTCTGGAAAAAAAATTTGGAATTCTCTTCCCTCAAAAATTTGGAACTGTCATACCATCGAATCATTCAAAACTCAACTGAAAACATACTTCTACAAAAACGCATATTGTATTGACTAAATTCCAATCATATAAATCTTAAGCGCTTTTGAGCAGTTAATCCTGGAATTAGCGCTATATATAAATGCGCGCACGCACGCACGCACGCACGCACGCACGCACACACACACACATTTCTCAAGACCACTGCAGAAGCCATTTTTGGCAACCCGAGTGTTAAATTGTTAACCCTTTCACCGATGAATCCCCAATACCTCATGTTCAAGGCAACAATACAGGAAAACGGTTTAATATTTTGAAATTAATTTGACTGGAAGTCGTAGCTGCCTAAGGCAGCAACGGCTTCCTGTCAAATTAAATTCAAAATATTCAACCAAATAAGTTTTATATCATAACTTTTTCCAGGATTTATCATTGAAAGGGTTAATCCTGGCCCAATACTATGGCAATGACATGAAAGCATTAGACCATGACTGTATGAGACTTGACTTCAGGCTATGCATACATACCACCATGTAGATAGTGATGGATTGTATAAGCAGAACAGATTTGTTGGATAAGCTGGAAAATACTACAGAATTAGATTAAATTTATTTTGTGCAATAAGTGTGCAATATTTTACTGGTGAGCCTTTGATAATAATGCACAATAGTAGTCTACATTTACTCTGGGTACATGGCTGTCCACGTGCCATACCAGGTCTAAATGCAGGAATATGTGTGAAGCAACTACATTACGTGACTGATACATGTACTCAAAGTTATGTTAGTTACATTCGCCTGGTAATAAACATAGCAACCGTATTCGAATGTGATACAACTAAGTTATGTTAGTGACATTCGCCTGGTAATAACCATAGCAACCGTATTCGTATGTGGTACCATTTAATTCTTTAACACGTAGCACTCTGAAGGCAAAATTTTAAATTTCGCAAATTAAATCAAAAGATTATATTACTGCTGTTCATTTTTCACAAAATTTGGTGGACGATGTTGCTGTCCATCAAAATGGTTTTAAAATGGAGACTAGTTTCTTCGCTATTGACACAAAAAAGATAGAAGATTCACATTAGAGCGGTACGGGTTAATGGTCAAACTTACTCAAGAAAATTATCACTTTTGCTTACTGAATGTTCATTTGTAATCCAAGAGATTTTTTGAATATTTATCACTGGACTGATTGGCTAGATTATCAGACATACCAGGGGTAAAATTTTTTTAAACCAATCAGACTTCTCTTGACTTGTAAATGGACATTCAGTAAGCAAATATTTTTTATTTTCTTAAGCAAATTTGACCATTAACCCTTTAACTAACACTCATATCAGCCAAAAACAGCCATTGCAGTAGTCTTAAAACATGTCCATTTACAGAGCAAGATAATACTATTTTTGAAAATTTAGCACTGGAATGACTGGCTCGATAACCATTCCAGTGGTAAATTAAAAGCTAGAGGCCCAAGACCCTGTGACGCTCACCTGGACCATTAGCATTTGAAACATTTTCATTTAAATATACATGATTCTTTACATTAAAACAGATGGCTATCGGAAAAATCGGCCAATAAAAAGTCTAAATAGAAAGTCCAGATTCTAGCACTGTAGGATCATCATTTGAAGTCAAATTTGGTTAAAATTGGCCAAGTTGTTGAGGACATGAGTTTTGACAATTTCAAGTAAATATTTCATAAAATCTAAGATTTTCGCCCAAAAGACTGACCAATCAAAATTCTGAATACAGCATCTGGAGCCTACTGACATAGGGTATTTCCCGCACAATTTTTTTGAAATCCTTGAAGCGGTTAAGAAGGGGATGCGTTTTGACAATTTCCAGTAGATTTTTCATAAAATCTCAGATTTTAGCCCAAAAAGTTGATGAATCAAAATTCTGAAAAGAAGCTCTAGAGCCTACCACCATAGAATGCATCTAGTCAAATTTGGTTGAAATATGCCAAGCAGCTAAGGAGGAGTAGCATTTTGACCATTTCCTGTCAATTTTTCATAAAATCTGTTTCACCAGAAAAATTGATCAGGCAAAATTCTGAAAAGAAGTTCTAGAGCCTACCACCATAGAATGCATCTAGTTAAATTTGGTTGAAATATGTCAAGCAGCTAAGGAGGTGTAGCATTTTGACCATTTCCGGTAGATTTTTCATAAAATCTAGATTTTCACCCAAAAAGACAGACAACAGGTGGATGGACAGCCGTCATGGCATAAGCTCACTTGGCTTCTCAGGCCTGGTCAGCTAAAAATAGTCTTCTTTTGGTCTGCAAATGGACATTTCTCATGATCATTGCAACGCCATTGTGAGCGGCTTGACCATTAAAGGGTCCACAAAGCTAAGAACAGAGAACAAAGAGTTACAGTACATTGTGAGGAATTTCGAGGGATAAGGATTTGGATGCCAAATATAGATTGAAAGAATGTTGAAAATATTGCCTTAAAATTCAAGCATTATTTTCTTTAAGTTAGGAGTGTTTGTAAAACGAAAAAATAAATTGGTATGGCATTGTAAGGAGTCTCGAAATGCCTATGGATAATTAAACAGTGGCACACACACACACACACACAAACACATATATATATCTAGGATGACAAGACAATGATGGATGTTCAAACAGAAGATGAGAATTTTCAGGATCATACCTGCAGTAATTCCAGTGATACAGGTGAGACTAAGATGCTATGAAAGACAAAGACACATTTATCCAATACCCACGACATCGATATATTTTACGGTCAGGCTGCCGTGAGGTCAAACATGCTATTTTGAAAACAATGATGCTGAACATTACCTCTTAAGTTTTGACCCAAAAAATTGGCATTACATCTTTGGGCACTCATGGGTAAGCTTCCATCAAATTTGGAGAAGATCCATCCAATAAAAATGGAGTTATTTGAAAACTGTCTTAGCTGTCTCGCTACTGCAACCCACCAAACAATACATGTAATTTCAATCAGCAAAAACGACCCAGACGTATATATACTGGTCTGGCGTTTTGTTAGCTTACTAAAATACTTACCACTCAATTCACTGTTGGAACTACTCCTGTATCTCAGAGTAAATATGAGGGTTAAGGTGTTCATATTGGAACTACTCCTGTATCTCAGAGTAAATATGAGGGTTAAGGTGTTCATATTGGAACTACTCCTGTATCTCAGAGTAAATATGAGGGTTAAAGTGTTCATATTGGAACTACTCCTGTATCTCAGAGTAAATATGAGGTTTAAAGTGTTCATATTGGAACTACTCCTGTATCTCAGAGTAAATATGAGGGTTAAGGTGTTCATATTGGAACTACTCCTGTATCTCAGAGTAAATATGAGGGTTACGGTGTTCATATTGGAACTACTCCTGTATCTCAGAGTAAATATGAGGGTTAAGGTGTTCATATTGGAACTACTCCTGTATCTCAGAGTAAATATGAGGGTTAAGGTGTTCATATTGGAACTACTCCTGTATCTCAGAGTAAATATGAGGTTTAAAGTGTTCATATTGGAACTACTCCTGTATCTCAGAGTAAATATGAGGGTTAAAGTGTTCATATTGGAACTACTCCTGTATCTCATAGTAAATATGAGGTTTAAAGTGTTCATATTGGAACTACTCCTGTATCTCAGAGTAAATATGAGGGTTAAGGTGTTCATATTGGAACTACTCCTGTATCTCAGAGTAAATATGAACACTTTAACCGTTTAACGCTCAAATTTGTTCAAGAAAATTTCCATTTTCTCATAGAAAAAATTTCAATTTTCCCATTGAAATTATTGTCTGGTGGTTTCCAACAGACAGACAGTTAATGGTCAAACTTGTTCAAGGAAAATATAGAATGTCTGTCCTTAGAGAACATTCACTTGCAGGTCAAGAAAATGTTTTGGAAATTGATGGCTAGAATGACTGGCTCCAGTTGTACAATTTCTAGGCTATTCTTACCGTGGGATGCAAATGGACATTTTTGCTGGCTTGACAGTAAAAACGTTTACCCTTTAATCGTCAAATTTGCTAAAAAAAAAAAAAAGAATACTTATTACGTTCCCATTTGGACGTCAAGAGACTATTTAAAAAAAAAATTACCATTGAAATGACTGGCTTGGTTATGGGCGGGATTTAGCTAGAAATGGATTCTTCTGTCGCTACCCACGTCACTAGACGCAAGGGTTAATGTAAACATGGAGCGCTTCTTGCTCGTAACCGTCTGACTGCTTCAGTCTTTGCAGACGATATATTCCAATGGTTATATCTCTGAATCTGCTAATTATTTTGAAAACAATTTGACTGAAAGTTGTTGGTGGCTAAGCCACCAACAACTTTCAGTCAAATTGTTTTCAAAATATTGAGCGAGTCAAGAGTTTTGTAACACAACAAAAATACTAAGCCACTCAATTCACTGTTTGCTATAAGTCACCTGACTTAGATATCTCAGAAAATTTTAACCTATTCATTCCCATGGTGTGGGTTCCCTTGAAACAAGGTTAGCAGAGATACATCCCTCCATTGGGTAGTCTTGATAGTATCTCTTTAACTCTAAAGCAGTCATTGCTCTAGGGAACCGGTTCCTCTATTCCTATAGAGAACATATAAACGAGTCTGTGAGCATGCGCACTTATGCTACTATGCATGCGACCGAGTCCAAGCCGTCATTAATTAATTCCACAAATTTTTAATAATGATTTGCAATTTAACGATGCGGGGTGGCCGAGGTGGGCCACAGTGAATTGAGTGGTAAGTATTTTAGTAAGCTAACAAAACGCCAGACCAGTATATATACGTCTGGGTCGTTTTGTAACACAACAAAAATACTAAGCCACTCAATTCACTGTTTGCTAAAACATAGAATTGGTGAGAGCCCAAATACTAGGTGGGTTGGTAAATTGCAAATCAGGAATGAAAGGTTAATCACCAAAAATACTAAAACCAACTAAATCGCTGAAGTGCTGAAAGAGCACGAACAAACAAATGTTCTAAATAAAATACAATAATATAATGATAATTAGAAAATCTCAGCAAAGAGAATTTAAAAATAGCCGTGAGATGGTGAAGAAGGCGGCTGACTAAAGAATCTAGGCAATTGAGCCTAGGTTTGAGTGGCGAAACGGGAAATGTCAGATTGTGAATTGAATCTGATCTTTCAGATAAAAATAATGTAGAATCTGACATTTATACTGCAACTTACATAATGTCGTCCACTGATAGATCTGCATAGAATGCGAAGGAGAAGGCCATACCACGAACATCGTGTGCCTTAACACAAACTGAGTGTCTGCTGGAGATACATTCTAGTGTCAATTAATGGTGTCTGTAATCCAGTTGATGAGATGCGCGCTTACTAAACAAATTCGCATAAGTAATCTGAACGGTAGATCTGCATAGAATGCGAAGGAGAAGGCCATACCACGAACATCGTGTGCCTTAACACTTACTGAGTGTCTCCTGGAGATACATTCTAGTGTCAATTAATGGTGTCTGTAATCCAGTTGATGAGATGCACGCTTACTAAACAAATTTGCATAAGTAACCTGAACGGTGTTTCAAAAAGATCTTTTAAATTGGGCATAGTTTTCGGAAAGGATTGAAAACAATTAATTAGGTTTTATATATATAAGATCTCTTCAAGGGCAAAGAATGAGGCCAGATCTCCTACCACCTAGAAAAGATCATTCACAAAAAGAATATGAATATCAAAATGCCATCTAACAAACGCGGCCGCTAGTACAAAAAGAATGATTTCAGAGTTATAC
This sequence comes from Chaetoderma sp. LZ-2023a, assembly GCA_034401795.1. Lineage (NCBI taxonomy): Eukaryota > Metazoa > Mollusca > Caudofoveata > Chaetodermatida > Chaetodermatidae > Chaetoderma > Chaetoderma sp. LZ-2023a. The sequence goes on from CM067371.1 coordinate 2,577,127, forward strand.
AATTAAACAGATGGACCCAAGAATGAATTAATAGAGGAATTTATTATAGGTATTTGCCCTAAATATTGCGTATCCTTTAATAAAGATTGTTTTTTCCATCAAAATTAATCCTAACTTGACATAAATGTCGTCTTTATAATATATAAATCAGAATCACGTGATAATCACATGATATATAAATCACGTGATATTATCTGACCAGATCAGGTTAAAGCAAATTTTAATGAAGTAGCTTAAGCGAGTACTCGGATATATAGAAATCCTGGAATCGGAAATTCGGCAATGAGATCTACGCTTCTCGTCAGCGCCTCCAAACGGAGATTTACTTTGCCACTGTCCGGCTCGCTAACAATAGACGCGGGCTACCCAGTTTAATTATCGGCCGTTCATGCAATTTTTCTAGAACATCGCATTAAGTTTTAGATCATTTTATGTTGGTCACTCACATTACAATATAACCATGCAGTAATATATATGATAAATTTTATCGCTAGACTTAGAAATCAAGTGAACGCAAGTTTCTCGCTAGATTTACAAATCAAGTGAACCTGATAATCTGGCACAGGCTTAATAGCCTATCTAACAAAAGAGGGTTATACGATTACGAGGATTCAAATCAGTATCGTAATTTTGAACATCTGGGCATTCCGAGATCGTCCAACATTTGCCAATTTACGACACACTAACGACGATATCCCATAGCAACGCAATGTTTAAATTTTTCATGAAATTAAGGGCATAAAAAATACTTGCGTCGAATAACCCCGCCAGGTATTAGAAAACATAAAATCTTGAGTAATTTTTGTAAGATATTAAATAAATGGTAAAAAGGTTTCACGGCCCATTGCTAGTAATGTTAAATTAGCCTGCAAAAACGCCGCCAATTGAAAGCGAACACCGAATCGCGAATTAATACTGATGGTCTCGTCTTTATTGTAATACGACTGACATGACTGATCATCATGAAGTAATTGCGAGTTTCATGTTAGTTGGTTAGTAACGGTCCTTAGAAGGACCACTCGCTTTTCTTCAGGGGATGATCGTGGTGTATCCTTGTGGTGTTCATCCGGTCCACCACGCCTGTTTGCACCACTGTCACATTCTTAATAGATCCAATAACTTCCCAACCGGTATATGACATAGTAATGTAGGATACCTTATGTAGGATTCGATCCAAACCGGTATGTAGTATACCTTATGTAGGAAAGAATGACGCTCGGAAATACGTACCTGGTCAAAACTCTTAATTGATCCACTAACTTCCCAACCGGTATGTTATATATGTTATGTAGGATACCTTTCATAGATGTTCCAAACCGGTATATAGTATACCTTTCGTAGGAACGAGCCTCGTGGCTAAAATAGGATCAGAGTTATTGACTCCACCTGGCTTGTAATGTGAAGCTGGCGCCATTTTCTTTCAACTTGGTCACAACGAACTTTCTGTTCATATTCACGTAAATTATAAACATTTTACATAAGTACTATAACTTATTCAACAAAGACCGCTTGTACTGTGGTATTCATGACAAATCAAATGTGGATGTAGCTCCACAAGATTATGGAATGAATAGGATTTGTTGAGATAAAAGTTAGGTGTTTCCCGTAATACAGAAAAGTAATTAATGACGGCTTGGACTCGGTCGCATGCATAGTAGCATAAGTGCGCATGCTCACAGACTCGTTTATATGTTCTCTATAGGAATAGAGAAACCGGTTCCCTAGAGCAATGACTGCTTTAGAGTTAAAGAGATACTATCAAGACTACCCAATGGAGGGATGTATCTCTGCTAACCTTGTTTCAAGGGAACCCACACCATGGGAATGAATAGGTTAAAATTTTCTGAGATATCTAAGTCAGGTGACTTATAGCAAACAGTGACTTTCAGTCAAATTGTTTTCAAAATAATTAGCAGATTCAGAGATATAACCATTGGAATATATCGTCTGCAAAGACTGAAGCAGTCAGACGGTTACGAGCAAGAAGCGCTCCATGTTTACATTAACCATTGCGTCTAGTGATGTGGGTAGCGACAGAAGAATCCATTTCTAGCTAAATCCCGCCCATAACCAAGCCAGTCATTTCAATGGTAATTTTTTTTTTAAATAGTCTCTTGACGTCCAAATGGGAACGTAATAAGTAAATTCTTTTTTTTTTTTAAGCAAATTTGACGATTAAAGGGTGAACGTTTTTACTGTCAAGCCAGCAAAAATGTTCATTTGCATCCCACGGTAAGAATAGCCTAGAAATTGTACAACTGGAGCCAGTCATTCTAGCCATCAATTTCCAAAACATTTTCTTGACCTGCAAGTGAATGTTCTCTAAGGACGGACATTCTATATTTTCCTTGAACAAGTTTGACCGTTAACTGTGTCTGTCTGTTGGAAACCACCAGACAATAATTTCAATGGGAAAATTGAATTTTTTCTATGAGAAAATGGAAATTTTCTTGAACAAATTTGAGCATTAAACGGATAAAGTGTTCATATTTACTCTGAGATACAGTGGTAGTTCCAATATGAACACCTTAACCCTCATATTTACTCTGAGATACAGGAGTAGTTCCAATATGAACACTTTAAACCTCATATTTACTATGAGATACAGGAGTAGTTCCAATATGAACACATTAACCCTCATATTTACTCTGAGATACAGGAGTAGTTCCAATATGAACACCTTAACCCTCATATTTACTATGAGATACAGGAGTAGTTCCAATATGAACACCTTAACCCTCATATTTACTCTGAGATACAGGAGTAGTTCCAATATGAACACTTTAACCCTCATATTTACTCTGAGATACAGGAGTAGTTCCAATACGAACACTTTAACCCTCATATTTACTCTGAGATACAGGAGTAGTTCCAATATGAACACTTTAACCCTCATATTTACTCTGAGATACAGGGGTAGTTCCAATATGAACACTTTAACCCTCATATTTACTCTGAGATACAGGAGTAGTTCCAATATGAACACCTTAACCCTCATATTTACTCTGAGATACAGGAGTAGTTCCAATATGAACACTTTAAACCTCATATTTACTCTGAGATACAGGAGTAGTTCCAATATGAACACTTTAACCCTCATATTTACTATGAGATACAGGAGTAGTTCCAATATGAACACCTTAACCCTCATATTTACTCTGAGATACAGGAGTAGTTCCAATATGAACACTTTAAACCTCATATTTACTATGAGATACAGGAGTAGTTCCAATATGAACACCTTAACCCTCATATTTACTATGAGATACAGGAGTAGTTCCAATATGAACACCTTAACCCTCATATTTACTCTGAGATACAGGAGTAGTTCCAATATGAACACCTTAACCCTCATATTTACTCTGAGATACAGGAGTAGTTCCAATATGAACACTTTAACCCTCATATTAACTCTGAGATACAGGAGTAGTGCCAATATGAACACTTTAAACCTCATATTTACTATGAGATACAGGAGTAGTTCCAATATGAACACTTTAACCCTCATATTTACTATGAGATACAGGAGTAGTTCCAATATGAACACTTTAAACCTCATATTTACTATGAGATACAGGAGTAGTTCCAATATGAACACCTTAACCCTCATATTTACTATGAGATACAGGAGTAGTTCCAATATGAACACCTTAACCCTCATATTTACTATGAGATACAGGAGTAGTTCCAATATGAACACTTTAACCCTCATATTTACTCTGAGATACAGGAGTAGTTCCAATATGAACACTTTAACCCTCATATTTACTCTGAGATACAGGAGTAGTTCCAATATGAACACTTTAACCCTCATATTTACTCTGAGATACAGGAGTAGTTCCAATATGAACACTTTAACCCTCATATTTACTATGAGATACAGGAGTAGTTCCAATACGAACACTTTAACCCTCACATTTACTCTGAGATACAGGAGTAGTTCCAATATGAACACTTTAACCCTCATATTTACTCTGAGATACAGGAGTAGTTCCAATATGAACACTTTAACCCTCATATTTACTCTGAGATACAGGAGTAGTTCCAATATGAACACTTTAAACCTCATATTTACTCTGAGATACAGGAGTAGTTCCAATATGAACACTTTAACCCTCATATTTACTCTGAGATACAGGGGTAGTTCCAATATGAACACTTTAACCCTCATATTTACTCTGAGATACAGGAGTAGTTCCAATATGAACACTTTAACCCTCATATTTACTCTGAGATACAGTAGTTCCAATATGAACACTTTAACCCTCATATTTACTCTGAGATACAGGGGTAGTTCCAATATGAACACTTTAACCCTCATATTTACTCTGAGATACAGGAGTAGTTCCAATATGAACACTTTAACCCTCATATTTACTCTGAGATACAGGAGTAGTTCCAATATGAACACTTTAACCCTCATATTTACTCTGAGATACAGGAGTAGTTCCAATATGAACACTTTAACCCTCATATTTACTCTGAGATACAGGAGTAGTTCAATACGAACACTTTAACCCTCATATTTACTCTGAGATACAGGAGTAGTTCCAATATGAACACCTTAACCCTCATATTTACTCTGAGATACAGGGGTAGTTCCAATATGAACACCTTAACCCTCATATTTACTATGAGATACAGGAGTAGTTCCAATATGAACACTTTAACCCTCATATTTACTCTGAGATACAGGAGTAGTTCCAATATGAACACTTTAACCCTCATATTTACTCTGAGATACAGGAGTAGTTCCAATATGAACACTTTAACCCTCATATTTACTCTGAGATACAGGAGTAGTTCCAATATGAACACCTTAACCCTCATATTTACTATGAGATACAGGAGTAGTTCCAATATGAACACTTTAACCCTCATATTTACTCTGAGATACAGGAGTAGTTCCAATATGAACACTTTAACCCTCATATTTACTCTGAGATACAGGAGTAGTTCCAATATGAACACTTTAACCCTCATATTTACTATGAGATACAGGAGTAGTTCCAATATGAACACTTTAACCCTCATATTTACTCTGAGATACAGGAGTAGTTCCAATATGAACACCTTAACCCTCATATTTACTCTGAGATACAGGAGTAGTTCCAATATGAACACTTTAACCCTCATATTTACTCTGAGATACAGGAGTAGTTCCAATATGAACACTTTAACCCTCATAATTACTATGAGATACAGGAGTAGTTCCAATATGAACACCTTAACCCTCATATTTACTATGAGATACAGGAGTAGTTCCAATATGAACACCGTAACCCTCATATTTACTCTGAGATACAGGAGTAGTTCCAATATGAACACCGTAACCCTCATATTTACTATGAGATACAGGAGTAGTTCCAATATGAACACTTTAAACCTCATATTTACTATGAGATACAGGAGTAGTTCCAATATGAACACTTTAACCCTCATATTTACTCTGAGATACAGGAGTAGTTCCAATATGAACACCTTAACCCTCATATTTACTATGAGATACAGGAGTAGTTCCAATATGAACACTTTAACCCTCCTATTTACTCTGAGATACAGGAGTAGTGCCAATATGAACACTTTAACCCTCATATTTACTCTGAGATACAGGAGTAGTTCCAATATGAACACTTTAACCCTCATATTTACTCTGAGATACAGGAGTAGTTCCAATATGAACACCTTAACCCTCATATTTACTCTGAGATACAGGAGTAGTTCCAATATGAACACTTTAACCCTCATATTTACTCTGAGATACAGAGGTTCCAATATGAACACTTTAACCCTCATATTTACTATGAGATACAGGAGTAGTTCCAATATGAACACTTTAACCCTCATATTTACTCTGAGATACAGGGGTAGTTCCAATATGAACACTTTAACCCTCATATTTACTCTGAGATACAGGAGTAGTTCCAATATGAACACTTTAACCCTCATATTTACTCTGAGATACAGGAGTAGTTCCAATATGAACACCTTAACCCTCATATTTACTCTGAGATACAGGAGTAGTTCCAATATGAACACTTTAACCCTCATATTTACTCTGAGATACAGGAGTAGTTCCAATATGAACACTTTAACCCTCATATTTACTCTGAGATACAGGAGTAGTTCCAATATGAACACCTTAACCCTCATATTTACTATGAGATACAGGAGTAGTTCCAATACGAACACTTTAACCCTCATATTTACTCTGAGATACAGGAGTAGTTCCAATATGAACACTTTAAACCTCATATTTACTCTGAGATACAGGAGTAGTTCCAATATGAACACCTTAACCCTCATATTTACTATGAGATACAGGAGTAGTTCCAATACGAACACTTTAACCCTCATATTTACTCTGAGATACAGGAGTAGTTCCAATATGAACACTTTAACCCTCATATTTACTCTGAGATACAGGAGTAGTTCCAATATGAACACCTTAACCCTCATATTTACTCTGAGATACAGGAGTAGTTCCAATATGAACACTTTAACCCTCATATTTACTCTGAGATACAGAGGTTCCAATATGAACACTTTAACCCTCATATTTACTATGAGATACAGGAGTAGTTCCAATATGAACACTTTAACCCTCATATTTACTCTGAGATACAGGGGTAGTTCCAATATGAACACTTTAACCCTCATATTTACTCTGAGATACAGGAGTAGTTCCAATATGAACACTTTAACCCTCATATTTACTCTGAGATACAGGAGTAGTTCCAATATGAACACCTTAACCCTCATATTTACTCTGAGATACAGGAGTAGTTCCAATATGAACACTTTAACCCTCATATTTACTCTGAGATACAGGAGTAGTTCCAATATGAACACTTTAACCCTCATATTTACTCTGAGATACAGGAGTAGTTCCAATATGAACACCTTAACCCTCATATTTACTATGAGATACAGGAGTAGTTCCAATACGAACACTTTAACCCTCATATTTACTCTGAGATACAGGAGTAGTTCCAATATGAACACTTTAACCCTCATAATTACTATGAGATACAGGAGTAGTTCCAATATGAACACCGTAACCCTCATATTTACTCTGAGATACAGGAGTAGTTCCAATACGAACACTTTAACCCTCATATTTACTCTGAGATACAGGAGTAGTTCCAATATGAACACCTTAACCCTCATATTTACTCTGAGATACAGGAGTAGTTCCAATATGAACACTTTAAACCTCATATTTACTATGAGATACAGGAGTAGTTCCAATATGAACACCTTAACCCTCATATTTACTATGAGATACAGGAGTAGTTCCAATATGAACACCTTAACCCTCATATTTACTATGAGATACAGGAGTAGTTCCAATATGAACACTTTAAACCTCATATTTACTATGAGATACAGGAGTAGTTCCAATATGAACACCTTAACCCTCATATTTACTCTGAGATACAGGAGTAGTTCCAATATGAACACTTTAACCCTCATATTTACTCTGAGATACAGGAGTAGTTCCAATATGAACACCTTAACCCTCATATTTACTCTGAGATACAGGAGTAGTTCCAATATGAACACTTTAAACCTCATATTTACTATGAGATACAGGAGTAGTTCCAATATGAACACCGTAAACCTCATATTTACTATGAGATACAGTAGTTCCAATATGAACACTTTAAACCTCATATTTACTCTGAGATACAGGAGTAGTTCCAATATGAACACCTTAACCCTCATATTTACTATGAGATACAGGAGTAGTTCCAATACGAACACTTTAACCCTCATATTTACTCTGAGATACAGGAGTAGTTCCAATATGAACACTTTAACCCTCATATTTACTCTGAGATACAGGAGTAGTTCCAATATGAACACCTTAACCATCATATTTACTCTGAGATACAGGAGTAGTTCCAATATGAACACTTTAACCCTCATATTTACTCTGAGATACAGGAGTAGTTCCAATATGAACACTTTAACCCTCATATTTACTCTGAGATACAGGAGTAGTTCCAATATGAACACTTTAAACCTCATATTTACTCTGAGATACAGGAGTAGTTCCAATATGAACACTTTAAACCTCATATTTACTATGAGATACAGGAGTAGTTCCAATATGAACACTTTAAACCTCATATTTACTCTGAGATACAGGAGTAGTTCCAATATGAACACCTTAACCCTCATATTTACTATGAGATACAGGAGTAGTTCCAATATGAACACCGTAACCCTCATATTTACTATGAGATACAGTAGTTCCAATATGAACACCTTAACCCTCATATTTACTATGAGATACAGGAGTAGTTCCAATATGAACACTTTAACCCTCATATTTACTCTGAGATACAGGAGTAGTTCCAATATGAACACTTTAACCCTCATATTTACTCTGAGATACAGGAGTAGTTCCAATATGAACACTTTAACCCTCATATTTACTCTGAGATACAGGAGTAGTTCAATACGAACACTTTAACCCTCATATTTACTCTGAGATACAGGAGTAGTTCCAATATGAACACCTTAACCCTCATATTTACTCTGAGATACAGGGGTAGTTCCAATATGAACACCTTAACCCTCATATTTACTATGAGATACAGGAGTAGTTCCAATATGAACACCGTAACCCTCATATTTACTCTGAGATACAGGAGTAGTTCCAATATGAACACTTTAACCCTCATATTTACTCTGAGATACAGGAGTAGTTCCAATATGAACACTTTAACCCTCATATTTACTCTGAGATACAGGAGTAGTTCCAATATGAACACCTTAACCCTCATATTTACTATGAGATACAGGAGTAGTTCCAATATGAACACCTTAACCCTCATATTTACTCTGAGATACAGGGGTAGTTCCAATATGAACACTTTAACCCTCATATTTACTCTGAGATACAGGAGTAGTTCCAATATGAACACTTTAACCCTCATATTTACTATGAGATACAGGAGTAGTTCCAATATGAACACTTTAACCCTCATATTTACTCTGAGATACAGGAGTAGTTCCAATATGAACACCTTAACCCTCATATTTACTCTGAGATACAGGAGTAGTTCCAATATGAACACTTTAACCCTCATATTTACTCTGAGATACAGGAGTAGTTCCAATATGAACACTTTAACCCTCATAATTACTATGAGATACAGGAGTAGTTCCAATATGAACACCTTAACCCTCATATTTACTATGAGATACAGGAGTAGTTCCAATATGAACACCGTAACCCTCATATTTACTCTGAGATACAGGAGTAGTTCCAATATGAACACCTTAACCCTCATATTTACTATGAGATACAGGAGTAGTTCCAATATGAACACTTTAAACCTCATATTTACTATGAGATACAGGAGTAGTTCCAATATGAACACTTTAACCCTCATATTTACTCTGAGATACAGGAGTAGTTCCAATATGAACACCTTAACCCTCATATTTACTATGAGATACAGGAGTAGTTCCAATATGAACACTTTAACCCTCCTATTTACTCTGAGATACAGGAGTAGTGCCAATATGAACACTTTAACCCTCATATTTACTCTGAGATACAGGAGTAGTTCCAATATGAACACTTTAACCCTCATAATTACTATGAGATACAGGAGTAGTTCCAATATGAACACCTTAACCCTCATATTTACTATGAGATACAGGAGTAGTTCCAATATGAACACCTTAACCCTCATATTTACTCTGAGATACAGGAGTAGTTCCAATATGAACACCTTAACCCTCATATTTACTATGAGATACAGGAGTAGTTCCAATATGAACACCTTAACCCTCATATTTACTCTGAGATACAGGGGTAGTTCCAATATGAACACCGTAACCCTCATATTTACTCTGAGATACAGGGGTAGTTCCAATACGAACACTTTAACCCTCATAATTACTATGAGATACAGGAGTAGTTCCAATATGAACACCTTAACCCTCATATTTACTCTGAGATACAGGAGTAGTTCCAATATGAACACCTTAACCCTCATATTTACTCTGAGATACAGGAGTAGTTCCAATATGAACACCTTAACCCTCATATTTACTCTGAGATACAGGAGTAGTTCCAATACGAACACTTTAACCCTCATATTTACTATGAGATACAGGGGTAGTTCCAATATGAACACTTTAACCCTCATATTTACTATGAGATACAGGAGTAGTTCCAATATGAACACTTTAACCCTCATAATTACTATGAGATACAGGAGTAGTTCCAATATGAACACCTTAACCCTCATATTTACTATGAGATACAGGAGTAGTTCCAATATGAACACCTTAACCCTCATATTTACTCTGAGATACAGGAGTAGTTCCAATATGAACACTTTAACCCTCATATTTACTCTGAGATACAGGAGTAGTTCCAATATGAACACTTTAACCCTCATATTTACTCTGAGATACAGGAGTAGTTCCAATATGAACACTTTAAACCTCATATTTACTCTGAGATACAGGAGTAGTTCCAATATGAACACTTTAAACCTCATATTTACTATGAGATACAGGAGTAGTTCCAATATGAACACTTTAAACCTCATATTTACTCTGAGATACAGGAGTAGTTCCAATATGAACACCTTAACCCTCATATTTACTATGAGATACAGGAGTAGTTCCAATATGAACACCGTAACCCTCATATTTACTATGAGATACAGGAGTAGTTCCAATATGAACACCTTAACCCTCATATTTACTATGAGATACAGGAGTAGTTCCAATATGAACACTTTAACCCTCATATTTACTCTGAGATACAGGAGTAGTTCCAATATGAACACTTTAACCCTCATATTTACTCTGAGATACAGGAGTAGTTCCAATATGAACACTTTAACCCTCATATTTACTCTGAGATACAGGAGTAGTTCAATACGAACACTTTAACCCTCATATTTACTCTGAGATACAGGAGTAGTTCCAATATGAACACCTTAACCCTCATATTTACTCTGAGATACAGGGGTAGTTCCAATATGAACACCTTAACCCTCATATTTACTATGAGATACAGGAGTAGTTCCAATATGAACACTTTAACCCTCATATTTACTCTGAGATACAGGAGTAGTTCCAATATGAACACTTTAACCCTCATATTTACTCTGAGATACAGGAGTAGTTCCAATATGAACACTTTAACCCTCATATTTACTCTGAGATACAGGAGTAGTTCCAATATGAACACCTTAACCCTCATATTTACTATGAGATACAGGAGTAGTTCCAATATGAACACTTTAACCCTCATATTTACTCTGAGATACAGGAGTAGTTCCAATATGAACACTTTAACCCTCATATTTACTCTGAGATACAGGAGTAGTTCCAATATGAACACTTTAACCCTCATATTTACTATGAGATACAGGAGTAGTTCCAATATGAACACTTTAACCCTCATATTTACTCTGAGATACAGGAGTAGTTCCAATATGAACACCTTAACCCTCATATTTACTCTGAGATACAGGAGTAGTTCCAATATGAACACTTTAACCCTCATATTTACTCTGAGATACAGGAGTAGTTCCAATATGAACACTTTAACCCTCATAATTACTATGAGATACAGGAGTAGTTCCAATATGAACACCTTAACCCTCATATTTACTATGAGATACAGGAGTAGTTCCAATATGAACACCGTAACCCTCATATTTACTCTGAGATACAGGAGTAGTTCCAATATGAACACCTTAACCCTCATATTTACTATGAGATACAGGAGTAGTTCCAATATGAACACCTTAACCCTCATATTTACTATGAGATACAGGAGTAGTTCCAATATGAACACTTTAACCCTCATATTTACTCTGAGATACAGGAGTAGTTCCAATATGAACACCTTAACCCTCATATTTACTATGAGATACAGGAGTAGTTCCAATATGAACACTTTAACCCTCCTATTTACTCTGAGATACAGGAGTAGTGCCAATATGAACACTTTAACCCTCATATTTACTCTGAGATACAGGAGTAGTTCCAATATGAACACTTTAACCCTCATAATTACTATGAGATACAGGAGTAGTTCCAATATGAACACCTTAACCCTCATATTTACTATGAGATACAGGAGTAGTTCCAATATGAACACCTTAACCCTCATATTTACTCTGAGATACAGGAGTAGTTCCAATATGAACACCTTAACCCTCATATTTACTATGAGATACAGGAGTAGTTCCAATATGAACACCTTAACCCTCATATTTACTCTGAGATACAGGGGTAGTTCCAATATGAACACCTTAACCCTCATATTTACTCTGAGATACAGGGGTAGTTCCAATACGAACACTTTAACCCTCATAATTACTATGAGATACAGGAGTAGTTCCAATATGAACACCTTAACCCTCATATTTACTCTGAGATACAGGAGTAGTTCCAATATGAACACCTTAACCCTCATATTTACTCTGAGATACAGGAGTAGTTCCAATATGAACACCTTAACCCTCATATTTACTCTGAGATACAGGAGTAGTTCCAATACGAACACTTTAACCCTCATATTTACTATGAGATACAGGGGTAGTTCCAATATGAACACTTTAACCCTCATATTTACTATGAGATACAGGAGTAGTTCCAATATGAACACTTTAACCCTCATAATTACTATGAGATACAGGAGTAGTTCCAATATGAACACCTTAACCCTCATATTTACTATGAGATACAGGAGTAGTTCCAATATGAACACCTTAACCCTCATATTTACTCTGAGATACAGGAGTAGTTCCAATATGAACACCTTAACCCTCATATTTACTCTGAGATACAGGAGTAGTTCCAATATGAACACCTTAACCCTCATATTTACTCTGAGATACAGGAGTAGTTCCAATATGAACACCTTAACCCTCATATTTACTCTGAGATACAGGAGTAGTTCCAATATGAACACCTTAACCCTCATATTTACTATGAGATACAGGAGTAGTTCCAATATGAACACGTTAACCCTCATATTTACTCTGAGATACAGGAGTAGTTCCAATATGAACACTTTAAACCTCATATTTACTATAAAAAAATTCAATTTTCTCATAGAAAATGTCCATTTGCAGACCAAGAAGACTATTTTTTTTAATTTACCACTGGAATTACTGGCTCGGTTATCGAGCCAGTCATTCCAGCTGTAAATTTTCAAAAATAGTCTTCTTTTGGTCTGCAAATGGACATTTCTTATGATCATTGCAGTCATTTTGAGCAGCTTGATCATTATTAAAGGATTATTCAGATATTTTGAAAACAATTTGACTGAAAGTTGTTGGCGATTTAGCCATCAACAACTTTCATTCAAATTGTTTTCAAAATATTCAGCATATATCCAGAGTTAAACCCCATGGAAAATGTAGTCTGCTGAACTTGAGCAAACAGACAGTTAAAGGGTTTATGTAGTCAACTGTGAAAGGCAGGTTACAATCAGTGATGGAGAAAACATAACTTTCACCTTGACCATGAACTACATACAAACATGTACACATATAGGCCAATATTGGTGACCTTAACCCTTTAATGGTCAAATTTGGTCAAGAAAATTTAACTATCTGCCTATTGAATGTCAATTTACAGACTAAAAGAATAAAAATTTTGAAAATTAACCACAGGAATGACTGGCTCAGTTATTGAGCCAGTCATTCCAGTGGTAATTTTCAAAATTTTTATTTTCTTGGCTTGTAAATGGGCATTCCACAAGACCATGGCAGAGGCTGGTTTTGGCCGACATGACCATTAAATGGTTAATAACCCTCTAACCGTCAAATTTATTCAAGATATTTTAATTTTCTTATGGAAAATGTCCATTTGCAGACCAAGAGATTGTTTTTGAAAATTTACCACTGGAATTACTGGCTCGGCATTCCAGTGGTAAATTTTCAAAAATAATCAAGTGTTAAAGGGTTTAGTCTGTCAGGTTGTCGGAATTGTATGTCTTTACTTGTTTGTCTTCCTGCCTAAGGCAGCAATGTCTTTCAACACAATTATGTTCAAAATAAACAACAGAACATCTGTCACAGTGGTAACTAACATGTTCTTGTTCTGGAAAGAAGTTAACTTATTTATGAGCTGTAAGATGCAACCAAAGTCTAAATTTCAGAAAACGTTCTCTATTTGGAGTATAGGTGCACGATATTATCGCAGGCAATACTAGACAATACTAGACAATAGAGCATAAGTTAGTGCATAAAAATTGTGAAAACCGGCTCAGTCTTGAAGCTAAATATGTAGTTTATAAGGTCGAGGTCGAAGTAAAATCACAATTTTCCAGTTCCAGCATAACCCGGTCAACGTAATTTCAAAATATTCAACACATCGATGTAAAATGTTCATGATTTTTCAATTTCTGATTACCTCACTTCAGTATCGGAGTAAAGAATCCTGATTTTTATCAAAACGTGATTATAAAATATTGAAATAATAACAAATTACACACGTGGTAATTTTTTATGTTCAAATTACAGCACAGTCGCATCTTCTTTGCTGTTCACGATTCTGTGAATCGTGAAATTTGGGACATGATGTATATCATATATCCTAACATGTAGCTAGATATTCCAGGCTTAATGACCGCATCGGCATGTGCATGAATTAAAAGTATAACTCGGGAAAAAGGGCAATTTCGATTAAAATATTATTATTATGTTCAACACTTTAATGGCCTAGGCAGTAAAAATATGCCTCTCGAGGTATGTCCATTTGCAGACCAAGAGACTACCCAGTACTTTTGGCAATTTACCACTGGAATGACTGGCTCGATAAATGAGTGGTAATAAATAGTCTTCCCTTGGCCTGCAAATGGGCATCCTCTTAGTAAAACTGTCAATTTTCTTGACAAATCTTGACCATTATTAAAGCATTACCGAGTGACCAATGATGATGACCGGTGTGTCATTCTGATGGAGCTTAATCCTCTACTCATCAAATTTGCTTTAAATAAATTTAAATTTTCACATAGAAGATGTCCATTTGCAGACCAAGAGGGCCATTTTTGAAAATTTGCCACTGGAAGGACTGGCTCAGTTACCGAGCCAGTCATTTCAGTGGTAAACTTTCAAAAATAGCCTTCCTATGGTCTGCAAATAGCCATTTCTCAAGATCACTGAATTTGCCATTTTTGCTCGGCTTGAGTGTTAAACTAAAAGGCTTAATATGTGAGAAACACAAATATTCTAGCCTAAAATACACCTATACACTCACTTTAACCCTTTAATGACTAAATTTGTTCAAAAGACCCAAAATATTTGCTTATTGAATGTCCATTTGCAGGCCAAGACGGCTATTTTTGAAAATTTACTACTGGAATGACTGGCTCGGTTATCGAGCCAGTCATTTGAATGGTAAATTTTCAAAAAGAGTTCTCTCGGCCTGAAAATGGACATTCCTTAAGACCACTGCATAGGATGGTTTTGGCCGGATTCGTCAAGAAAGGCTTAATGACTGCAAATGAAGGAATGTTGAAACCACAGCAGCCAGGAAAGACATATATTAGTAAAATCCCTTCATCTGGCTTTCTAACAAATTCTTCAGTAGTCAAAAGTTATTCTTCCATTTATTACCAAAGACCCCATCACCACCCACCCCTTTCTCTCATTACATTTTGAGAAAACAAGGACACATTTGTCCAATATCCATGTTGGTGATATAGTTTTCAATCGGGCCATCATGAGATAAAGCGTCTATTTTGAAAACAATGATGCTGAAAGATGAGATGAAAGCTGTTGCATTTCATCTTTTGACCCTGATATTGGCATTGGCATGCATGTTTGGCAGGGACACATACACAACACAACACAACAGAGAAGATCCCTCCAGACATAACAAACCAGATTTATTGAAAAATATGTGAAAAATGTCCATTTTCAATCAATGTCGCTGAAAGTTGTTGCTGTTTAGCTATTGGCCCAAAAATTGACGTACCTCTTAAACAGGACACCACTGGCAAGCTTTGACTCCAGTAGAACCAGTTATTTAAAAATGTACAAACAACAACGATGATGAGAAGAAGCACTTCATGCTCCCACCCACCCTTCCCCTTTAAAGATGTTGTGAGGACTAGATACCCGATTGCTCTGATTAACTTGATAATAATAATATAGATTGAAGGAAATGTCAATTTCCCTTTCTCCGAGATCTAACAATACTCACCATTCTGTTACTTCTGATATACAGCTGGCCTTGACAGCGGCTCTAGGATTATAGACTTAGAAAGCTTTACCGACTCCTGGGAACCGGGTACTCGGCTCCCAACTGCCGAGTACCCGTTTACCAGAGCTCATATTGTTTGCATAGCCACCAAACAAGAGAAAACTATGGCTTGCCTCAGTGGGGCTGGGAGGCTGGGTCCGTAACAGAATGGTGAGTATTGTTAGATCTCGGAGAAAGGGAAATTGACATTTCCTTCATTCTCCTTCGATCAATACTCACCATTCTGTTACTTCTGATATACACCAGATTTGATCAGTAACCTGGTGGGAAGGGGCAAGCCATAAATGCTAATTTTGCCCCTTGGAGAAAGATTTTAGACTTCAAACTTGACTAACGGAGACCTAAAAGGACCGTCAAGTTCACGGAACCGAATCACATTCGCATCACCGCCCACCCCCCACCCCCTTTTTCCTCCTAAGAAAGGGGAGAGAACTCACGAACATGTATCTCGCCTGAAACACAAATATGCCAAGAGGGTTAACTGCTCCCTGCATATTCCATGTATTAGCCTGGGAATGAGCATGAATATATAAGATGAATGAACATGATACACATCCATGATACAAAAATCTCTCACTATTGAATTACCGTATGATAATTGGACTCCAGACGTACCGCCTCCAACCATTCACTGGTCCGGCCTCAGTGACACAATCTGGTTGTCATCCTCTCGCTTGACCATGCCTGCTTTAGGTTCTTTTCTTACCAAAGTGAAAAAAGGGTGAAGAGCAGTGTGGTCACTAACTATCATTTCAAAACAGCTAAAGCGTGTGGATTGGCTGAGCCTGACACATCCCTCATATAGTAATCCGTAAATGAGGACCCACAGTGCCATTGTGCAACGGCTATGATGTCCTCTAACGGAACACCATTGTAAAGGGCGGTCGAGGCGGCTATTTCTCTGACATCGTGTGCCCTTACACCTTGCACCTGGTGCCCAGTCGCCATCTCGTGAGTAGTCTGAATGCATTCGACCACCCAACGAGAGATAGTATCCATGGATGCGGCACCATAAGGCTTTTTATGGCAGATCCACAGATGTCTATCGTTCGACCGTAACGAGTCAGTCCGTTTCTTGTACTGAGTCAAAGCACGGACCGGGCACCAGAGACTGGCATCACGATCAAACCTAGTTAACTTCGGTATAATGATCGGTTTGCCGGGATATCTCAAAGATTGGTTCTTTGACATAAACTCTGCTCTTGGCAGAAGACGCAGACCCTCTCCAGAAACAATAAATCGGTCCCTCTCTGCCGAAAGCGCATGGATCTCACTGCGCCTTCTAGCTGAGGAAGCTGCCAATAGAAAGACCGCCTTTAGAGTCAAATGCTTTAGACTAGCCGAACGCAACGGTTCGAAAGGGTGCTTGGCCAGTACATTAAGCACTAAAGATAGACTCCAGGCTGGAATGACTACCCGTTGTCTCAGTCGGAGATTGCTCATTCCCTTCAACATCACATTTAACTTGGCCACCTCTGGACTATCCCTGTTGGCTAGACAAGGGATAACTGATGCCAAAGCTGACTTGTATCCAGCAACTGTGACGGGAGCTAGTTCTGAAAAGAACAGCTCACAGAGAAAGTCTGCTATTTGATGAATAGTGGATTGAAAGGTATCAACACCCTTTTCTTCACCCAGTCTGCAAATCTGTTAACCTTGTTGTTAAATGACTTGAAGGTTGACCTCCTTCTCACAGCCGCGATGAAATCAGCAGCCTGTCGAGAAAAGCCTTCCGACGTGGAACGTTGTTTGATAACATCCACGCAGTCAATTTGAACATTTCGGGATGCTCGTAAGCATGCATCCCTCTCCAGCATATCGCCAGAGCGTCTGTATCGACGGCATTTGGATCTGGAATCGGCGAGACATAAGTCATGATTTGAGCATTTTCCTTTGTGGCGAACAAGTCCACGTTGGGTTTGCCCCAATGCTCGAAGATCCGTCGCAGAACTGGAGGGTTGAGGGACCATTCTGTTGGCAGAATTCTCTGTCTGCGAGACAAAGCATCCGCCAGAATGTTCAATCGGCCAGGAATGTGAGCTGCTTTCAAAACAACCGAGTAATTCCTGCACCATTGAATCAAGTGCCACACTCTGATACACAGAGTGGGCGACCTGGTCCCACCTTGGCGATTTATATATGATACTACTGTCAAATTGTCCGACCGTATCAATATCACCTTGCCCCTGATCATCGGAAGGAACTCTTCCAACGCCAGTTCCACTGCCATCATTTCCAACAGATTGATATGCAGCTGACTCTCCGGGAGAGTCCATATGCCCGAGACCTGGTGTTCTCCCAGGCAGGCACCCCACCCCTCCAGCGATGCATCCGTGTACACAGACAGCTGGGGGTGGGGTAGGTGCAGCGAAACCCCTACTAGGAGATTCTGACGCTCCTTCCACCGTACAAGATGCGACATTATCGGCTCCAAAACTGGTAACAGTTTTGACGGGTTCTGTTCTCTGTTTCCACAGACATCAGATACAACTCGATAGGCCTTCGCATTAGAGCAGCGTATGGGATAACCTGCTCCATGGAGACCATCATGCCCAGCATCTGAAGGAACCGCCTCGCCTGAATGTGGTTTCCCACTCGAAAACTCTTGAGGATGGCTAACAGAGACACCACTCTCGGCTCTGACGGGTACACCCTGCCCTCCTCGAGATCGAATCGCATCCCCAAATAAACGAAATGTTGAGTGGGCGTCAACTCGGATTTCTCCTCATTGACTATCCAGCCTAGATCTGAAAGTAACCTCAGAGTCAGAGCAGTATGCACGTTCAACCTGGCTGCCGAGTCTGCCTTGATCAGCCAGTCGTCTATGTAGGTGTGTAGCGCCACGTTCTCTTTTCTGAGAAACGCTGTCACCGCAAGGACCACTCTTGTGAAAACCCTCGGAGCTGTCGACAGGCCAAATGGGAGACCAATAAACTCCCATACTTGATTCTGAAACGCAAATCTCAGAAACCTGTGACAACTCCTGTTCATCGGAATGTGGAAATATGCATCTTTCAGATCGATCGATACACACCACATTCCTTTCCTCAATCCCGCCATTACCGACCTCGGCGTTTCCATCTGGAACCGAGGCGTATGGATAAACCAATTTAATGGCCTGAGATTGAGTATGGGTCTCCATCCCCCTGTGCTCTTGGGGACAAGGAACATGTTTGAATAGAAGCCTGGAGTGTTTCGGTATGCTGGTTTTATTGCTCCCTTCAGAAGCAAACCCGACACTTCCTTTTGAACGGCTTCTAGCTTGTCTGGCTCCCTTGGTACGGGTGTCCAGACAGGTGCCAAAGACAGATTTTGTGGTGGAAAGTCCCACCACTCCGGCATGTAACCCTGGGATAACCATCCCAGGACCAGACTGTCTGACGTCACACCTCGCCAGGCCTCGACGAAACGCATGAGCCTTCCACCCACCATAGACGCCTCAACGTCTAACGGGGTTGTCCGGCTCGTAGTCCGCTCCACCCTCTTTCTTAACGAGAGAGAGAGAGAGAGAGAACCATTTCGTTCTAGGCACGACGGGTATAACTGGCACCGCTGTTCCTGTCGCACAGGCGTGGTCCAGACGGATATGAAGGGAGCTCTCGTACCCTCAGGTACGATCCGCCGCCTTCTGTCCGCCCTTTGAGGACTTACCATTACCCTTCCCCTTCCCGCCTCTAGGGCGGTCAGGAGCAACCTTCGGGAGGGTAGGCGCCTCTACAACCTTCCTGGCTTTCTTCGCCGGCGGCGGCTGAGAAAAACCAGCTGAAGCAGAAGTCGCAACAGGCTTAGCTTTCGCCTTGCCCTTATGCTTCTTCTGCTTCTTTGAAGGTTGTCCCGCTAGCGGTTTCCCCACAGCCCCTAGTGCGTGCGCTTGCCGCACTAGCTCTAGCTGCAGGTTGACCGCTAACCGATTCTGCGCGATACTGGCTGTATCCTCTAAGATGGCCCGCGCTTGGCCACCGAAGATGCTAGGCCCGGTCAGGGGCGTCCCAAGAAGACGCTCCCTGACTGCCGTAGCCGGACGCATATGGTCAATGACCATTTGCCTCCTGGATTTAGTCACTCGCGCTTGCACCCTTGCCAATGCGTCCATAGACAGCACCAGGCCGTCATTTATGCACGAAAGCGCCACAGTTGGCACAGGGTGGCCTGCCCCCGCTTCAGCCCACACCGACTGAAGGAGACGATACGAGTGGTTGACAGCGCTCATAGCTGCCCTCACACCCTCATCGCATAGGGACAGGACTTCCTCTTGGTCCGCAAGTGCCGGACCGGGCCCACCCGCCCCGGCACTCTGAATGCCCAGTACCCATCGGTCATCCTCGGTGACCGACGGGACTACACCATATCTGTCGTATTCCCCCCGCGGAATACGACATCTTGCCCGCACCTCCCTGGAGGCCGCAGGGAGCTGACCCTTGGTCATAAGTTGTTTGCTATAAATAGCCTCCAACAACTCTATGAACCGTGGATCCAGTCCCACCGACTGGATCCGGGCTGCGGGCAAAATCCCCGTCCTGATCGACGCAACCGACGGACGGGGCGCATCTTCATCGGCCGTGGCCGAAACCACAGACGGGTCAACCCTGGCTAGCCACGCCAGAGCCTCTGACCAATCTATCTCCGATGAAGACACACCCGCAAACACGTCACCCGTTGACGTGTTCACGGGCCTGCCAGCCACGGCCTCCCGGCAAGGAGCCACGGCTGACACGCCAGGCACTCCGGTACCACACGGTTCCCCCTCACCCCATGAAACCCTCCGGTCCATGGGGTAGGTCCGCACGGAAAACCGTACGGACCCGTAGCAGTCGCGGAAACGTAGCCAGACACGGGTGCCAACGGCACCCCACGTCCGACTGCCGGACCAGGCGAGATAGGTGAGTACCACACCCGGCCCGACCGACCCGTTACCGTGTCGGCTGGTGCCAAACCAACCATCACGGAACCGGTGCCCGGTACCAGATTGGCCTCAGCCACAGGCGGAGCCGCTGCCCTGGCTTGCGCCAAGCCAGACAAATGGAGGCCGGTTCCGTCCAGGACGGAATCGACCTCCATATTCTCCACCTGCGGCATCACAGGCCGCAGCAACCTCTCCTCCTCGTCTTCAGACCCCGAAGAGGCGTCACTAGACGAGTAGACCGTGGACGGCTCCCACACCTGACGGACCGGCCACCGCTACTGGACCACCTGGAGGTGGCCGCAGAGAAACAGAACCCATCTGGCCGGAGCCAGACGGGACTGCCAGGGGGCCGTACGAGACGGCCCCCTCGGTAACCAGTCCAGAACCCTGTCCAAGGACAGGGTCCATACCAGGCATGGGGAGAAACTGCCCCCAACCTTTGGTAGCAGGGACGACACCAGCGTGGGCAGAACGCTATGCAGAAAACCCTGCATAGCCGGACCAAACCACGCCGGCGGTGCCATCTCCGCCACCTCCAGCTGGGGACGTGGAGCACACCCACCGACCGAACCGGGCGCTCCACGATTTACTCTCGGACCGCCTGACCCCGCGTCAGACCCAGCCAAGTCCTGGGCAAGGAACTTAACCATCATATCCACGGACCACACTGCGCACACATTACACCTATGGTCTAGGTTACAGGGCGAACACCTAAAACAGACATGGTCCTTGAATACGACCCGTACAAATTTATGGCACTCGTCACATGATGGCGGGGTTGGCTTGGCCTATAAAATAAGCACAAACCTACAATAAACAAGCGGAACGAGACCCGGATGGAAGGCAGACAATTAATTTTCAAATAATTTGACTCATAAATTAACCGTATCCCTCCCACACCCCACCCCGCCACGTTACAACAACGATCGCATTGATTATGATGACAAGAACGAAGCGGCCATTAAACACACCCATATTAGATCCTCCAGGATGTGTAACGGCTCCAGGAATCTTATCGCATAGCATTCGGGGTATATTTACCAATCAATATAAATTATACTCCCTAACGAAAGCCAAACGATATGTGAAGAAAACAACAAAATGTATCACACGGTAAAACCGCAGACCACGCATCTACTCAAGAATTTTGAAACCACCGATCATTGCAAACCGATCGTGATCGCACGTAAACTTGACCATTCTAAAGTTTCCGGTACCATTTTTAGTACGCAGCACCCAGAACGAGATGCGCGAATTAATGAAAAAAATTTTCTTCACATAAACATCCGAGCGACCGGGTGTGACGTCACCCGCTCGGATCCTACGGAGAACGACGTCAGCCGATATTCGTGTTAGAAATACCATAGCAAACACCTATTTTCATATCTGCCGATCGCCTGTTGGGGTTTAAAGAAGGCGATCGTCTGGCATATATCGTTGTTAGCACACGTCCCATATTCTTTGGGGTCAGAAATTGGGACATGCGACACAGCGAAATTTAGAGACCTAAGTCTTTTAACTATGGATAATGAGGAATGATACAACCTGGTTATCATCGGTGGTATTCTCCATAGTATCCAGTTAAATCCTTCAAGAACGCACAAACTATCACTTTACAGATAAAGACTTCGATTTCTTTAACAAAAGACACAAAAATCCTCTCCCTGCAGAAAGCATGTATAGCTCTTGTTGCTATGCAAACAAGAATGAGCTCTATGGTAAACGGGTACTCGGCAGTTGGGAGCCGAGTACCCGGTTCCCAGGAGTCGGTAAAGCTTTCTAAGTCTATAATCCTAGAGCCGCTGTCAAGGCCAGCTGTATATCAGAAGTAACAGAATGGTGAGTATTGATCGAAGGAGAATCTCCTTTACTAGAAGAACAAAATGCTTTTTAAATTTTTGTAATTGCTCCAGCCAAAGCTGAGACAAGCACATAGCTACCTCCTTGACAACCAAACGTTTTTAGCTATCGCACTAAACTTGTGACGTCACACCGGGAAGACACCAATTCTTATAGTCTAGAGAGCATAGCTAGGCGCTCTACTGCTGCACATATTAGGAACCTAAGCACCTGTTCTTTGACAATTCATTGTTCACACAGGAACACTACATTGTTAAAGGTGTACAAAGATTCAGTAATAGCAAAGTTGATGATATTTTTGTTGATTAAACTTAAAGGATAGTTCTCATGGTCACGGTTAGAGGTGACAGTAACATCGGATTTCGTGTACGTGAGGCTATATTTAATCAAACCCACACACACACTTCTTGGAATACAATTCTACAAATGCATATATATCTTACTCTTATCTTTCTGGATTGACCACAGGCCTTTGAATTTTCGTCCATCCATATCACTACCACATATTCCCCTACAACATGATGTATATATACCTACTACATATAGTGTATATTATATATAGTAAGTATATATACATCATGTAGTAGGGGGATATGTGGTAGTGATATGGATGGACGAAAATTCAAAGGCCTGTGGATTGACTGCAGAGATTTTCCATTATAGATGATAGGCACATGTATGTACACAAATGTACAACTTTTTAAATGACAGTAGGCCTACACAGCTCAGTGCATTTACTATCGCAATTTACCATTGTGCAGACTTATGAATAAATTTATGATTGCAAAATAGCAGTTACTATAGTTATGTGTTTAAAATTAACTAAAATGCTGGGAAAATATAAATCAAATCTAAACTAATCTACTTGCGCATAGTCATCCAGAGTAGGCCTACACAGTTTATTTACAATTTAGGCATCGATCAAGTTGCCCGATGAGGCTTTCACTGCCGTCCGCACGCATGTAGTACAACTTAAATAACACATACTGTTGAATATTTTGAACATAATTGGGTTGGATTTCAACCCAAATTATGCTAAAAAATATTCAACAGCCAGGTTCTTGTATCGTGTTCATATGGTTCTAACTAACAAGCTTGTGTTTTTGCGTTGGAAACATATAGTTATTTATGAGCTGCACTGTAAGTAAAGACGATACGCCAGCGATCTCTGAACATTCTGTCAGTTCAAATACATCGCCAAAAGCGTATAGATAAACAATTACATTGATTCTAATCATGAGAAATTTCACATAAGACACACACTTATTGTACATTTGTAATCTTCAGAAAAAGTTGTAGCTGCATTCTGGAGCTTATACATATCTTTTTAGATGCCATGCTTTACCGTTGTTATAGGCCTATTATTATGCGAATATGGCTATCCATGAAACCATTAAAAATGAGTAAATATCATGATAGAATTTTACAAAAATCATGATTTCTTATTTCTTGAAGACTTAGCTTCAACCTGACATAATTTATGTTATGGTTGTGAAGCCTCTCGTGTTAAACGAACGTTTTAAAAATAGGTCACCTTTGTACTACAGACAGTGAAATATTGACACAGCTCACAGCGCCGTTCCCGGTGTGACATCACAGGGAGCGGGAATATGATTTAGATCGAGGCGTCATTTAATCTCGTTATTCGGGCTGCCTAACATATTTCTTTTCACTCCAAGTGATGCTATTGTGTTTATATAGTGTAGTAGACCATAAAATTAATTGAAACCCGTTATCGACCATAAGTCCTCACAAGACCTTTAAGTAGATGTTCTGTCAATAGACATTTTCCACATTAACATATTTTAGGGAAATACCTTCCCAAATTGCATTGCGCATACCACTTCTGCCTGGTAACTGTGATAGCCGACATGCAAGCAGCATTACTTTACTATTGGAATCCGATACAACACACTTTAAGTAGCCTATATGAAGAACTATCATAATATTACTGAAGTCATACATCATTGGAAAGCTAAGCTAATTTTGTATTCATTTCTGTATTCGTTTTTATAGTTTGTAAAATTTAATACAGTTGATTGTGATTTTAAAATAGCCCCTATTGTCCACTTGAATTAATGAATCTAGATATAATGGTGTATTTATATATGCAAATAACCCAGTGACAATATAAAAAATAATGCATTAATGTTTAGACAATTGAATGCGCTTTCCAATGATGTATGACTTACATAATATAGTGATTTTAGTTTATCATAGGAACGGTTTAAATTGCGGTGTATTTTAGTGCAATAGTAATTAAATGTGGGTCAGCTGCTCGTTGGCAGCGCTACCAGCCAGCAGTTCCACACTAAGCGTTGATTTAGGGGAATCCCAGGTGTAATGATGTCAATGCGGGAGAGGTGTATTGTTCTAAGTCAGGTCTCCACACATAATTTGTTAAATAACAAAATAATCCATACATGTATTGTATCGTATTCTATATAATGGTGAACGTAATATAAAATATATGTACAAATATGTCTATGGTCCACCACATCATAATGTAGGCCTTGCCTTTGGTAGATGCCTGTTTCGAATTGTTAAATCATTTATCTATAGGGAAATAAATAATCCTGAATATTATTAGCCCTTGACCTGACATCTAGTGGGATGAGTAGAGTTGGGAAATTTTGATCAAGAGCAGTGTCAAAAGATCAAAGTTATCCAAATCACGGTAATTTATGACCCGGTCGCCATCAACCACCAGTTCTAAAGTAGCATATTTTAATTTTTCTACATCCACCGAATTGTATCCAATATCGAATCAGCGGCCCAAGTACATGTACTTTTTGCAAACCAGAAGACTATT
Organism: Chaetoderma sp. LZ-2023a; assembly: GCA_034401795.1. NCBI lineage: Eukaryota > Metazoa > Mollusca > Caudofoveata > Chaetodermatida > Chaetodermatidae > Chaetoderma > Chaetoderma sp. LZ-2023a. The sequence continues at coordinate 2,602,968 of CM067371.1, forward strand.
TTTGAAAATTTACCAATGGAATGACTGGTTCGGTTATTGAGCCAGTCATTCCAGTGATAAATTATCAAAAATAGTCTTCTCTTGGTCTGCAGACATTTCTCAGAACCACTGCAGAAGGCCTTTTACCTCGAGTGTTAAAGGGTTAAGTATCACGGCAACCAAAAATGGCATTTTACAGTGGTCTTGAGGAATGGCCATTTGCTTTTCAAATGTCCATTTGCGGGTCAAGAGAAGACAATTTTCAAAAATTTACCACTGGACTGACTGGCTCGGTTATCGAGCCCGTAATCCCAGCGGTAAATTTTCAGAAATTGTCTTCTCTTGACCCGCAAACGGACATTTGAAAAGCAAATCATATTTTGATTTTCGCCACCAATTAAGACCAGTAAAAGGCTAATAGCTAAATGTTGACACATTTCTCCAGGCTATGATAGCTGTAATAATCCAGTCTGTCAGTCAAGTATGAGATCATAATCAATTACGTCAGGTAGGCTGACATTATGAATGGCATATATCTAAGGCCATCATAAACGCTTAATAGTCCATCAAGTTGTACAAATTGTATGTCTTTACTATTTAATAAATATTTTGTTGAATATCTTGAAACTAATTTGACTGGGTGCTGTTGCTGCCAGTTTCAAAATATTCAACCTGTACAGTTTTATCGAAATTGAGTTTCAGGGTTCGATCGATCCCAACACGGACAAAGTGTGGGCGGAGCTTAGCTTAGAATTGGCGGGGCATAGTATTCTCAAAATATTCAACATGCTAATTATTATGCAACAAGAGGCCCAAGGGCCTGTGACGCTCACCTGGACCATTAGCATTTGAACCATTTGCATTGACCACCAAAAAGAAATAGACCAATCAAAATTCTGAATAGAATGTCCTAGAGGCTAACCACCATAGGATCGTTCCAGACAAATTTTGTTACCATAAAATCCGCCAAGAGTTTTAGGAGGTACGTTTTAAAGCATTTCTGCATAATTTTCAGAAAACCCAAGAATCCCGATCAAACATTTTACGAATCAAAATTCTCATTTGAATATGTTGAAGCCTACCGCAATAAGATCATTCCACTCAGCTTCTTTGAAATTGGGCCATTGATTAGAGTACTTAGCACTTTAAATGGTTCCAGAAATTTTCGGAAAATCCAAGATGGTCAACAAAGAATAGACCAACTTTAGAGTCTACCACAGTAGGATCACTCTAGTTAAATTTCGATAAAATCCTGCAAGTGGGTAAGGAGGAGATGCCTTTTGACAATTTTCAGTAAATTGTTCATAAACTCTAACCTTGGCCACCCCCAATTGACCTATCAAAACTCTGGAGCCTACTGCCATAGTAGATCTGATAGGGTCCTTCTAGACAAATTTGATTTAAATCTGTCAAACAGCTAAGGAGTAGCATTTTAGCAATCTTCATAAATCTAAGATCTTCACCCAAAAAATTGACCATTAGAAGTTCCGGAGCTTACTGCCATAGAATCCTTCCAGCAAAATTTGGTTGAAATCCACAACAGGGTTAAGATGTGTTTTGACAATTTCCAGTAAATTTTCATAAAATCTAAGATTTTCACGTTAACCAATCAAAATTCTGAAAAGAAGGCTGGAGTCTACCATGATACATGTAAAGTCCTGCTAGCCAAATTTAACTGAAATATGTCAAGCAACTTAGGAGCATGTTTGAAAATTTCCAGAAATTTTTCAGAAAATCTAAGATTTTTGCCCAAACAATTGACAAATCAGAATTCTGAATAGAAGTTCTGGAGCATACCAGCATAGGATCCATCCAGCCAAATACACTTGAAATCGGTCAAACCGTTTTAAAGAAGAAGCGATTTGACGAACGACCACCATGGCATAAGCTCAGTTGGCCCTTCCAGGCAGATGAGCTAATAATGAATGTGTAGTGTCAGTACATGTACCTACATGACATTGCAGACAATGGATGAATTCAGTTTTAGCTATGCCCTGGCCATATCTGGTTACGCCCCACCCTGGCTTTTCCTGTGATTGTATCAATCATTCCATGCACTCTTTAAATTTAAATTTCCAGAATTTGCAGAGTGCTGTTGCTGATTATGGCAGCAACAGCACCCTTTTAAAATATTTATTAAATAGTATTAGGCATACACTTCGTACAACTTGACAGACTATTAAGCATTTATGACTGGGTAAATCGCATCATTCATGACGTAAGTGATCATGACATCATCCTACATGTAAAGTAGTTGCTTATGACAACATATGATTGACTGATAAACTGGGTTCATCAATTGCTTGAAAACACAAAATGGCAGCGACCACAGTTCAGCGTCAAACTGAAAGCAATGTTGAAAAAAAAAAAAGACATCCCAGGTGTCTATATCACTCACCCGGAACAAAGGCATTTCAATGGACCGTTCCAGAGTAATGACGTCATACTCAGCTAAGTAGCGTGTAGGATGACATCATAATCATTTGGTCATAAATAATTCTATACGGTCCATCTTTAACTCCTAATAGTCTGACACATTGTACAAATTGTATGTCTGTACTATTTAATAAACATGCTGTTGAATATTTTGAAACTAATTTGCCCAGTCAAATTAGTTTCAAAATAATCAACAGCTTATCTGTATAGTTTTCTGGAAAGTGAGTCAGGGAGTTTAGCGATCCATCGATCCCAACATGATTGAGGTGTGAGTGGAGCTTAGCTAGAGATGGACGGGGCATAGATAAAATGTAAAGGCCCATTAGAAAAGTCATTGCCTAGAAGTAGAACACTAAGGTCTATATAGTGATCCTTACTGCTCACAAAGCCAGCAAAGGTATAATATAGGATTCATGTTTCGTACAAAATCTGGTTTAAACACCATAAATGAAATTAAATATAATGCTTTCAATGTTTGCAACATTTTAATAAGTAATCTTATGTACATGTATGTATGCTGCTTTTTCACCATACGAAAAAAGTGGTAACACTAACTAATAGAAATAACCCAGAGTTACCAGTTTTCATGAGAGGTAAGAATAAGGGTAAACTTAGACTGGATTTTATGCTATCTGCTTACAGAATATTTGAAAAGTGAATCTGTTTCCTATTTGGGGTCCCTTGCACATGCGTGGTGATGCACAGTGACTGGGGTCCCAGAGGAGTGAGCATAGACTAGTGCCAGTCACTAGTAGGCTATTTGCTCGAAGTGTACGTTACCAGTAGCATGGTTGAGGGTGTGATGAATTGGTATAGGCATATGAAGGCATGTAAGCAAGTATAAAAATCTTATTCTGGTGGCTAAATGCAGATTGGTTGATTTAGCAAGTAGTGATTGAACGGTATAGATGTTTGTGGTGTAATAACAACCAGAGTTACCAATTTCATGAGGTGCAAGAATAAGGATACAGCCATGTGATCAATAAAATGTCACAGAATCATGCCATAGGAAATAGAGCCCAGATTTCGCCACTGACTGGGTAAGTGAATTTAATGGCTCGGTTCAGAGCACAGACTTGGTCCGAACCACAAATGCCAAAATAGTAATCGTGTGAATTAGTGATGTTTTATGATCGTGATTCTGTGGCAGTCTTCTGAACCAACAAGCATTCTAAATTGTGTTAATTTTAGCAATTAATTTGATTGTATCTCTATCTATCCTTGAAATTCAGTCTAACTAAATCACTCATATGATTTCATAATTCAAATAAGTTGTAAAATTTATCTGGGTACTTGCTATCTTGAAATTTACGTTACCATTGGTAACCATGAATCGAGGTCAAAACCCAGTTCCTGGTTCGATGAACCATGTCAGTAAATCTTTCACTTCTGGAATGCCAAAATACAAGAACCAATCAATGGAACCAAGTCAGTGAACCGCTGACACAATCAGTCACACCCAGAATGTTAGGCCTATTGCACAGAAATTGTTCATTCTGTTCTCAAGAAATCATACTTCAAGCATACATGGGATTGATTAGACAAGTTTTGGAGTATGCAAGGACTAGTTTTGGAGTATGCAAGGACTGTTTGGGACACTCATAAAAATATGCTTCAGGACAAACTAGAAAATGTGTAAAAACGTGCAGCTAGATTTATCACCTCAAACTATTACTACGAATGTTGCAATATGACAAAGATAATGGAAAACCTCAAACTCGCACCACTGGCAGTCTAAAGAATAAACCAAACCCAGCTTATTCTGTTCTACGAAGCTCTACAGCAACAAGCAAAGATAGCAATAAACAGTCTACATGTACACATGCCAATTCGCAAAACCAAAAACATGCACAAGCGAGAGCTCACATGTTTTAATTCAGCTTTATTCCCAGTACGATAAGAGAGTGGAACAAACTATCACATGATCATCTTACTTACAAGCAGTTCTAAAAACAGAAACAAATCCTAATAGTATAATTACAGAATTAATCAGTGAAACAACATATTTAACTTAGCTAATTGACGAACGCGCAGGGAAAATAATGTCCTTTGAATGTTTCACCATAACTAATCAAGATTAGTTTCAAAATATTCAGTGGCAGGAGATAATAAAAGAAATCAATGAAATAAAATATTCAGTAACAATGTTCCAGTATAAGAGTAATTTGATTGGAGTGTTACGTAAAATTGCCTCAAAATGACAAAATACTTGTATTATTATTCGGTGGCATATGGTCTTGAAAAGCGGAGCACTAGTTTCAAACCCGTAATTTGAGTGAAATGTTCAGTCATGTTATTTTCATATTACAAATTAGCCTTTACACCCTTTAACACTCATACCAGCCAAGAACGGCTTCTGCAGTGGTCTGGAGAAATGTCCATTTGCAGAACAAGAGAAGACTATTTTTGAAAATTACCACTAGAATGACTGCTCGGTAACCAAACCAGTCATTTCAGTGGTAAATTTTCAAAAATAACCTTCTCTTGGTCTGCAAATGGACATTTTCTTCAAAATAAAATAAATTTTTTAATCAAATTTACGTCTTAACAATCTATCTCTAAGTTTGCTCCGTGAGAGGTCAGGTGCCTATCACAACAATCTATCTCTGTTTATTCTGTGAGAGGTCAGGCACCTATCACAACAATCTATCTCTATGTTTATTCTGTGAGAGGTCAGGCGCCTATCAACATAGAGATAGATTGCTGAAATCTATCTCTATGTTCATTCCGTGAGATGTCAGGCGCCTATCACAACAATCTATCTCTATGTTTATTCCGTGAGAGGTCAGGCGCGCCTATCGCAGCAATCTATCTCTATGTTTGCTCCATGAGAGGTCAGGCGCCTATCACAACAATCTATCTCCATGTTTATTCTGTGAGAGGTCAGGCGCCTATCAACATAGAGATAGATTGCTGAAATCTATCTCTATGTTTATTCCGTGAGAGGTCAGGCGCCTATCACAACAATCTATCTCTATGTTTATTCTGTGAGAGGTCAGGCACCTATCACAACAATCTATCTCTGTTTATTCCATGAGAGGTCAGGCGCCTATCACAACACTCTATTTCTGTTTATTTTGTGAGAGGTTAGGTGCCTATCACAACAATCTATCTCTATGTTTGGTGGGGGTGTTTGAGAATGTTAGAGAGTGTTAGATGATTTGAAGATGGTGGTGGAGATAAGCTTTCTGTCATCATTTTCAAATGAACAAGGGCAAGTTAACGCTCACCTGGACCATTAGCATTTCAACCACTGGCATTTGAACAGATAAAATACTTTAACTTCAGCGGTACCAAGACATAAAATACAAACTTGGGAATTCAGTACAATCGATATTTACTGGGAAATTAATGATGAACCATGAACACGCAATCAAGTTGAACCTTAGGTTTCATTCAGCCAATAAAAAAATCCAATATGGCCATCAAACCCAAAATCTTGATTGGTCCATGACAACCATATTTTATCAAGGATCGAGTTCTCTATCACCCTTAGTTATCCATGAAATTAAATCTAATATGTCAGCCTGATCCTTACAGCAGTTCCTGAGATGTCATTTTAGAGAACAAGATGGTCACTGGAACAAACGGTTAATGAGGAGTATCATTTTAAACGTTTACATGCATTTTTCGTAAAATTCAAGATGGCCACTGAACAAATTTACCAATTAAAATCCTGCATACAGGCGCCAAAGCACACCACTCTATAGTCATTCCAGCCGAGTTTGCTTGAAATCATTCACGTGGTTAATTAGTAGTAGCAATTTAACTGATTTCCTGAAGTTTCAGAAAACCCAAAAGGCCACCGGAAATAGTGACCAATTAGAATTCTCGTTTGACGTGTTGATGCCTCCCAACATAGAATTAGTCAACCCAAGTTTCGTTGGAGTCGGGTCATTTATATTGTAGTAGCGTTTTATGATTTACATTTTTGCTTATATTCAATAATAATAATTTATTTTAGCTATCCTAATAATTTAGTTCAGATTATTGTATCTAGTCTTATGCCCCTCCACCCAAGCAGATGCATAGGTCCAAGCTTAAAATACTGCGGTATCACGATATATCGTCATTTGGGTGGGGTGTGGAGTTAGGGTGCAGACATAGATTAACACGTATTTCAAATTGGTAGTGTCTCAAATTATTTTCATTAAATTTGTTACACTGAAACCGTAAATTGAGATCGCCATGATTGCCATTTCCGCATATTTAATACACAAAATTCCACACTTTGCCATCCTTCAATATACTGTTTAAAGCACCAAATGTAATGTAACTAACCGTATTCATCACAAATAACAAAAATATAGGAGGGGGGGTGTGTCTGTTGGGGGTTGTTATTACACCACAAAAACATCTTGACCGTTCAATCACTACTTGCTAAACCCGTAGAATTGGTCAGTGCCCTACTGTGAACTAGAGCTGGGCGGTCTGACGGTAGTACCGTGAGGACCGCAGTATACCGTGAACCGATACCGTGACCGCTGACATTTCCAAATACTGTGAATACCGTCCATAATGTTTGAGCAATAGTTGAGAAATATATTCATAAAATCTGACTTGACCAAGGGTAAATAAGTGCTAATAGTGCCAAATATACAGGCATCCCTAACTATTAGCCGAGTTGAGGTGAAAGGGTCGTTGTAAAAACAAACATCAAGACGTCAATTACAAAATAATGACAGGCAGAATTGTATGTCAAACGTACGTCTTGAAAGTCTCACGGTAAAATTGCTTTATTTAAAACATCTAACATTCTCTGGCCATCCGCCGGTAGTAATTACACTATAATATATTCCCTATTCCTGTTTCTATTATTTGTAATTTATTACTCTAAGCATTTTGTCACCGAACAAACACGCTAGAATAACAAAATAACATACAAACTGCGTGCTATTCAAACACAACAGCAAACTCGCAAAGACGTATCTGATTGGTTGTTCATGAACTAGACCGCGGGAAAATACATTACTACGCTGAATTTATCAATGAAAATAAAACGTAGTATTTGCTCGCGCCGTTTTGATCATGTGCTAATTTATTAACAACAAGCAGCATTGAAGTCGTTATTTTTTATTTTTCTGGCTTGTTTTAAGAAATTTCTTTAAGGATTAAATCCAGTTTAAATAACGACACCTAAAAATTATAGTGTTTTAGTTTTTGTAATTCATTTTTTGACTGGCTACACGTCGGAAGTTCGCGGAAATAGCTTTTTACACGCATTGTTCACGTGAAGCATGGCGAGTAACGAGTCTGCACATCGGGTACTCGGTAATTATCAGAAGCTTTGGAATCGGCTATATTCAATGTCGTGTTATATGTATGTGTATAGGCCTGTTTTCGCGAGTAACAGAATATACGACTCCAACTGAAATAAAAGAGTACAACACTCACCCCGTTTAAATACTCGCAGATTTTGTCTGGACTCTGTTTATCAAAGCGCTCGACTGCCAAAATAAAATTTACCATTTGCTGGTCGCACGCATTAATAGCAAGAACACTCCAGATTGAAAATAGTGCACCCCAATGCCTCAAACAGCGGGTTAAAGTTAGCGAGTTGACCACACCCTTTGACCGATATTGCCGTGAATGATACTACGTCAATAAAAATAGTGACCTAATAAAATCGTGAAACTAAACAGTCGCAATAGCCATGTTTTTCTTCTCTAAATCAGGAAGCCGATTTATTTGTTTCATCTATATTTACCGTTGATTGGAGATGGAAGTGAAAAGGAAATGGAAAAAATTGTTCTAATTTTGTGGCATGCCTCAAGCTCAGATGCCGGTATACTGTGGTACCGCGGTATTTTTTCATGGTACTGATACCCTCATGTAAATATCAATACCACCCAGCTCTACTGTGAACCCATGGTGGGTGGAGATTTCAGAATACATAAGCAAGGATAAAAATCAAACAAAACGTAAGCAAATGTTAATAACATAACATAAACGTGAAGGTGAATAGAACGACAGTAAAATAATCCTGCCATGGCTAAAACTGGACGAGTGAAGAAAAAAGGGGGCCGTGGACAGACCGAAGGGCAATGCTCGAAAAGCCATACCCAACATGGAGAACGAATCTCAAGAACTGAAGGCACGAAGGGTGGATGAGAACATGTAGAAAGACGTCCTATATCTCTATGGAAGAGAACTACAAGCCCGGATTCAGACCGGCGATAATCTGAGATATGGCTCCATCTAGATTTTTGGAGTTAAGATAAGAAGAATTAACCTCTTCAGATGATGATCGGATGCCATCCACCCAACGTCTTGTCCCTCCCTAGTGGCACGTCTTCTATGGCCTTCTTAGAATCATCTACTCCAACTCATCCTCTAGGGCTCCCATCTTCAACGGGAAGGAAGGAAACTGAGTCCACGGGAAGGACAGGAGGATGAAAAATTCAGGAAGGTGCGAAAAAACCCAGCGATGATCTATGATCCAGGGGACCTGAACGAGGGCTTACCAAGTCTCCCAAAAATAGAGACAGGCACCCTCCTACTAGTACGCTGGGAGAAAAGGGGAGCACCAACGGATCCAAAGGCAATGGAAGAGGAAGGGATAAAACAGGAAAAAGAGAAAGGGATATGCCTACCCAGGCTACAACCATCCCTTCAGACTCTATTACTCTGAAACTTTTAAAGGAACGACCTCTATGACTAGATCAAGGTCCCCAGAAATAAGACTAGCCCCTTCTCACCTGAGAAGGAGTGGACTGCCGGACTTGGGATCTAGGACAATGAGCAAAAAAGGAGAAGATTGATCCTCCTCCTCGGATCAGACTTTAGAACCTTAAGACAGAGAAGAATTGGTAATTATCCTAGAAGGATAAACGCCAAACTCATCAGGCCTGAGACTCTTCCTCTATGGAAGGATTAAAGAGGACTCTTAACAGAAGAGTCTCTCCACACAGAGGCTTCAAAACAGAAATATGAACTCGAAGATCCCTTGGCGAAGAATATGGAAGAAGATTGACCAAATATATCGATAAAGATGGCGGCTAGAGAATTTCTTCTAAGAACCTCAGGAGGGACTCTGATCACTTCTCTCTCTCTCCTGCACCTAAAGAACATCTTCCGAAATAATAGCTAGAAAAATAGCCGATTTAATCTGTGCCTTACATACAGATTCCCAACTTAAAAGATTCGAAGAAGACTCAACCTTAGCGGAATCCTTCAAACTAGAAATAGACTGAAAGAACACTAGGAGAACAAGAAAAAGGGACAGACGAGAAAAAACTCATCCTGAAGAGGAAGAGAGAGAGAGACACAAGAAGCTATCCATTGATGAGCCGAGGACCAATCATCCGGAGGCCCTGATCGGGTAAAACCTCCTCAAATCCCTGACATAGACTGATCCAGGAATAGAATCTAGAGACAATAGAAAAGACTAGCGGAAACAGAACAGCGATTGTGCGAAAAATCACAGATTACAGAAAAGAAAGAGAACACTAAACCAGAGACAACAAATAGAAATCTAGTTTCTTAGAAAGAAAAACAGACACAATTGGATCTAGACGAACAAAGATGAAGAAGAAGTGGAAGAATAAGAAAGAAGATAATTAGAAGGAACAGAGGAGGAAAAAGAAGATGAAAAAAGAAAAGATGATACGAAGAAGCAAGACTAGAATAAACAGAAGAAGGAAAGTGAGAAACCCAGCAAAGGAAGGATAGCCAAAGAAAGAAAAAGAGAGAACACTGGAGAACAATAAAAAGGGACAGACGAGATAAGACTAATCCTGAAGAGGAAGAGGAAGAGAGAGAGAGAGAGAGAGAGAGAGAGAGAGACAGAGAGAGAGAGACAGAGACACAAGAAGCCATCCACTGATGAGCCGAGGACCAATCATCTGAAGAGGCCCTGATCGGGTAGAACCTCATCAGATCCCTGACCTCGACTGATCCAGGAATAGAATCTAGAGAGAATAGAAAAGGTTAGCGGGAACAGAAGAGCGATTGTGCGAAAAATCACAGATTACAGAAAAGAAAGAGAACACTAAACCAGAGACAACAAATAGAAATCTAGTTTCTTAGAAAGAAAAACAGACACAATAGGAGAACACTAAGCCAGAGACAACAAATAGAAACCTATTTTCTGAGAAAGAAAAACAGACACAATAGGATATAGATAAAGAAAGATGAAGAAGTGGAGGAATAAGAAAGAACAGAGGAGGAAAGAGATGATGAAAAAAGAAGACATGATACGTAGAAACAAGACTAGTATAAACCAGGGTTCATACACCTTCAGCAGAATTAAATTCCATACCTTTTCCAGACTCAATTTCAAATTTTCCAGACCTCATTTTGGGACTTTCAATGAGACAAAAAACAAACACAGTTACTAAGTTCATCATATATAAACTTTATAAAACAAGAATATCAAAACACAGCGTGCGCACTTATGCCTGTGGAACTGAAGCAACCGCAGTAGTGGAAAACCTGAGGACAATAACAAACTGCATATATAAATAATTGTCACAAGAATATCAAAGCACAGCGCGCACACACACAGATATGAATTTCATTACAGCAGCACAGTTTTTGTTGAATATTTTGAAAATTATTTGACTGGAAACTGTTGCTGCTTTAAGCAGTAAGTTTTCAGTCAAATTTTTTTCAAAATATTCAACAGCTATCCTATCAAAACACACTATTAAAAGATCATAGGAGTAATCTTAATCTAATATAGCCAGAAATATCAACATACACACAAAAACACAGGATTTCTCATTATAACGGGTATATAGACCCAAAATCTAGATTGGGTTCCGCATATTGTCTAGGAGTGGCTCTGGTAACCGCATATTGCCTAGGAGTGGCTCAGTGTTATTCAGGATGCAAACCAGATATGAATTTCATTACAGCAGCAAATTTTTTGTTGAATATTTTGAAAATAATTTGACTGGAAACTTGAACAAGCCAGGAGCAATAACGGGAGCGGACATAGAGATCGAAGATCTCTTTAACATAACTGGCTTTACCTTGCATGGGATGAATTATCGGTAACTTTCCGTCACTGACGCCACTGCATGAGGATAATGCACCCCCTCAAGACGTATGTGGTCTTTAGACTGAGACTTACCAGAAGTCATATTACAGGCTTTTTCTGAGACCCTTAGCCGTAGTCTATGTAGGACGTGACGTAATTCCTGCCTGGTCGTGAAGGATGTGGGATTCCCCCATTTGCGAAAATGGCTGCAAGAATTATGCCTATCGTCTTATTCAGACTAATCCTCTATAGAATCACGGAAATAGAGGATATCTGCTCATCTAGAGATTATGTAAAAACATACTTAATAAGAGATCTCTAGATATGGTAATCCGCTAAAGAAAACAAAACCTCTATACAAGAGACAGAGTAACGGATTTGAAAATCTCACTGAAAGACCAAGAATTTCACGAAGTTTTGTAAGATTATTTTTATGTAGGCACTAAATAGAATAAATATGCGAGTACTAAGGGGTTTTATTTTAAAGCATGGTTTGATTTATGATAGTAAAATAGGCATGGATTGTAATACCTCGAAAACGGGAGTATTTGACACGAAAACCGGTAACTCATAAACCAGAGTTAAAAACCAAAAAAATGCCACGAAGTATACAATAGACATAATTAGGGAGAAGAGTTTATTATAGACATGATTCCTATCAGAAACTCTTAAATATGTAGCTGAACTTCAGCGCAAAGCTATAAAAACTTAAACTGGATAGCAGGCCGACTGTTCTTATGCTGGGGGTTACCTTACCAGTAGCCTGGTGATGATAAAGGCATAAGGGAGTATGAAAGCGAGCATAAAAATCTTATTCTGGTAGCTAAATGCAGATAATTTGATTTAGCAAGTAGTGATTGAACGGTCAAGATGTTTTTGTGGTGTCTTAACAACATGTATTTTCACTATTACTTTTTTACCCATGATAAAAACACCATTAACTCGTAAGGAAATTATACAAATCAATTGTTTTTGCGTCCAACGACATCTTCCAGTTACTGTCCTGAATAGCATAGCAGATCCATTGCTATAGCAATAATTTACTTCTCTTGAAGCGTGAAACTTCATGTTTTCAGATCTAGATTGATTTTTCTCTACCAGAATGGCAATTCAAGCAGACCCTAGTTACCACATACAATATAAATTTCAATAATTTGTTTCTATTTTCTGGTAGACTAAACACTTATGTTTTTTTTCAATATGACATTTACCAATTTCCAAAAGAAAAACTGAAAGACTAACTTTTTTAATGTTTTGGCTGAAATTTGCTGATACTGGGTTATCACGAAAAGCGTAGTATAGCCTGATCTGGATTTACAACAATAAATTAAGTTCTGTACTTGTATCAGACCCGTTTATGGCATTATTGTCGGTAACAGACATGCCTTTGCTCAAATCATAAAAATGACATCAATTCACTGCCTAACTAGAGTTGAAATTACATGATTACATCACCCTTGAAAACACATAACACAATACTGGGATTGCATCTGCAGGCCAGGTTGTGGATATTTATAAGCATTAAGTTTATTTTAGGGTCAATTTTTATTTTCAGGCACGTTTTATTTCAGTGAATGGTAGTGAGTTACGAACTTGAACAAATCTGTTGATAAAATTCCTACTCTTATATTAAATTGTCGAAAATGTGCTTACACCCTCGAAAACCTATTATTCGTTGATATAAACATAATATTATATATATATTTAAGAATCAGATTCAGATTCATTTATTTTGATATAAAATTTATAATTTGTAAATACACAGCAGGTGGTCCACCAAAGGCAGAGCCTATATAGATGGTGGACCCCTACATAGAACAATATTATACATGAAGGACTGACACTATAAAATATATGACACAATTAGTTCAGGTTTAACCTACTCCTAAAAGACGAACAAGAGACATGGGGCATGGGACAGAAAGACAACATATTTACAGGTAGATAGGTGTGCTTATCTTGCTAATTAAAATGATTATTATTATTATTATTTGTTTTGGTGACTGGGTGCAAGTATGGTAATACCATCATATGGTGGTGTGGGTTTTTTGTAGGTTTTTCGGGAGGTTTATTTATTTATTTTATTGGTTGGGGGTTTTTTTGGTTTGTTTTTTAAGGGCCTAGTATGTGTTTATAATCATATTTTTGATCTTCTGTTTAAATGACTGTAGAGTAATAATGTCTGTGCGTGTCTTTGTATCTCTGTTATTCCATAATTGTATTGCTTTATATGAGGGTTTTTGTTGAGCTGCTTTTGTTTGGTGGTGTCTTGTGTGCAGGTTATTTCGTGTTCTTGTGTTGTGAGAGTGTATTTGTGTATTGACCGTAAAGATACCGGTTAAAGAAGCGGGTAAGTTGCCATTGTGGAAATCTCTGAAAATTGTGTATAATTGGATCCTTACAATGTCCTCCAGTTTTAGAATTTTTTCTACTTTAAAGATATCCTGGCCACCTGCTGTTTGTGCAAATAATTTAATAGATTGCTTTCGTAGTGATTTTAGGTTTTTTAGTTTAGCTTCAGATGTTTTAGTCCAGATAGCATCACAGTAAGTGATGTCAGGAACTATCATTGTGCAGTACAGATTTTTAATAATATTCGGTGTATGATGCCTATGCTCTTTGCTACCTTGGATGTTACGACTTCAATATGCTTCTCCCATGTCAGATTCTTATCCAAATAGACTCCTAAAAACTTGGCATATTGGGCTTCATGTATTACCTGGTTGTCGATGTAAAGTTTTGGGAGAGATGCTTCCTTTAATTTATTGGATTTTGTAAATAATATATAGTTGGTTTTACTTACATTTAAGTACAGTTTGTTAACTTTAAACCAATCTATTAACTTTGCCATTTCATTATTAACATGTTTGTAAAGAATTTCTATGTCTTTATGGCTGCAGAAAGCATTAGTATCATCTGCAAAGAGGATTAAAGAGAGATGGTTACAGACTTTGGGTATGTCATTCATATACAAGACAAACAGCAGGGGGCCAAGGACTGAACCTTGGGGTACACCACAGATTACCTCTTTATATATTCTGAAATGACTCCATTGAATTGCACATATTGTTTTCTGTTTGACAAGTAGCTCTGTATCCAATTCAATGCAGTGCCCCATATTCCATAGTATGCAAGCTTTTGTAATAGAATCGAATGGTCAATTGTATCGAAGGCTTTGGAAAGGTCCAGGAATACACCCAAAGTATGTTCATTATTCTCTAGGGAAATAGATAGTTTTTCAATCATATCCACAATGGCAAGCATAGTAGTGCTTTTCTCTGAAACCATACTGAGATGGATATAAGATAGAGTTTTTGCTTAGGTAATTGGTAATTCTACTAAAATACAGCTTTTCCAGGAGTTTAGAGAAGAGTGGAAGTATCAGATGGATCTTTGGCTTTGTATAGTGGTGTAACGTAGGGTTGCACGATTATTCACTTTTCATAATCGCGATCATTTGAAAAAAATAATCGCGATCATACGATTAATCATGAACTATATTAACTACTTCAATGCTGCTTAGGGGACGTTATTATGCTACTGCAGATTGTAAGATTATGGGTTAGGCACATGGGTATACATACATGAACAGAATACGCCAGTTGCTGATTGCAAACAAAGGAATGAATCAAGATTTTCCTAGACGGAAAACAGAAGGTACAGTATTTCGCTTAATTGTAGCCTATGCTCTAATAGAAGCCCACCCCCTCACTTTGACATATGAGCTCCAATGATTTCTTAGCAGTTTCAAAACGGCAAAACTCTGTATTAGAAGCCCACCCCTAACTCAGCAGATTATATAGGAAAATTTGTAAGAATAGCGTGTATAATAATAACAATTGTGTCACAGGGTGTGTCTACCTCAGACCGATCTCTGCCCTGATACATTTCCGGCCCCTCTAGAAATCAATACAGGCCTCAGATTTGTAAATCTCGACCACCTATTAGATTAATACTAATAGTAGACCATGTATGTTCAAGATATAATAAAGTTTATTCCACACTTTTGTAGTCAAAATGCGCTTAAAACAGTCTTGGCGTGATTAAATACCTTCCTTATAAATATATTTTAAGTCCAAATTTATGTACCAAACAAGCACGGGAGAAAATGTGCATCAATTTTGTAACGCCGATCAACATTAAATGATCCAAATTTAATTATTACGAACGACACTATAGCCGGCTTCTTAAGTTGGCGAGCCAGCGGCTCTTTTGGGATGGGAGGCGCCGTGTTCTCGCGAGATATTATACACTAACTGGAGTTTATTAAACAGGTACCCGTTATTCAGATCAGTATAATACTGTTCCTATCGCGCAATGGTAATATATAGAAGCTCCCGAGTTCCGAGTCCTCGATTCCAGAATATTTATATCCGAGTACTCGCTCTAAAATAAACTTCAATTGGAGGCGAATCACGTGATTTGTATTTTTTTCGCGTCGCCGTTTTAATTCAAACTGTGGATTAATTTTGATGTAATAAACAACCTTTATTAACGGATACACAACATTTAGGCGCTCAAATGAAATAATTTCACTTCCCCGGTGATGTTTTGAGGTATACATTAAACGTAGGCGTAGGGAATTTTACCGGGAGAAAATGCGTTGAATTTTCGTGTTATCAGTTTTAGGAGTTTTTTTGTGAACACCGTTAGCTCATAACTATTCAGATAATGGGCAACGCGGGATAAGCGTGTGTGATTACAATAACAATGACTCTTTATTCATCTAAAACTAATCATGAGTCAATACAAACAAATCAGTTATTTATTTAGTTTATTTAATCATTCACACACTCGGCTGATAGCCGGATGTTTGTTTCCATGATTGGTAATGCGAGCAGAGTTTCACAAGCATAAAAGTGTCTTGCCACGATCATTTTGAATTATATAATCGCGATTAATTGAATAATCGTGCAACCCTAGTGTAACGCAAGCAACCTTTAGTCTTGTTGGAAATATACCCTGTGTCAGTGATAGATTACAAATATGATCCAGTGGAGTTAGTATTTCTGCAACACAGTGTTTGAATATTTTCCATTTAAAATTATCAATGCCAGCACTTTTAGTTGTGTTAATTTGCATTAGTATTTTGTAAATTTCTTCGCTATCAGTAGGATTTAAGAAAATGGAGTGTTGATAGCTACCTGTCAGATAGTCCTGTACATGTATGTTCGAGCTAGGTTGAATCTTTTTTGATAAGCTGGGTCCAATGTAGGCTTGCACGATTATCCGATATCGAAAATCGAGATTTTTTCCCAGCCACGACTTTTTACGATGTGATTTAAAAAAAATCGAAATATCGCCAAAATTTTACTGTCATGTATTCTGTCTATTTGTAGCATAGGTGTCTATTACGGCAAGCTGTTCAATTTATTTCCAAACCAACATCTCTGAGAAAGGGGTGGGATTATACTAGGAATAGGTAACAAAAGTTGAAGTTCATTCTCTAAAATTACTTTAAAAGACGACATTAATACGAAAATTCAACGCAATTTACCGGTATAATTTCTTGCTGCCTTACTGTATACCTCAAAACCATGATCGCGGGAGTGAAATTATTATGTGGGAAGCTATAAATATTGCCTGTTTTGTAATAAGCATGGTTTATAAAATCAAAATTAGTCCCAAAATTTGACATTAAATGACGTCGCAGGAATAACTAAATCACGTGATATTGCTTGCTCTCCTGTTTTTGGAGGCGAGAGGGGGGTGCGTTCACAAATGTGATAGGTAAATGAGATGGTATACACGCTTTAGCAAGCATGGCGAACTATCCTAGACGTTTCTGAAGGCTAACTATTATTAGTAAAATATATAAATCACGTGATATTGCTCGCTCTCCTGGTTTTGGAGGCGAGGGTGGTGCGTTCACAAATGTGATAGCTAAATGAGATGATATACACGCTTTAGCGAGCAAGGTGAACTATCCGAGATGTTTCTGAATGCTAACTATTATTATTAACCGGGTACTCGGTAAATTCGGAGCAGATCTAAACATTAGATGTCTATGGATCTAAAGTACATTCCTAATATCACGTGATTTGTATATTTTTACAAAGACGAGATGAAATGCCAAATTTTAGGATTCATTTTCATGTAATAAACGATGATTTTAACAGAGTACACAATATTTAGGTTGTCCAATATAATAATAAGCTTCCCACGTAATAATTTCACTCCCGCGATCATGGTTTTGAGGTATACAGTAAGGCAGCAAGCAACTTTTGTTACATATTCCTAGTATAATCCCACCCCTTTCTCAGAGATGTTGGTTTGGAAATAAATTGAACAGCTTGCCGTAATAGACACCTATGCTACAAATATCCAGAATACATGACAGTACAATTTTGGCGATATTTCGATTTTTTTTAAATCACATCTTAAAAAATCGTGGCTGGAAAAAAAATCGTGATTTTCGATAATATCAGATAATCGTGCAAGCCTAACTCCCGCAATGATGGATTACATTAAGCCAATGGGTAAGGCGGCAAGAAATTATTAATTGTGTCCTATTTTCGTGTTATTAACGATCGGTCTTAGTTTAAGCATCTTGGCGACTGGATTTCAAGTTTTTTTTAAATTTACCAATTAGAAGTCATCCGGCTAGATCTGATATGAAAACTCGGAGCAAAACCGATACGGCTACATAACCCACACCATGCAGTCCAACTCAACCCAAGACCAATTCACCCTGTGAATTCATATACCTTTAAAATAGGCTGTATGATATATCGAAATATCGCGATTTTTTCACCATGATATATCGCGATACCGCCTAGGACAATATCGTGCAAGCCTAGTCCAATGTTAGTAAAGTACTCATTAAATTTGCCTGCTTTTTTGTCATTTATGACTGTATTATTGTAAATAAACCGCGATGTTTCGGAATTATAAATGTTATATGTTAAGAGCCCACCACATCATAGGCCTTGCATTTTGTGGATGCCTGTAATGAATTGTTGAACTATTTATCTATATGGAAATAAAGAATCTTGAATCCTGAAGCGACTGGAAAATGGACGTGCGCAATAACACAGGACAGTATACGAAAACCGGTAGCAAGTATCTTTTGGGAAGTAGACAGACTACATTGTAAAATCACGTTATCCTACCCATTCATTTGAAGCTGCGCTAAATGAATATAGTGCCACTTGTGAAGCTGTATCAACAATATCAGTAATATACGGATCTCTTTGCTGCAAAGCAGCTAAATTCATTCGACCTTCCGCTACGGCAGCCATTTCCGCTTCTTCTTATTTACTTGTTACTTGTTGTGTATATCCCGTCTCTCTGATTTACGAGGATCGCCAGTCAGTACGAATACCATTCAGTCCGTACCCTTATCATTCCGTACCAGTGCTTCCGTACCATAAATTTGATTAATTCCCTATTGCTTAGACGAGATTCCGAGTTGAAACACATGCACCATGAAAAGGCAAGCCATATATAACGCAGAATACCAATTCTTGGAATGTGTGAAAAGTAATTGAACCTTCCAGTGAATTGAATTGATTGAACCTCATCAGATTTTTAAAGCTCTGAATCAATGAAAGGTCTAGTCAATGCTAATTATGGTGATGATGATGATTATCATAATAATCATTAATGATAGTAATAGTTGTGATGCTACCTGTAAAATAGATAATAATAATAATAATAATAATAATAATAATAATAATAGTAATAATAATAATAACTGAAGCAGGAAGCTGCCCCCCCCCCCCTACACCCCACCCGTCCCTACCAACGTGATGAGTAGAAAGCATATGATATAAATAGTCTATACTGCTATGCAATGCCTCAACTAATTGTATATGTTATAATGTCGACTGCCTTTTATACTGTTCTTTTGTCTTCTATATAGATATATTATATACTACTGTTTTATGTATGTTTATGTAAGGGGGTCCACAGTACATAGGCTATGCCTCTAGTGGACTCCTTGTATGCACAATATATTATAAATATCATTCAGCCAAATAAATGAAGATTCAATTCAATGTCTTTACTGTTTAATAAACATTCTGTGAAATATTTTGAAAGTAATTTGACTGGACGCTGTTGCTGCCATAGACAGAAACAGCATTCAAATTAGTTTCAAAATATTTAACAGCTTACCTCTATAGTTTTCTGGAAATTGAGATTCAGAGAGTGCAGGATCGATCGATCCCAAAACGTCTAAGGTGTGCATGTATGGAGCTTAGCTAGAGATGGGTGGGCAAGCCTAAAACTGGAAAGGTCCATTATACTGGCACCAGTATACTAACCAATA
Organism: Chaetoderma sp. LZ-2023a; assembly: GCA_034401795.1. NCBI lineage: Eukaryota > Metazoa > Mollusca > Caudofoveata > Chaetodermatida > Chaetodermatidae > Chaetoderma > Chaetoderma sp. LZ-2023a. Next base: position 2,622,638 of record CM067371.1, read on the forward strand.
TGCTAGCGGTAGGTGGAGTGATAATCCAAGCAATAGTGATCTTATCTTCATTAATTAAGAAAATGTGATTGAGAACCTGCAAACATTAGCCACATTGAGTGATTATTGTGTCCTATCATTTTGCTACAGATGCTACATCCAGGACAAAAATAGTACTTGCCTCAAGACGTACTATAATAAAGTAAAATTACAACAAGATGAGAGAGATGATGGACATAAACTGGGAATGGCTTCTGGTAGGACAGGAAGTGAGAAATCAATGGGACATTTTCCTATAAAAAGTATGTGAATCTTCCAGAGGATATATCCCCAGTAAAACAATTACCCCAGTGAAGCAAGCAAAACATGAAGTACCACTCCCAGATAAAATCAGAGAGAAGATTATGAACAAGCCCAAGTTATGGAGACAGTGCATGGTGAACAAAGACAGTCAAATCTATCATGAGTATTGAAAAACAAGGAATCAAGTCAGAAATCTAGTAAGGAAATCAAAGAGGCATCATGAATGGGAGATCGCAAATCAAATTAAGATTAATCCAAAGCAATTCTGGAAGTATGTAAAGAGTAGGCTAAGACAAAAACAAAGGTAGGCGTGGGAAGACTCACTATTCCTGGAACAGACCAAGTGGATGACACAGATGCTTGGTAAAGCAGACTCTTGCTTAAATACTCTCTTATCACTGTTCACTATTGAACCAAAAGATGATTTGCCCAAAATAGCCTCAAGAACTTCCCTGACATGAGAAAGTGTGGACTAGTACAAAAGACTCAATCAATATTGCCAAGTCACCAGGTGTGGCCTCGCGAAGGACTTTGTGATCACATTGATCCAAACCTGTCATTCAATCAGCGCATCACCCTCAAAGTTAACAAAGCTTATTGCATTATGAGAGTCAAAAGAAGGACATTTGTCAACCAAGATGTAAGAAATTATATTTGTTGTACAATGCAGTATGCCAATGTGGTATGGCACCCATACAAAAGAATGCACATCGAAGCAATAGAGGGTATGCAATGAAGAGCCATTACACTTGTACCATCCTTGAAGGAGATGTCTATACATCAAATGACTATGATCACTAGAACTGTTAACCATTGTCAGCTGCGGAGCAAGAGGTAACATGTTAGACATCTATAAACTAGTGACAGACATTTACAACACAAAACTCCACCCAATTCTCCAACCACAAGATGACCGGAGAACAAGGGTCATAGCAAGCAGCTATTCGTACAAGGCACAAGGACTAATATTAGAAAGAATGTCCTTTCACTGTGCATTTGTAAACTTTGTAATAGCCTGCTAGAGTGTGTCATAAACAGGACTGACGCTGTCCACCTTTAAGAGAAGGATTGACAAATTCTGATCATCACCAAAAGTATTCTACAATTTTGAAAAGCCATTTAATGAAAGTGATAATACAGTTATGGAGATGAACGAAGATGGGCTGAGCATAGAAGTTTGGATAACCTGTGCTCAGAATGTTACATAAGTTACCTAAGTTAATCTGCACCATAAATTAGGTCAATCCATACCCGACTGATGGAAACATAGATGAATTTACAATATAGTGGGGAATTTTAATTTAACAAGCTAAACAAACCTCTCTCTGTACCTCCGTGACTCCCTCATATTCCGTGGCACCGCAGTTACATGGTACATTGGGGTGAGGGTGCTGGATAGCTAGTCTCGGGGTGATGGAACAGGACTCATGCCTCTCCGGTTCGTATATAGACTGACTTCTGGAGTCGGGGGAACATTCATGTTCCAGTGAGGCCATGCGACCATTATCACGGAAGTTGAATCACACCATCTCATTCCGACTGTTGGTGTCACCGGTATGACGGTCCATAGAGACATAGAAATATTAGAGCGAAAAAATGGTACTCGTTTGCTTCTAATTGAGATGGAAAGTATGTAAGAGCAGAATGGTGTTATTATTTAACCTGATCCTCGCCAGAGGTACCTCACAGATCTCTGATCTGTATATTCCATGAGGTATCCCCGCAAAGGAGAGTCCTAATGGGGTCACTTTAGTAACTTAATATAAGCTATATAATCTCAGGCTGACCAAGCCTTTGGCTGCAAGAGGAAAGTGCCTCGCGCGGGCCTCCGTCACAGGAAAATGCCTACAATGCCGAAGCGGAGGAGGAGAGATGTGAAAAATGGCCACTCTCCTGAGAAAATGATTCAACCTAGTGTAGTTAAAAGTATTGGGATACACACTGAAGGTGGGGTGGATCATTTCCACAGAATTCAACACTGTCACCTTAAGTGAGTTAAAGATACTATTTTGTAGTTGCCCTTTATTTATGCGGGCCTTCTTGCTAGAACCTATGCTAACAGTTAGCTTTTAGGTATACAAATATTAAGTTTTGGCCGCAAGTGGCTATGTGATTTTCCTATCTTTAACATATAGGTCTGAGATGGTCAACATCATGGAGCACCCCCCTCAGGCTGACAGCGTGCAAACATGTCACCTGGTGGTAGCTTAAGAATCAAATAACAATCCTGTCACATACCGCATCATGACCACGAATAACAACACAGGGATAAGTCACATTACATAAGCATTTGGAAAGCATGTATCTATTTATAGTGAGGAGAGAGAGAGAGAGAGAGAGAGAGAGAGAGAGAGAGAGAGAGAAAGAGAGAGAGAGAGAGAGAGAGAGAGAGAGAGAGAGAGAGAGAGAGAGAGAGAGAGAGACAGACAGATATCCAACTATGGTGAACTTCCTGTGAATGTGTGGACGGCTCCAGGGCTGCACCCAGTCACCGTAGAGTTAGATGGTGATCTGTGTCTCTATCCATCACCTAGCATTTCAAGTGCGTATCATGTGAGATTCACACCGTGAAACTTAACATTTACCTGTCTTTAGGATTGAGTCAGAAAGCCCAAAGAATTCACTGCGGGGGTGTAAAATCTAATATAATTATTTTCCAGTGACTCCTACTTTGGCATGGAAACTAGCTAATAGGTTTACAGAGATACTGGGGTGGGTGTGTGTGTATGCGGTCATCGACACTGATTCTAACTGCTCAGAAACCCAATAGTATCTAAAGACAGTTCTAACCAACGTGGCAGAGGGAGTCAAAACAATTAATTGGCCCTGAGGTCGGAGGAGCATAGAAATATTCTATCAATTTAAGAGGCCCTATGGTAAATGGCCAATGTATACAAACTTGCCTGTGCATGGTGTATAACTTATCCGCAGCTCCTGGAAAATAGGCTTGCACAAATGTCTCCTATAGAGTAGCTGTTCCTAACTACTATTAAACCTATCCTATCGAGCTAAAATAGCCAGGTTTAGTTGGCCGCATGTCAGGTTCGTGTATTGAGAACATGAACAGTGACATCAGTGTAAAATTGATGCTGTGCAGGGAACAAGGTGGCATGTTTGTTGTTGCTGTATAGTGTAACCTAAGCGAAGTGTGGTCCAAGTTGTTTTATACAAAACAAACAAAATGATATAACTTATATATTACCAACTAATACAGTACAGTAAAAACATGAGGTCACACGACCTTGCGGCGCCTATTAGTCATCGGTATCTAGTTTAAATATTGCTATAAAAATGGCTACAGAGTCCTATTAGTCATCGGTACAAAAATAGTCCTAAAATCACTGTAGTTGAGTCTTCACATATCTGAGGCATGAGATGGCATGATTCTGAGTTGCTGCTAAGGAATATCCACAGACGAACTTTCTGATATGGTTCATACTCATGAACGGTGAAATTAACTTTTGCGGATGGCTAGTAGATAGTCATGTACGAACACATATGTAGAATTATGCAGACGTGTAGAATTTCCGTACTTGTGCAGATTTGAAGATGCCCCATAATGTTGTTAAGGGCTATGGTGAAAAGTTATGTTAATGCAATAGCATCTTTGTGGATCACAAGATTAGATGCACCGCATAGCTCTTGCGATGCATCAAGCAATGTCCCAATCTAGACTGCAGCCAAAATGTTAATGAAAAGCACGATACATGTGCGGAGTTTGATTCACCACCTTTTCAGCGCGGCTCAGCAAATCTGGCGATATATCCGCAAACACCACCGTCCTACATACTAATTTTGCGGCGTTACATCACGGCTGAAAGGCCCCTCCGCACTGAAGATCCCTCTAGAGTGTTGGTAGCGGGGGAACCTTTTTAATTTAGTTATTGCCCCCCCCCCCTCCCACCTTGATCTGCCGGGAGCTTCCAAAAACTTAGTATTGCGGATGCGGTTGGTGTGCTCCAGAGACGAGGCTCAAATCCGAAATGCACTGTTGCGGGATATATACCACTGGTGCTAACAGTAAGCAGTTGCCCCATGAGTCAGTCTGCTCTGGACACCACACCACCACGGGTCTCTCTACCCTTCTGACGATTTCTGATTTCGCTTCTCCTTTTATACTAAATAGTGATGTCAGAACTGTGCATCTCAACCTATCAACGCCCAACGTGGATATCTTAGCCATTTCTGGACCAATTTTAAATCTGTAAAAAGATTCTGAATCCTCATTTCATTCCGGTAATGGTTTTATCAAGAACAACGAGGAGGGTTTATTATTAAGGAATTAGGAATACAGACCCGGAGTATTCATAAGATGCCATTCTCTCCACTCGCTAACGTGCATTGGTAGGCAATCTCTGATGTCCGTGCATGCACGCTAGGCGATCTCTTGTCATTCTGAGCCTCTCCTATATGGCTTTATATATGCTTATCATCCTATTCAGGGTGTGTGCTTGGAGTGTACCCAGTCTGGCGGTTCCGTACCTAGATGGATTGGGATGGTTTGTACTTGACCGATTGATCCACGCTACATTGTTATGTACCATAGTGCCATAGTCAAGAACACTTAGGTACGTAATAGACAATCCGTATGGTATGGAATTGCTCATACAGGTTACAGATTAACCAGTTTTGTGGTACAGAATAGCAAATCCCATGGTATGGGATAACCAGAAAAATTGTACAGATTTACTGGTACGGATTGACTACATACCAGCAGTACTAGAGTTTTAAGTTAAAGTTTCTTATCATGGCTGGGACACCATAACGGGAAGTGTTCTGTAGTTTCAGCTCACCCATTGCAAAAAGGGCAGTTTGTGTTTGTGGCACGATTTTAGGTATAACCACCATATATGTTATATCTTTGAGTCAGTAGTTCTGTATTTGTGTTTCCAATACAGGATGACATCTCCACATGGTACAAGAATGTAGCTTAAGATAGGTCAATGTGATCTTGGATGAACCTTCTTCGAGGGGATTTTGTCAGTAGCTGTCAATCTTTTGATACATCTGACTGCTTCCAGACACGAAACATGTTTTTGAAGGCTGGTGCTTTACGAGCTCAATAGCAGAATGAAGTCGATATTGAATCAGAAGTTGTCTTAATGCAATGACCCGGCTGTGGGAACTATAGTCCTTTACTGCAAATTGGCATCTGATAACATTTGCCTCAACAGAGTTGACCCGGTGTATCATGTTTATCATTCACATCAACATCTTCTTGTGAAGCTGTCCGTCAATTAGAATGACACCCAGAAGAAGATATACTGCGATGTGGAAACAGGTCGATGGTGTAGCTTTTGAAGACATCCTCTGTAGATGTCATCCAGCATCTGAACTTCATTTTTAATAGAACAACTGCTTCTAGACCACGTAGAAGGACTAGAGTCACATAGATTTCCAAAATCTTTATTGAAGGTTTTGGTTTAATGCTAATGCCTGTGAGGTCTGGCTCCCATTAAAGAGTATGCTACGTAACATGCAGATTCAATATGTGCAGTGATTGTTGTCTTGTTCTTAGCATTACTGGAACGGTAGATACCAAGATGTATCTCCTCTGTTGACAGTTTTGACTCAGAGCCATTTAATTGCAATGCAATTTCATTGTAGAGGATGCAAGGTGAAGTTTTATGTATTACCGCTTTGATTTTTGCTATACTGAAGATATATCTCTCATCTGCAGCATCTTGCTCAGCTAGGTTAATCATCAGTTGCATTTGCAAAGTACTCTATGATGTGAGTGTCAGATCGTGTGCGCACATAATTGCTCCAGCACAGATTTATCCTATTCGAAACTCTGCTGGGTGAGCATCAAGCATGTTTAGAAGGGAGTTACTTCACGGTTTGAAGAGATCAGGTGAAGTGTAGACACCTTGTCTAATCCCAAGTTCTTCACTAGATGCCCTGAAAGTAATGCCTTGCCATTTAATGATCGATGTAATGGCAGAATATATGTGGCTGATAGGATCCCATAGCTTGTCGTGCAGTCCTTGCTTATAAGCTGACTTAAGCATAATTTTATGGCAGACTATATCGACTGCTTTGGATGAATCCATGAATGTGATCAGTAGGGGGAGTGCCTTATCCTTTATTTTAGCAATACAGTCAGTAAGTAGAAAAGCTGCATGAACAGAGCAGCATCTCTGCATAAAACCAAAACTGAAATTCAAGATTCAATAATATTTCTGTTGTCACACTGAAGTGGTGAGTTGTGGTGTGAGTGGTTGTGGTAATTACCACAACTCTTTAAAAAGTGCACACATGATATCACATCTACCTAATCTTTAGCAATTCCTTTTTCTTCTTCTTCTTCCTCTTCTTCCTCTTCTTCTTCTTCTTCTGCTTCCGCTTCTTCCAAGAAGACTGTGGCTCTAGATTGTGGTGTCTATGTTCTTCTGCACACATGAGGTTAAAATATAGTACAGCAATTAGTTAAAGCGATAAAAGAGGCTCATTGCTTAAGGATCCTCAAGTCAAGGACACGGCTCCCTGACACATGATTCCAGTAGAGTACCTAGTGCTGTGATGGAACTACTCTAATGATCTTAACGTTATACTACAGTGATGAGCTCTTCCCTTTCCCTCCCCACCCTACCCCACCCTCAATAGCATACAAAATGTCCCATATAATAATAGGCCACTCAAAACAGAACTCTACAAATAAGATAACAATGTAACTATGGAGTACATTAATATATGTTTGTTTATGTAGATACCTGTATATGTGTATATATGTACATATAGCTACGGCCCTGGCTAGTGCAGCTACAGTCTAAAAATCAAGTTACTATGGCATAGTGATAAATTGGTACTGTATGTCTGTTCCATCACCACCCATGTCTACCCAAAATGGTAAGCCTATGTGTTTCCCCATACCAAAAGGGGAAGACTAAGTTTAGTGATAACTCGGTACTGTATGTCTGGCTACCACCCACAATAATATGAAAACACATTCGCTGAGATATGGTCCAGAATCAGACAAACACATATTAATTGCCAGCATTGCATCGACATGATGAGATAGGTTGGATGGACCAATAGGTTTTGGCAGGTACCCTCTGATCTTCATACCATTATTATGTTGAGTGGAGGAAGGGAAATCAGCAATGGAGTGGATCTCTCTAGTGTTAAAGAGATTCCACTGCATTCTAGATTGGGAATGACTGATATGTTGCTAGGGAGACGTCAATAGTGTAATGATTGGGAAAATCGTAATAATCATTCCTTGGAGATGGTCCACATCATGGCAAGGGTTGCACTGACTGTTTATACTGCACCTAGGAAACTCTCATCATCCTGCCAACAGGAGTTTGGTAGACTGGATGGACCAGAGACTGGCTTTGTACTACAAGCCATGATGGTAGCGTCTATGGTAAAATGTACTGCACGGGTGATATGGTAAACAGTGTGATTAATAATAGACATGAGGGAAGAAGGCTTAATTAAATTTATATAACCAACAGAATGTGGCAGTTTAATTGATCCCACATAGATACGGTCGTCCTGATCACATACACCCTATTTGAAATGTCAGTGAAGGTAAACACTTACACCAACGCATCCTCCATATTTAATTGTGACTGTGTATCTTTGAGCACTGCTGAGGACACTGGATTGGTGTAGGTGTGGGTGGCCGTGCAACTGGTTCGTAGGAGATGGCATACTGATTGGTCTACATTTCCACACTGCAAAATCCTGGCAGAGCCTAAGCGTCTGAACAGCTTTAAATGTACAAAATGGATATGCTAGTTCTCTATCTGTGGCCTGGATGCTGTATGTGGCATCCGATTTTTGCTTCAAGACAGTGTATGGGCTTTTCTATGTGTAACCAATCATAGCTGACGTGTCCTTGGGTGGTTTCGGATCATTGCAGACTTGGCGTGAATGAGACTTGTTTAACAGGGACCCAAACTATATGCCAACCAAACCAACAACATCAGCCAATAAGTCGGTCGAGTCAAGATCAAGTGATCGTTCAGTATGAACTTACATTGAGAAGCTATCAAGCACACGTTGCCTTCTATAAGCAACTCCTACAATGTGTTACCACCAGTAACCCCACATGTTGTTTGAATCCACCTGTTGTAATTCCAAAATATTGATTTTGCAGCCAAAATTTGGACTAAAACTGAACTGCATAAATCGGCAGAGCCAGTACTGTAGGTTAGTCGAAAATTGCACCAGAATCCTCTGGACGGCGCATCAGCAAAATTATATATAACATTGGGACTCGCACTCAAACTTGTGTTGTGAACTGACACATGAGCCATCATATAGCCATGATTATATCTCACCATCTCTTATCCATACCACAAACAAAAGTGGTATAGCTATACGATAACTCATCGTTATAGTCGTACCAAAAGTGCTGTGCTACCTCGCTTCCAGCAAATTCTATTAGGCCAAAAAAGACTGTGTCAACTGAATGCCTGTATCACTCAAATTACATTATCAATCGAGCTGATTCTTCATTGGCTGAACTTGTAAAACTGTTGCATCTCTCTTCACCATTCTGATCATTGCTTGCCATGTAGCACCTGAGTTTGCTGCACAGCTCGTCTTGTGACAAACATCAACCTCTTCATGAAGCTTTCGTTTTCCTTCATCAAACTCTCACACTACGTCCATCTGCTTGCAGACTCGGAGATCCTCACACCATTGTTCATCACTACAACCATAATACCTTATTCTCTTTTTCCATAACCTAGCGATAAGCAAATGATTAATCCTGTCAATCATCCTTACACAATACATTAACAATTGTGCATTGATCGGAGCCTCTGAAGCATCTTATTGCCCTCATTAACCCTTGTCAATGATGCCAATGCGGAGATATGGTGACAAAGAGGCTTAATGGATGACTGGAGTCACGTTATTTAATGACGGGGAGGGCTTATGATGCCCACAAAAGAGTTTATCACATACCCTCTACATCTAACATCCAATCAGAACAGAGAAGAGCTGGTCATAACAAAAGAAACCATTGCACAAAATATTTTCATAACTAGGTGGGAATTTCTTTTGTTGCGACCAGATTACCTCTCTTCTACTGAGGAGACTATATGCAGTTACGGTTTTAAGAAATTTGTCGGACTACTGATTTGAACAACAGGGTATGCGTGTTTTGATCTATGCAATTGAAGGTTCCGTTAAGTAGTCCAACTATGCTGTTAGCCTTTGATACATTTGCATTTAATATGGGTGTCAAAGAAGATGCTTGTGTCAGCAGTCTTGTCCAAGCATTTGGATTTCCACAAAATGGGCATTAACATGTCATGAGCCCTCGACACAATTAAATAGTCAAAGATCCTAATATGCCAGGCCAGTTGCAAGGAAGATGAGCTATGCCTAGTGAGACTACTGCTTGCAGACACCAAGCTGAGAGTATGAGCCAAGTCAGTGAAGTCTGTAGAGTTTGAGACATCAATCGGCGCTCCACGGGGAGATGGTCTATCTCCGGTGCTGTTCACCTGTTACATCACTGCTGCAATGAAATCCATGCGGGAAAGTTCCACAAGACAAAACACACACACCCCTGCCTCCGCCCCAGTGTCAACACTGGGTATGCTGCTAGAGATGGAGTATACCGATGATGTGGACTTCATAGACGAGGAAAAGAAACCCATTGACAAACTTCTCCCAATAGCTGCAAGCGAACAAAAAATTGAGAATCTCTTTATGAATAAATCCAAAACAGAATTCACCCACATATACCTATTAACAAAGCATGAAACTGAAGAAATTTCGGATGCACTTTGTGGCCGTGAACCATGGAGGAAGAGTAAAATCCTAGGCTCACTGCTTGGCAGTACTGCTGGCATTGCTTCACGCTGTGTCATGGGGAACATAGCTTTCCAGTCCATCTTGAAGCTATGGATACGTTGATCAAAGATGCCCTTGATAAAAAGGCTACGTTTATACAATGCAACCTGCGTATCCTTGATGCTGTATAACTGTAACAGCTGAGCAGCTCCAAAGGCAGCTCTAGACAAGCTCGATGCTTGCCACCGCAGACACCTACGCACCATCACTGGACACTGATTGCCAGACAGCATAATTTCCAATGATGTACTATACAAGATGTGTAATACGTCGCCACTGTCTGTAAATGTCGCCCAGCAACGATGGTACATGTTTGGCCATGTGCTAAGGATGCCAGAAGAGACACCAGCACAGAGCACCTTGAAATTCACTCTACTCGGAGCCAGCACATACAAAGCCAGGAGAGGACGTCATTGCATAAATCTGCTAAGCATGCTATGAGGTGGCCTCAAGAAAGCAGGAGTCGGTACACTCAAGTCAAGAATGGCCCTGGTCAAGCTAAGCATTTCGGCTGAGGACAAGGCACAGTGGGGAAAAGCGAAGGATTGTTTGCAGCTGTAGGATGTTTCGACTACTACAGCCACAGACATCATACATCATACATCAAAGGAGAAGTTTTCATGTATGTGTACCACAAGATCCTTTTCAAGTGTGGACGATATGATTTATGACTGGCGTGTAGTATCTGCCATATAATACTGGGTCCTAGAATTGTTTGAAGTGAAGTGTACGACAAGAGTTGTGTCTGTATTAAAATGTAGCTGTCAAATCTGAGACGAATTACATACATTATCTATATTGTCTTGAAGGTTGTCATTGTTAGGGTTACCTCACAGTTTTGTATTATTCGCAAATATCGTACAAGGGCAAGTTACATAATCAGGTAGATCGTTCATGTGAAATTGGAAATGTCTCGGTCCCAAAACACTACCTTGAGGTACTTGTGCTCGCTGTCTAGTCAGATGTTTTTCATTGATCTCTAAACATTGTTTTCTGTTGGTTAGACATGATTCAATCCAATTAATTAGTTGCTTGCTCTCCTAAACCGTAGATTCTCATTTTTTTAAAGAAGTGTGGGACTGTATCGAAAGCATTGAAAAAATCTAAATATATGCCATCTATTGCTTTATTCTAATCTAGGTTGGATGTTATGGTGTACATGTACACCAGTAACTGTGTTTTGCATAACCTGCTGTGTCTGAAGCCATGTTGGCAGCCAGTGAATATGTCATTTATTTCCATATGGTTCATTATCACATCACATGCAAATGTTTCTAAATGTTTGCAAAGTGAGCAAGTTAGACTAATGGGTCTGTAGTTGCTTGATTACGTTTGGGCCTTTCTTATAAATTGGGCGGACATTTGTCATTTTCTAAATCCCAGGTATTACACCTTCTTCTAAAGATTTGTTACATAGGATGCTAAAGGGCACATTGATCTGTTCTGCTAGTTCAATCAGAATTTGCATGCGTATGCCACCTGGTCCATGACTTTTGTTTGGGTTTATTTTTTTAGTTTGACTTTAATAGTCTCTGTGTTTAAATAGAATTGTCCGGTAATACAGTCTCTGATATTGGGGATATTATCTGTCATCGTACTTATTTTGCTTTTGACATATTTCCAAAAGGATTTGGGGTTTTTCTTGCTTTCTGTTGCTATATATTTCATTCAAATGACCGTTTAGCTTGCTTGATACATGAAGCAGAATTATTCTTTGCCATTTTATATTGGTTATAATTCTAGTTCTCTTGTATTTTTGTACAGTTTGCTTTCTTAAGAGCATTTGTGGCACTGGATGTAAGCCATATGTGTTTCGACTTCCTCAACTTGTTTTGGTGGGATTTTGGAAGATACACGAGAAGAGCATGAAATTCAAGATTCAAAATTATTTATTCATGCTTAATATATAACATACATGTATCACAATTTGACAGTCCATCAAAAGCAGAGCCTATGAATCGATCATGTCACCCATAGCTCTGTGGTAGATTGTGATTGGCAGTTTCAGCTCCCTAAGCCTCTCGTTGTAGGGTTTCTCTCTCAGGGATGGGACTAGTTTGGTGGCCCATCGTTGTACACTTCTAATTGCTTCTGTATGCATCTTTTTGTATGTCCTTCTCTTCCTGGGTGTGTTCCAGGGCTGTTGCTCCTTCTTCTGATCTCATTTAATAATCAACTCCTTATTTTTGTGCCATGTGGATAGTCATGACTTTGCATTTTCCTGGATGGAATTTTAGGAGCCGAAGATCAGACCAGTCCTGCAATCTATATAGGTCCTCTTGGAGAGCTGTAGAGTCATCATGGCTCTTAATGTCCCGAAACAGTTTGGTGCCATTTGCAAACATGTAGACTAAAATGAGCAAGGGTTCTAGTACTAGTACACTGCCCTGGGGTGTGTGGCTGGTCACTGGTGCCCAATCAGAAGGTGTGCCATTGATACGCACCCGTTGTTTCCTTTCTGTTGGAAAATTGGCTACCCATCTCAAAATTGTGCCCTTCACTCCATATGCTTCCAGTTTGTGGATTAGTCTATCATGTGCAACCTTGCCAAATGTTTTTCGGAAGTCCATGTATATTACATCACCATATCCTGTGTTGTTAAGTGTTTGAGTCCAATCATCTGATACATGCAGAAGTTGTAGAGCAGTTGATCTTCTGCTCAAAAACCCATATTGTCGGTCACTAAAGAGTTTGTTTTCTTCAAGGTGCTTGTAGATTTTGTTGCATACTATTGATTCCATGACTTTACACAGAAAGCAGTTGAGACTTGATCTGAGGCCTATAGTTCTCAGGGCATTTTCAACTACCTTTCTTAAAGATGGCCATTACTGTAGCCTGCTTCCTTATTTCTGGAAGAATGCCAGTGTCTATTGATGCTTGGAATATTGTAGCTCGGTCGCCACACTGTCCATTTTGGTCCTGAGGATATAATTCGTTCTCCCAGAGAATAACTTATCCGATTATATGTATGTAGAAAATACGAAGTTCCTGCAAGAGCCTTGCATGAGCTAAATGTGTGCATGCACACTAGTTTAATATAAACTAATTAAGTTAAGGCAAGCAGGCCAAAAAATGGTTAGCGAGACATAATGCCTCGCCCAGACCTCTGTCAAAAACAGTTCCTATCATGCCATAGCGGACGAAAAAGGAAATGAGACAGATTTGTATATATTCTTATTTAGTGTATGTACAGTGTTTTAGATGGAAACGGCAAGCAGATCTCAACAGAAATTGGCTTGGCTGAACCTCCAACTGATGATAGGTTAGGTAGTTGCCGCATTAGTAAGCTGGCCTTTTTAAGGCTCTAGACTAACCCTTAGTTATTAGGTCCAGACACAGAAGTTTAATGACTGAAATCACCTATTCCTACTTAACGTTGAACATGTTTTGCCTTCTTGCTGTGTGGCAAGCTCAAGCCCCCATCTTGGGTCTGACAATAGAGCAAACCCCTCAAGCCTATTGTGCATTACAAATGCTGTTGTAGCTGTAGCCTGTGCCCACTACAAACAACTACACAAAACAAGGACAAACAAGGACAGTACAAAGCGCTAATAAGCACTGTATCTACTTAAGACCAGGCCGAAGAAGCAGATAAGGAACTATTGTGACATTTTCTTTGAAGGTGTGGAGGACCCACTCGGCTCGTCCAGTCACAAGAGAGTTAGTTCATTATGAGTATCCTGTTCCGAAGTCGGCATTTTAGGAACAAGCAATATAGACTTGTTCTCTGGAGCTACCGATTATCTGCATTAGGTTTATTGTCAAATAGCCCAAGATTCATTGCTAGGCCAGTTACAATTATTTTATTTTGCAGTGAATTCCTACTTTGGCTATAAAGTTCCTATCCTAAATGTATCATTGAAGATATTGAGGTGATGTATAAACTCTCCATTTACAATGGAGCCATCAAGAAATCCCGATGATTTCAAGCTTCGGCCCAACCAAACCGAAGAAAGGAGGTACAATTAGGTGGTGGCCAGGTTGGCCGGAGTTAAGCACAATGGAAGCAAGCTGCTGTGCCGGCTCTATGCTATTTTTGCAATGCTCTTTTGGTGTGATACTAACACACAATTGTGGCAAATACAATTAGAACAACCTTTTAATATATCGGCAGTGGTTTCTAGTTGCTATTTCCTAACCGAATTATCTGAGCTTATGATTAGTTAGGTCTAAGCCAAATTCTGTGTCTTAGTTTTTTTTTACATAAACGGCCACCAGTGAAGTTATGTTGCTATTAAGAACTTGTTTAGGTTATGCGATATTGAAAGTCTGTATTGTTAAGTTTGGCGTGTGTACATTTATTTTAAACTAATAATGATTGAAAAGAATGAATAGATTAAAATCGGCACGAGCCGATGTATCACAGAAAATAGCTAAAATGATTTAGTTCTAGTTGACCTATGTATGCGTATTAGTCATTGGCGCATAGTAAACAATGTTATAGCCTAAAGATGCCTTTTAGTCATCAGCGTGTAGTGCTTAAGAAAATAGTTAGTCATCAGCGTGTGAAAATGAAATGAGTGCTGAGGTTACAATTAGCACGATAACTTATACAATCATAAAAAGTTGATCTACCCAGTATCAACAAAATCCTGAAGTGAAGATTCCTAGTATCTTTCTGAAAAGTCTGTTAGGTTTGAAGGCCGCAAGATGATACTGGATATATAACACACACGTGCAGAGAAATCGGCATGGTACTTTTAGTTTAGGTAAGTCTAGTACAAGACAATCGGCACAGTAGGCTCAGATGCTGCATCGGAAGCAATGTTTCAAAACAGATTAATTCAGCTAAATGTTTATGCAGTAGTCAAAGCTTGTTGAAATAAGCACTAGTGATGTGCTTCATATGAAATTCTTTTCAGGCACGGCTCGAACAAGGTTTGGCAAGATACAAATCGGCCAGGAGGGCTCACAGTTTAATTTTGAGATGTTGTAATGTTCAAAAGAGCGCCCTTTTTGTTTAGAAAGTATGGCTAATTCTGCGTCACAAGGTAACTCCAATGCACCATTTATTGCCTAATTCTTGGTTGAGCAATAGGTAGGTCAACAAGGCCAAGACTGTATACAAGCGGATGGGTATCAAAGACAGGTCAGTGATGCGAGGTATGCTGAGAGTAGATGAGGCTGGTCCCATCAAGGTTATGGCCAAGTCCTACATACAGGGCCTGGTTAAGGATCTCCTGAAACCACGGAGTGCATTCCAACAAGATGGGGAGAATCATCGGCCTGAGCCATATCATGGTGGATGGCCAAGTGAATGCAGCAGCAGAGTTCCAAATACCCGAGGTGTAAAAGTCAGGATTCTTTGGCCTGCCATTTAAGGTCACATAATAAGCATGGCTGCACAAGCTTACATCATATGTATGCTCGAGGTGATAGACACTGCGGGCATTAACACAGGCCCTCTGCGTTACCTTCTTAGCTGTTGTTGGGATTTCATGCTTGATGCCTCTATTGCATCCTTCATATCCGCCGGCGGTACAACACTACCCACACAGCAGGCAAAGGAGCTGATACAGAAAGTACTGCCATTTAGTCTCCCAGATATAGACGAGGCTATGGCTGAAGAGCTGCTAACCATCCTTCACACATGCGTGCAACATGTCAGCCCCATACAGCAGTAGACCAGATGATGATGGTCAGGTGGTGCTGATCATTGCCCCATCACGACACGGGGAAAACATCTTGCTGTGGGCCCTGCTCACTGAACATCTTCAGTCTTGATACATCCTCCTGGTGTCCGACTCCGCCGCTGAGGTGGTTGACAATAATGATCAGTGGTGAAATGGTCCCATCAGCAAGATGCACAACCTACAAGCACTGATGGAGAAGGTGCTCGCAGTTCGACTAACTGAGCCACTTGGTCTAGCTATCGACGACCCCACGATGGCCCAGAAGACAGTCACAAACCTCAGCAACATCACCAGACACATTCGGCACACCAAGATCACTGTCTTCATCCTCTTTCAGAAGTACACCCATGAGATATCACTTGATATTCAGCGCAATGCGAGGCTCCTGTACTTTATTTCGAAGAGTGGCCATGCCCTGCTTGAGAGGATATACGACAGCCTGACCCTCAAGGAGACCAAGCAAGAATTCATCGCAGGCATGCAGAAGGTCGCAGATCTATACATCTTCAGCAACATGGAGACAGGGGAGCTTGCACACTTCAAGCCCTCACTGGAGAAGGCTAAAAACTTCAGCTACATGTCGAATGCAGCCAGGAAGCTCACATGTCAGTCGGGTCGACATGCCTGATGTGTCAGCCGAGATGTTTTTCAGGCTTCAGGAACTTCGTTCGTGTGCTCTGCTACTTGAGGAACTTCATCCGTGGTCTCTGCTACTTGCGGAACTTCCTCCGTGGTTTCCACTGCTTCGTCCATAGACTTCGCTGCCTCAGAGGGGTTGGGTAGGTGTTTCTGAAACTCTATCCACTCAGAATCTCTATTCTTCTGAAACTTCTCGTGAAAGACCCACTTCGCCCATGCTCTCTTAGCATTTGCCCTGAGAACAGGTTTGATGAGGTAGTCCGGATAGTTCTCTATGGGGAATATTGTAAATGATGCCTCGTCTCTCGCCAGCTGCTCGCGCCATCTTTCGTTGAAGATGTGCTCAATGGCCTCCTTGTGATTGGTGACCAAACTCCCTCTCTACCTTCGGTTTGACCAGTGGCATTTCTAGCCTCATGGCCCTCCGTCACAGCTGCACCAATCTACTCTCGGGAGTAATCTGTGGCCCCAGCCTGTATAGCATCCAACATCTGGTGTTCATCATCAGTATGGAGGCTGAATACGCCAGCCCACTTCCTGACCGTTAATAGATCTTTGGGATACACCTAGCCTTCTGGATAGATAAAATTACAAGACTCTTAGTGGGTGTTCTGGGGAGATCTACTGACCTGCCTTGGGAACTGTCAAGCTTCTGGCGGAGTATCCGAGTCAAGAGTTCCTTTGTACTGTGGGCCGGCATGGTCTCCTCTATGACAGTCAGTATATCCGCATCAGACAGAGGTGAGACCTTGGCTCGCTCATGAATAATGTTGATGTCACGAAGTAGTCGTCGGACTCTGTCAATCAGCAGTTGTACTGGTTTCTTCTAGGAGGGCTGCACTGGTTTCTGCCCCCAAAAGGTGATCTGCTTGAGAACTTTACCAAACATTGCCATTTAAAAACATGTATATACAGACGTTTAAACATGGAGCAGTATGTACAGCACCCAGATGGGGCAGTTGAACCTGTGGCCTCGCACCACACTGATCCTCGGAAGGACTGTCTGACAGTCATTCGACCTAGTATCCATGATGTGAACCCTTTATCCACAGCGGGGAAGTTCATCGACTTCGCCCTCTCGGGACAGATCCATGAGATTAGGAGCATGATGCTCAAGTTCAATCTCAAGAGCACAGCAGCGAAGGAGGTAGAGCTCCCGCAGGTGCTGAGCAGGTGGGAGATTATGCAGAGCAACAACACTCTGGACACCACCTATGTGAACGATGAGTACCGGGTCCTGGCTCCACTGGCTCATGGACCTTCCTACTATGCAAAGGGGATAGGCTACTATGCCATCGGATGTAATGATGGCTTCACATAATTCGACTTACAACCAGACATAGAAATACCTGTCGCGGTGCCACTCATCTCCCTCCTTGAGAACACGCATGTGAACCTGGCCTTGATGCAGGACAAGCTGTTCCTTTGCGTGTACACCAAACATCCTACAGATGTAACGATTACCTCTCTACGACTTCAGGTCTGGTATGATGAGAATGGCCAGGACCTAAAACTTGCAGGCTCTAGACAATGAATCCTACATGTAAAGCGAAAGCATCAGCAGGTCCAGGCCATGGCTAACCAGCGTCTAGAGTTGACATTGCAACGAGGTTCCTTGGATGGCATAGCTGGCTGTAGCAGTCTTGGTTCAGAAAGGAGGGGTGGTCCAGGAGGTGGGGGAGCTAGACAACTTGTGGTGGCTGGGACCAACGTTCTTGGTGAAGTGCGTGATCTGGCTGATTGCTGTCTCTACCGACAGAAAATGAACTCATATGCCCTACTCTGCCTAACCAGTGGCCTTTTGTTGCCGTCGACGTGCTTGCCTTTGGTGCATATGCTCGAGTGCCTTGCTGTACTCAAACTTCTCCTTAGACAGCTTCTCCATCGCCTGGTTATGATGTTTTATCTCTACCTCTGCCGCCTTTAGGTCAGTGAAGCTGAGACCCCAGTTTGCCAACGCAAACACACCTGCATTCAAGATTGCAGATGCCATGTCTATACAGATGATTTAAACTCACCATATAGTCAGCAGGACTGCAAGCAATGTATGAAACGGAAGCTTTCGAAGATCCAGTTGAGGACTACGATGAGGACTATAATGAGGATGACTATGATGAAGACGAGGACAATGATGAGGATGCCTATGATGATGATGATGCCTATGATGAGGATTATGATGGTGATGATGTAGAGCCAAAATCCCGCCGACTAATCCACTGAGCCAAGGGAATTTATCATACCTACATGAAGGGCTCTCTGGGGCCACTAATGGCAGTTGGGGCTCTGATTGCTCTGTTCACGACGAAGTCTGGTGAGACAGTCCACAAAATCGCCAACAATGCTCTCCATGGAGTTGAGAAGATCACTGAGACTATTCCAGCCATCGCCTCAGGGGTAGGTACATTCTTTGACATTGCCGGTCCATGGCTCCTGTATGTTGTGATAGCACTCGCAGACATCTAGGCTGCCGAAAATTTAAGACATGCTATATAAGATGACTTCTCTGCATGACCTTATCAAGTCCCTTAGCTGGCAATCCTTTGTTAGTAAGTTTCCTTTCAATCAGGAGTCGATGGCAACGATGAAATCCGAGGTCCTGACATCCTCTCTTGAAGCTCTCTATTACTGGCCTAGTGGCTATTATCACGAGCCTCACCAGCTGCTCGAGGCTGCATGTCACAAGGGCCATAGATTCCCATTGTAGATGGTAATCCAGTGACTTACCAGACAGGCGATGTGGCAGATCTACAGACCTCATCTACGGCACATTCGGTATGCACACTTCTATGAACCTGTCCCGAACAGAGTTCACCAGGCTGATTTGCTGTTCCTTCCGCATGATCGGGTCTGTTCCAGCGGAACATGCAAGACCTACAGGTACGCCCTCACCATCGTCGATGTCACCAGTAGATACAAGGTGGCAGTGCCACTCACAGATAAGTCCATGGGTCAGATGGCTGCTGGGTTCCAGAGTATCTATAAGGACCTGCAAAATCCGGTGGCCAGAGTTGCTGCAAGTGGATGAGTGTTAGGAGCTTAGAGGTGAAACTGTGGCCCTGATGTGGATACATGGGGTGGTGATTAGGCGGGACGAGGTGGAACATCATTGTGCCAAGGCTATCATCGACTGGTAGAACTGGACACTGGCAGAGAGGTTATTCTCACATCAGTATGCTCAGGAGATGGCTGTCGTCATCCCGACTGGTGGTCGTTCCAAGATATGAGTAAGAGGGCTGCCCATTGTGGTGGAGAGATCCAATGCCGAGGTTACTAAGCTGATAGGACTGATAAGCTGATACTTGCCATTCAGCGGTCCTATGTGGCCCAATCTCGATGCTCTGTTCAAGAGCTGTGCTCGGAGGACAGACTTCTGTAGCTCGTGGGGGTACGCGCTGGTCCGTTATGTTGCTCCACTCCATTGCACCACATGTACAGGATGCACAGAAGGGATGGTTAGCTATGGTTCTCGGGATTACGGATCCCGTATTGTGACTCTCCAGAAGGTACAAAGAGCGGCTTCTAGAGCCAGTGGAACGATAATGTTCCAGCGGGGCTGTGCGACCATTGCCGCCAAGATTGAACCTCACGGTCTCATCCCACCTATTATGTCACCAGTATGATGGTCCATAACTTAATTTAGTAGTCTGGACATGATAATAAATACAAAATATATATCACTACAAAAACAATGGTACTCGTTTGGCAGTAGATGAGAGAAAATATACAGAACATAGATCCAAGTTGGTGTCTTGTTTACGTGGGCTCGTCAGAGGTACCTCACAGATCCGTATATATCCGAGAGGTATCCCTGCAAGGGAGCGTCCTAGCGAGGCTACTTATATAGTTTAATATAAACTATTATACCACTTAACAAAAATATATTTGTTGCGAGATGAAAGTGCCTCATGCGGGCCTCCATCACAGGAAAATGGCTTCAACGCCGAAGCAGAGGAAGAGAGCTGCCGAGTGAAATTGTAATTAAATGTGATGCACGCTGGTTTACGTAAAGATGGGGCAGATGACTTCCGAAGAATTCAAAGGCTGCCATCTTATATAGGTCCAAAGATACTGTATTGGTAGATACTGCTTTATTTATGCAGGCCTTCTTCTAATTTCTAACCTACCATTTAGTTGTTAGATTCGCTTCCAAGCCTTGGCTGCAAGTGGCGGGGATTCCTACCTATCTTTTGACACATGACGCTGACTGGTGAAGATGTTCACTTTCCCGAAGGTCACCCCACATAGCATCTTCCTCAGAAAGGCAGCGTGTGGACATGATATGAAGTGACAGTTTCAGAATCACGTACCGATCCTGTTACATATCACCCCGTAACTACATATAACATCACTAGGACAAGTTACTATTCAGATAAACAATTTAGAAAGTGCAATAGTATTTTATGGCGGGGAGTAAGAGGCATATATCCCTCCTTAGTGACCGTCCCGTGGGGGGGGGGGGGGGCGTGGGGGATTCTAAGACCACACCCAGTCACTGTACAGAGTTGGATGGAGATCTGTGCTCATTCGTCACCCGTGTGTTGCGGAACTAACATTTTGCCTGTCGTTAGGGTTGAGTTTCAGAATGCCCAGAGATGCACTGCAGGTCGATTTTACATAATATTATATCTTTTTGCAGTGCTTCCTTCTTTGGCAGGGTTATCTACGCTAACTGGTATCCGAAGATACAGAGAGGGATGTGTGCGAAGTCGACACTTTAGTCTTCACCGCTCGGAAACCCCAATAGTTTCCCAGAGTCGGATCATGCCAATGTGTCAATGGGAAGTCCAGACAATTATTAAGCCTTGCAGCTGGAGGAGTGTAGAAAGAGGCAATCACTCGATATTAATAAGAGGCCTTAAGGTATTTGGCCAATTTTACACAATCTAGCCAGTGTGCGGTGTTCCATATCCGCTACAGCCGGAAAAGAGACATACACAAAAGTCTCTTACGGAGAGATTGTCCCTAACTACTTTAAACCTATCCTATCACGCTAGAATAGCCAGGTTTAGTCTATCACATGTCAGGCTCGAGCAATGTGAGCATGAACAGTGACCTTAGTGTAAAATTGATGCTGGGGGAATGGTGATGCGGATATAATGTTGCTGTATAGTATAGCCTAGCATACTGCATCCTAGAGTTTTTATATAAATAAAACAAAATAACTAGGATGGCTACTTGCCATATACATAACTAACTATCACAGTGCTAACAGTATATCAGGTCATAGGACCTTGCGGTGCCTGTTAGTTGTAAGCACAAAAATAAGGATAATATATACAGTAAGAAAAATAGAAACTATAAAATGTGGTCTCAGACGACCGGGGAGGTACCTATTAGTCATCAGTACATATAACAGAATAAATGAATGAATAGTATAATTATACTATAGCTACTTGAGTACATATTGGTCATCGGTAGGGAAAGAGTTAAAAAATCACTGTAGGAATGCGTTACAGATGAGGAATGTGAGGTGGTACGATACTGAAGTTGCAGGGAAGTTTCCGCAGGTGAACTGTTGATGTGACTCACTCTCAAAATGGTGAAGAAGAATGACTGTAGAGAGATGTTCATTAGATAGTCATAATAACTAGTATGTTAATTTACACAGTTAGTTAGAAAGTGTCCGTCCGCTGATGGTAGTTTGAAAGGTGCCCGTAACAAGGAGGGCTAGAGTTGTAATTAAACAGTGCATGTACATAACTGGTTACACTGTATATGATACATCACATAGCTCTTGTGGTGTACCAGGCAGAGTCCCACCACACTGTGGCCTAAAAGTTAATTAATCACACAACATGCTTTAGCGCATACTGTAGATGGCTGCGATGTTGTTCCTCCTTTCCATATGATCAGTTTTCCGCACACCGGATAAGGGGGTGTTTGCGGAAAATGTTGACTCGTGCTGATGATGGTGGTGTTCTGTTGTAGGGAAGTCGGGGTTGCTGTGTGACGCTGGTGGAATGCGAGGTGGGCAGATCCAGTTTTCCAAGCTGGGGAATGCCGAGTCGGTTGCTGTTGTGGAAAAGTTGGGTTGCAGTGGGTCATGAACTCTCCGCATTCATGCGGAAGGGAATGTTGCGGAAAAAGGTGTCTCTTAACTTTTTCTGTTCCAAAAGCTAGGTGCATATTATCTCTGTTGTAGGTGATGTTGAATGTCTCCGTTACACTAACTATATAACCGGATATGTATGTAGTGTTCATGCAACGATGAATTGATGTATCCAGCCTTGCAGGCACGTGTGTTCTGTATGTTCCTCGCTTTCTGTGCCTTGGTGTGATGGCCTGACTGATCATGGGGCAAGGGGAGGGGGCGGGCTTGGTAGGGCAGTTGTGGTCGGGGATGCCCTTTGGATGGGGAGGGTCATCTCTCATTACACGATGGTTGGTACTTTGTCATAGTTTTTAAGTATCAAGAATATTCGAGCCAAGAGTCTGCAGATCAGGCTGCCTCCCTGCCCACCAGCAGCGGGATGGGGGGGGGGGTTGTTACTGTGGTGCAGGATGCCACCTCCTCTGTAACAGCCGACTTTCTCATATCTGAAAATTGACAGTCAACAGACGACGAGTGGAGTGTGAAATGGACATGACCAGTCATGTCCGAATTTGGTGTATAGACAAGAGATGCGAGTTGGAGTGGGGGTGGTGGTGCTAATGGATGGGGCGCACCTTGGAGTGGGGGGGGGGCGGTCTCGCGATCTGATGATTTGGAAGGGTACACTGAGTTGTGTGGTTTTGCTGTTCTCCGTAACAAGCCAAAGGCTCATCAGGCTTCTTCATTTCCATGCCATTTATTATATGTTCCACCCCACAGGAAGCATGGCCTGGGGTAGCCTCAGCTTCCGCTTGTGTTTACTCTATAAGTGGGATAATAGCATGAAGTGGGTGGGAGTGGGAAGAGGTCGGTAGAACAACTTTTCCGCCCTTCCCCTTGGACAGCACAAATGAGAAAGTCTTCAGATACGACTTCCCAGATCGTGTAGACCCACTCTGAGGAGGGAGAGGGCGAGTACGTATATTGTCATCATCCTCAGCATTAGTCATATGTTCACCGGACTCCTGCCTTGGTAGAAGAGGGGTTGAACTCGCACTGCGGTGCTCCGGGATAACATCGGGAATACTTGTTTCCGTAGAGACATCTGTCTGGGTTCCGGTGTCACGTGCAATGCCCAGTCCGAGCTCTGGTACTGGGCCATCACTGACACAAGGTTTAAGTCAATCAAAGTGGATGACTGCGGTCAGGCCATCCAAGGAGCAGATATGGTAGGTCATGTCCGACTTCTTACCTACTACCACACAGGGGCCTTTCCACTCGTAACTCAGTTTACTCAGCACATTTGCAGAGCATCGCGAATCGTGAACCCAAACCATTTTTCCTACCTCATATGGGTCTCCATACACTCGCAGGGAATATTTTGTTGGAAAAAAATTGCGTAGCAGTCACTGCTAAACAAATCGAATAATGCATAGCAGTTCATAGCACTTGCATAGCAAACAAACTGTGTTGAAACTGGTTGGTGTTCCAACTGGGAAACCTTTCAAAACATGTTTGCATGATCAAACACAGCTTTTTTTCGTCTACACACGCTATGAGCAAGTGAATCCGAAAACAACCGAAAAGAATAATTTTCCGATTTCGCAAAACGTTTTCTCTATGGAATGCATAACATATGTATAACATATGTCAGATTCAGAATATGCATGTACTGGCTCCGGCCAAGGTCAGGGAGTATAGGAAATCTAAAATAATACGTATTGGCAGATTTGGCAATTACATTGATTGGAAGCTGTTGCTGCTTAAGGCAGCAACACCTCCCAGTCAAATTATTTTCAAAAAAATCATTAATGTACCTCCCATGAATACTGTGATTTCATTGACTAGGGTTAACATACATTTTGTAACTTACCAACCTACATCACATATCGCTTTGAACTGGTAGGCTAAACAAAGTGCACAACATTCAACACAATGTAAGAAAGCTGAATAGTGTTAGTGCTTAACTGGAAGCTGTTGCAGGCTATGGCAGCTGTGAGCAACAGGTCCCCCTTAAAAACTTGCAACATATTCAACAGCTTATTAAGATGAGGTTGAGTTTCTGCGATACTATGACTTCAGTTGAAAGAGCTAACAATTTTTATTTAAAAATTACTAATGGTTGTTTTCTCTGGCTTAAATAGGGAATGATAAAAAGTTTTACTGTGATCAGCATGTATCTATCGGCTCACGTGTTACTAGTTTTACTACGAATACTACGAATGCTATATATATATATATATATATATATATATATATATATATATATATATATATATATATATATATATATATATATATATATATATATATATATATATATATATATATATATATATATATATATATATATATATATATATATATATATATATATATATATAAGAGTACTCGAGAACACTCTCGTGCATGTGTCGGTCTTGGCGACATGCCATTCTAAATCTGTCGCGTATGCTAATCAAGTGCGATACGCCGCCGTAGCATGGCTAATTATACTGTGTCGGCCTTGATTTGGGGATGCGCTAACGGGAGTTTAGCATTCGCGATGATATAACTCAGTTTCCGAGACAAAAATTATCTAAATCGACCAGAATCAGCCTAGATAAACGTGTATTTTTAAAGCTTATCATAACGCTAACTAATGACGAGGCAATGATCAATAGCCATACACCCCCCCCCCCCCCACCCCCACCCCCACCCCTATAAGAGAATTTAGATTTACAAGAGTGTCTGTTACGAGCAATATGTCGATGACCGTGACTGAATTTTACATCAAAATTATGTATCGCAGCAAATAGCTAAGCGAAGTTGTAAATGTGTAGTGCAATGCGATACCGCTCAAAATATTCCCTGACTCGCCGGTCATGCCACGTTTTCTGGTGTGCAGTAGATAAAGTTACTCTCAGCATCATGGAGAGAGAGAGAGAGAGAGAGAGAGAGAGAGAGAGAGAGAGAGAGAGAGAGAGAGAGAGAGAGAGAGAGAGAGAGAGAGAGAGAGAGAGAGAGAGAGAGAGATCCAGGGGTAAGGCCTGTTCATCATTAAGCCTGATCCTGCTCAAGGCATCGACATTTCCATGCAATTTGCCAGGTCTATGAACGACATTGAAGTTGAAGGCCTGCAGAAATTCCTGCCACCTCGCTACCTGGCCCTCCAGATTTTTTTAGGTTTCTGAGCCAGCGTAGTGAGGTGTGATATGTACACAGGGTAAATGGGCGCCCATACAGAAAGTGTTTGTAATACTTAATGAAATACACCGCAGCTAACAATTCCCTCTTAGTGGTCCCATAACGTTTCTCTGTTTTATTAAGAGTACGCGAATCATAACCCAGTACCTGCTCCGTTCCATCTTCTGTGACCTGAGATAGAACTGAACCTATGGAATACGCAGATACATCAGTGTCTAAGATGAAATCGAGGTTAGGGTTAGGATGAGCAAGAATTGGTGTGGTCGTCAAATGTTCCTTCAGTGCCCTGAAGGAACATTCACACTCACTCGTCCACTCGAATGGTCAATCCCTTTCAGTGATCCTAAATAATAGTGATGCAATCTCACTAAAGTGACGGATGTATTAATGATAGTATTGGCAGAGACCGAGGAAACTCTGGGTGTCTGTGACTGAAGTGGGGGTTTACCACTCTGCCTACTGCTTTAGTCTTGGAAGGTTGAGTAGCCACTATATCGCCGGATATGACGTGCCCCAGAAACTTGATGCTCTGTCTGAAAAGATGACACTTCTTGGGTTTGAGCTTTAGATTGGCAGAATGAAACCGCATTCAGACCGTGTCCAAGTTGGACAGAGTCTGCTCAAACGAGGAGCTAAAGACGATTACGTCGTCGATGTAACAGAGACGGATCTCCCATTGCAGGGTAGTTAATACCTGTTCAATGAGATGCGCGAACATTCCTGAAGTGTTGCACAAGCCATAGGGCATCTTGCAGAACTGGAAAAGACCATCTCGACAGACAAACATGGCCCTCTCCCTGTCAGCCTCATCCATGGCCACTTGCCAGTACCCACTAGCTAAGTCAAGGGTACAAAACCACTTGGCTCCTGACAAGGAATCTAAGGCCTGATCTATCCAAGGTAACGGATATGCGTCTTTGATGCTAGATCATTAAGGCAGCGGTAGTCGATACAAAACCACAAAGATCCATCCTTTTGCTAGTACAATGGGACTGGCCCAGGGGGGTGCTGACGGCTCTGCAATGCCTTTCTGCAACATGTCGTTTACTTGTTGATGTGCCTCCACCTCCTTATGAATGGGAAGACGTCAAATGGGTTGTCAAATGGGTTGGTTGTTTCCGGTGTCGATGGAGTGTTGCACGAGATGAGTTTCTGGCAGATCCATGTCTCCGGCCGAGAAACTTTCGTGATACTTATACAATAATTTCCGTATGTCACGTTTATGAGATTGCACCAATCCAACTGTGGCATGCAAATATATGTCATGCAGATGTTCCAGTAAATCATCAGATGTTGTTGCTGGTGTTGGTGCGGTAGGGGGTGTCTCCAGTGATATCACATCCACCAGATGGCCACAACGAACTCTCGGTACATTCCGTACCCAGCCTAGATGGGATGGTCCAGACCATCCGGCCGATCCGTGCTACACTACCATCCAATTCCCTGGTTCGGTATTTGTATGAGCCTGGCGAGTTGGAGGGTGGGCGTAGGTGGGCGACTGACCCCCAACTGGTGGATAGATGTACACAAGAGTGACAGGTATGTGGATACAGCTGGACAGCCTACGCTGTACTACCTGGCACAGTCAGAGAGCAGTCCTAGGCGGCCGTTTGTATGAGAAGAGCTCCAGCTTATCCCTACAGACACCCAGCTACCTCCACCGGGAGTGCTTACGTCGAGTAGACATCCTCCAGATGGTGTCCACACCGAGCCCTGACTGTTGGTTGATGTCACATGATGCTCATACGTTACCTAGCAGCTCTTCGACATCCATTGGGGTGATGGCATCCTTGTGACCACAAGCCAGGATGTGAATACCATCGGGAGCGATCCATCACTTTGGAACATCGAACAACTTCACCCAGGAGAAGTTGGGCTTGTCTATCAGGTGGTGCAGCTTGTCCTCCTCGGATGACCACACTAGCGTGACATCCACTTGCTTGCGCAAGTTCTCCATGGTCTTACTGAAGACAGCGTTATTCATCAGCTTGTACAGATCCTTCTCAAAGTTGCTGTTGCCTTCTTACGGAGCTTTGTGTTTAGTCGGATGTAAGGCTCCATCCACGGTGACTGATTGAAGCATAGAACCCTGTGCGCCTTCTTCAACCTCACACCCAGGCTGAGGTAGAACTTCAGGTTGTGGTAGTGGAGAACATACAGCTTTTCTGCTGCCGTCTCCGCTATCGACTCGCCCAATGCACACTGATACTCTGAGAGCCACTCTCCCATTCACCTTTATCTGTTCAGGTGCCAGCAGGGAGGCATTGTGCATGTCATGCAGCTCTTGTGGGTACTCAAGGTCAACCTTTAGGATGTAGTCCTTTTCACCATCATCGGGATGTTGTGTAATCTCTTTGACATCAATGTCCTCCACCCACTCATCACCCCCACCCCCAGTTGGTAGGTATTGGCTCATTTCCTAGCCATAGAGATTGTTGGGATCCAGATACACGATGTGGCTTGTCGACTGTTGTGGATTATAGCCAGCTATGCATGGGTTGTTTGCCTTAGCATAGCGTTTGCTGACCATTGATGCACCACCCCTGAGTCCTTTCTGTATGAAGAGATGCATGTCGTAGTCAGTGAGGAGCTCCAGCTCTACACCTGTCTTCCTTAGAAGTGCATCCCAGCTCAACCCCGGGCTTGTGTAATAGTGTGCTGCGTCCAGATGATACTGTTGGAGGCAAGACATCTGCAAGGAGCAGAGTGTCAGACCGAAGATATAGGTCATGATAGTCTCCCATGGTCTGGCAGCCGAACTGGGCCCTGAAATCCTGTGCGTGGTTGTAGTCGCTGTCAGATATTCCCTCGCCAGAGAGTTTACTGTAGAAAGCAGCTTGAGGTGGGAGAGAGGTCTCCTTGAAATGGTGCCACCCATCCATGTGCTCATATGTGTATACACCCTTGCGGAGCAGAAGCCCATGCTTGGCAGTGCTAGTTTCATACTGTTTTGTAAGTGGGAACGTTGAGGAACTAGCTACCAGCTTGTCAAGTGATACTGGAAGGAACTGGGCTGAGTCGATGAACCACAGCTGATGGAGGCTGAAGGAGATGTACTTCTCCATATTGTTGAGGACGCAGTTGATCTGTCCCTCTGTTTGGGAGATGGCCTGCATCATGAGGTGAGAATCATAACCATGCAGGTTGTGGAACACGACCTGGATGGTGGTGGTCCTAGGGTTGAGACACACCTTTATATTACACACATTGTGTGCTGCTCCCCATTAGAGACCAGAGATGTGGCAGTGATCTCTGACACTGTCCCCATATAATGGTCTGCCACACATATGTCAACTGACCGCAGTTTTAAGAGCTCGCCAGTCCTCTCTAGTCATCTCCATCGGCCTAGGGTGGGCGAGCATGGCCATTATATTCTCCTCTTCCCATGCCAATCGATCCACGGAAGTGCTTAGCTGCATCTTTTCCTCAATACAGCACTGGTGGTTCACTGACACAGTCACAGCGGACCACAATGTATGAGAACTCACAGATACCATGGTGTTGTGTTTTCTGTGTGCTGCTCTGAGCCGGATTCGCCTCTGGCCCCTCAATCTTGGTTGTTAGGGCTTTAAAGTCGGAATAGATGATGAATGGCACCTTGAGTTGCTTGTGGTAGTTGGTGAACTGTAGCATCTTCCTGTCCTCTGTAGGCATTCTTATGCACATTGGTATGTCACTGATGCTGCAGCACTCCGGTTTGTGCTTGATGAGAAGGTCTTCGTGAGAATAACAGTGGAGACACTGCTCGCAGAAGTGCTTTCTCCCTTTATACTGACTCCGATCATAGAGAAGCTGATTCAGGTTCTTAATCCAGGTATAGTGACGGTTGCCGCCCTTCTCGATAAGCAGCAGCTTTGTCCTTGGAATGACGGGATCAGCTTCACTCAGATGCAGTTGGTAGACACCATTGTCGTGCCGAATACATTAATGGCCAGGCCATTCCGCCATTCAACATGCTTAAGCTGGTGGAAAGGGGTTGGAGAGTCTACACCGCTGAAGTCAAGCATGTCCCAGTGCTCGGAATACTTCGATGTCTGCTGGGGATTACTGTCTGCAGGATAAGCAGCAGCCAAGAGAGACCAGCGAAGACAGTGGTCATCTGGCGATATTGAGGCACAATGCATCAACCTGGTCGACTGCCCAGCCAGACCCCTCGCGGGTGTAGTTCTCAAGGCCTTGCAGCACTTTGGCTTTGGCCTCCTTCACAGCCTCGCTAATATCGCTTGCCTTCAGGATGGCATTCTGCTTAGACCAGAACAGGGAATCTGTGGTTACCTCTGTCCCGTCATTCTTCTCCTTCTGGAGGGTGATCTTGCGAGCAAGGCAGAACTTCATCCCCTTCAGGTCGAGGACCTCTTCTACCAACTTCCTCTCGATCTTGTCCAGCTTTTTATCCAGGAAAGCTGCTGAATCCTTTTTCCCATGTCCAGGAAGTTCCCATCCCCGCAGATAGTTCTGGATTGAATGTGGGACTTTCACAAATCCTGGGGGTATATCCCTCATTTCCTGGATTATAGCATCAAGAAACCTGTCGATCTCCTCATCTGTGAACTTGGGTGGGGTTTCTAGCTCTGGGGTGGGTGGGTGGGTGGGTGGGGGTGGGGGGGGGGCTTCTCGGAAAGGAGAGCTGGGGTTGGTTTCTCGGGAGTGGTTGGTAGCTTCCTGCATGGGGCTGGGGTTGGCTTCTCGGGAGTGATTGGTAGCTTCCTGCATTGGGCTGGGGTTGGCTTCTCGGGAGTGGTTGTTAGCTTCCTGCGTGGGATTGGGGTTGGCTTCTCGGGAAGGAGAGTTGGCAGGTTCTCGGCATAAGTGGTATGGCTAATAAGGCCCTGCTGCCAAATTTTGAAGTACTTCATCAATGTCCATAACAGATGTGTGTACCTATCCAGTTGCGTTTCTCTAATATAGGGATTTTTTTGGTATCACATGTCAGTGGGGCTGGCCTGTTAGGGGGGGGCGGCCTGGTGGGGAGGCAGACAGACAGACAGACAGACAGACAGACAGACAGACAGACAGACAGACAGACAGACAGACAGACAGACAGACATACAGAGCACTGACAGACAGAGCACTGACCGACAGAGAGACAGATAGACAGTCCACTGACATTCAATTACTATATAACACCACCTAGATAAGACGTTATGTCCTAGTTATTAGCCGCAGACCTACTGATAACTGGCATATTACATCTAACAGATAACAACAGCGAGATAGTGTTATAAGCGTTAGTTTAAGGCACATCGCATATTTTCTCGGGACACAATCCCGAGTTAGAATGTGTGGAATGTATGTGCATAATTACTGTACAGCAAGAAAATGGCTGAACATATCTCTGTTCTAACAGCCCACCTCCCTCCTGTAGCCGCCGATCGGGGATCCTCTTTTCTGAAAGTCTTCTGTTCTAGCAGCCTTAATTTATATATTCCTATATTCACTGAATTTGAACTGACAGTCTATGTTAATACCTAAATCGTTTTCAGTGTTGGTTTCATTTAGTTTTATACATCCGCAAGATGTATTTGAATAATAGGGGT
Source organism: Chaetoderma sp. LZ-2023a (assembly GCA_034401795.1). NCBI lineage: Eukaryota > Metazoa > Mollusca > Caudofoveata > Chaetodermatida > Chaetodermatidae > Chaetoderma > Chaetoderma sp. LZ-2023a. The sequence continues at coordinate 2,653,765 of CM067371.1, forward strand.
ATTTTGCATTGTTTTGCCTAAGTGCATCACACAGCACGTATCTGAGTTTAACTGAATTGGCCATGTGAGGCACCAATCTTCTATTTTACAAAGATCATCCTGAAGACTGGATGCATCATTTTCAGAATGAATTACCTTGTGGAACATCACTAAGAACAGGTGCTTCACCAGATTGATTTTGCCCCATTGACAACAACTAATTGATGTCTATCACACATAAATTCTCTGATCCAATTTAAGATCGTACCACGAATGCTGTAATGTTCCATTTTGATTAAAAGTCTTTGATGTGGTACAGACTCAAAAGCTTTGGAAAAGTCTAGGTAGAGAGCATCAATGGGCTTATTATAATCCAAGTTCTCTGTCCATGTGTCAAGGACTGCAATAAGTTGGGCAATACATGAGCGACTCTTGACATAGCCATGCTGGCATGATGATATCAAACTGTTTGATTTAAGATGATTCACCATGAAGTCCTTTATTATTGATTCTAAAATTTTGCAAACAACTGATGTTAGGCTTATAGGCCTATAATTATTCGCTGATAGTCTATCACCTTTTTTGCATAATGGTGCGACATGGGCTATTTTCCAAGCAGATGGCAAGATTCCTTGTTTTAATGAATTTGTAAGAAGGTGCTGTAGAGGTGTGTGTGTGTGTGTGTGTGTGTGTGTGCGTGCGTGCGTGCGTGCGTGCGTGCGTGCGTGCGTGCGTGCGTGCGTGCGACGAGCGTGCGTGCGTGCGTGCGTGCGTGCGAGGGGGGGGGGAATATGCAATAATACAGTTGAGTATGGGTATGCGCCATCTGGGCCAGCAGACTTGCTTATATTGATTCCATTTAGTCTTTTTATAATCATATCCTCGGTAATGTTAATATTATCTAAAACTGTATTTTAATGTCTGTGGCTGAAGTTAGGAAGGTGTGTATTGTCTTCATGTGTGAATACTGATGTGAAGAAATTTTGGCTTTCTCACCATCTCAAGATGGAAGCGATTTATCAGCATTTCCAAGATCACACACACATAGTCGTTAGTTTTTACTTTGCTCTGGGCATAGCGGAAAAATGCTTTATGGTTCGCGTTTGACTCTGTCACTATCTTTTGTTCAAAACTTCTTTTTGCCTTTCTGCACTCATTCTTTGCTTGATGTAAGTGGGTACAAAATTATCTGTTAGTTTTCTAATTTCCCCATGGATTGCAAACGAATTTTGTTCCTCAATGCCTGTTAGCTTAGTGTCTTAATTGATATGTGTAGCATCAGTACGTATACCATCATAATCACCTCTGTGCATGATGTAATGTGGTGCCTTTGAAAGTGTAGTAGCATAACAATTGAATGTGAATGATATATTTCCGTGATGTCTTTTTTCTATGGGTGCGATAACTATCAAGTTTTCAACCATGTTGGCTTCATTTGACATAATGAGGTCTACTGTGTTAACTGTTTGGCTGCTTCTTAAGTGGGTAGGCTCTTTGACATGTTGGAAAAAGTATAAATCTTCAATGGTTTCTAGAAACTTAGCTTCAATTTCAGACTCTGTGAGAGTGGACTCGTTTAGCTAGCTAATCTTATTGTAGTGAAAGTCTCTGATAATAAGGAAATGACTTAGATTCACAACATTTCTTAATAGGTCCAGTAGGTATGCATGATTTTCAAGTTGACCTATAGATATATCCTATGATAAGTTGATCCTTGTTATCCAAAATGATCTGACACAATTTGCTGTCATTGCCGGGAATTTGAATAGGACAAGCTTTTAATGTTTTCTTAATATAAATGGTCACCCCTCTATGGTAATCCTCACTAAGGTATGTAAATAAATCATAATTTTCTATCTGTTGCTCTCTGTTGCCACGTTGGAGGTCCGCACAGGGCCTATTGTTGAGCTCAAGTTCTTACACTACATCATTGGTTCCATCATCATCAACATCGTCGTCGTCATCGTCGTCATAATTTTACGAGGCATAAGCCATTGGCTTGTTATTGCCTCAGTGTTTTTGTTGTAGTATGTCTTGTTCAGTCTAATTCAAAGGTTTTTTCTTTGAAGTAGATTTCTAGTTTGTTCTTGAGTGATTTGACTGTTGTTACTTGATTTATTCTCCTCGAAAACGTTAGACTTAATAGTTTGACCGTTACCACTCTAATGTCAATATTCTGTCTTTTGCTGTGTCAAGAACAAAGAAGCTGGTGTACATTTTCTAACAATTTGGTTGATGATGTTGTCTACGACAGCAGCATCCTCCACCAAATTTGCTGAAAATTTGAAACCAGGTAATTTTTTAGTTTAATTTGAAAATTAAAAATTCTGACATCAGCCTAACCTACCTAGCTGACATCAGAGTGGAAAGAGTCAGCACTGATTTGTGAAAATGCTGTGGTGCAGATGAGTGTTCCCCATGTCAGCTGCGCTGGTTGCGCAGTGTGCAAATAATGGTTGTAATTAATTGTTTGCTTTGGTTTTATTTTTAATTTTTTACCCTTTTTTGCTTTTTGCTTTTTGCTTTTTTGTGCAATAGGATGTATAGTTTGTTGATTCAGTGATATTGACATATTTACTTCATATAACGGATAAGCCTAACCCACAGTCTGTTGTCCAGAAACTACATATGGTATTCTCATGGTTTTGAAGTCAACAGTGAAGTCGCATAACAATCAAGTTAACCTGTTCCGTTAGGCATGCATTATTGTATTGTATTGTATTTCGTAATGTCCTCCTTTATATAGGAGGACCGCCAAGACTGATAGTGTCACTGCTTAGTGAGGTTCCTGGTCACATATTCGCACCCCTTGGGACATAGGTTGGTTAGAGCAGGCTGCCAACTATGCAGCACAGTGAAGTCCAGTCTGCTCACATCTGTACCATCCACCTTTAGATAGGCGTCTTACAGGCTTCAGTTATGACATATTGGATATACTGACGGCAGTGCTGACACCCGACATCTACTATTTACACTATTAGAGCATATTGATCTTGATCTTGATCTTGATTAGTTATGGCGAAACATCCAACAGACATTATTTTCGCTGCGCATTAATCAAGTAGCTGGTTTAGACATGTTTTTTTAATGTGATTAATTCGGTAAATTTATTTGTAGTATTTCAGAGTTTTCTGAACTGCTTAGAAGATCTAGTGATAGTTTGTTCCAATCCCTTATCATACTGGGAATAAAGCTGAATTTAAAGACGCCAATTCTTGCGTAACTTTGGTTGAAGTGGCTGTTGTGCATGTTTTAGGTTTTCCGAATTGTAGTCTATAGACTGTCTAATGATATCTTTGGTTATTGCTGTAGACCTTTGTAGAACACAATAAGGCGGTTTTGTTTCATTCTGTCTGACAATGGTGGGAGTTTTAGGGTTTCCATTATATTTGTCATACTGCCTGGTTCGTAGCAATAGTTTGAGGTGATAAATCTAGCTGCACGTTTTTGCACATATTCTAGTTTGTTCTGAAGAGTTATCTGATGACAGTCCCAAGCTGTACTTGCCTATTCCAGAACTGGTATAATCAGTCCCATGTATGCAAGAACCCCAGGCCATTACTAACACCAATTAAAACAGCAGAATTTGAGAAGGCACTTAACGCCCAGAAAAATGGACGTGCATCTGAACCTGGTGGCATGAGCAATGAACTATTCAAATATGCAAGTGACATTATCTCAAAACCGACCACGCACCTAATTAATTCAGCTTTTATGCACCACGTTCCCATCGACGCTGTAGGCCAAGGCACCCATATCGCACTACCCAAGCCCAAGAAGCCGCTGGACACCAGCCAATCTGCAGCCGATTGTGCTCCTCAACAGCATATGGAAAATCCTATCCAATGTTACTCTATGTCACATCCGAGACAAGATCTATGACTTCACTGGATCATGTCAAAGTGGCTTCAAACGTGCACGCAGCTGTGCAGAGATCGTATGGGCTCAACGCATGCTTGTGTCGGTAGTCATGTCCAAACACTGGGATTTCCACAAAATGGACATTGACATGTCACGAGCCTTCGACACAATTAAATGCTCAAGGATCCTAGATGTACGCCAGGCCAGTTGCAAGGAAGATGAGCTACGACTAGTGAGACACCAAGCTGAGAGTACGAGTCAGGTAAGTGAAGTCTGTAGAGTTTGAGTCATCACTCGGCTAACCCACAGGGAGATGGTCTATCTCCACTGGTTTTCACCTGCTACCTTGCTGCTGCAATGAAATCCGTGCAGGAAAGTTCCAAAAGGCACCCCACCCCAGTGTCAATACTGGGTATGTCGCTAGAGATGGAATATGGCAATGATGCGGACTTCATAGACGTGGAAAAGAAACCACTTGACGAACTTCTCCCAATACCTGCAAGCAAACTAAAAATTGAGAATCTCTTTATAAATGAATCCAAAACAGAGTTAAACCCATATATATTGTAGCCTCCATGGGTACACGCTGCTCCATGTAATCATCCTTTTCATCGGTACCGCATGTGTATGGTACATCACCCTGATGCTGCTGGTTAGCTGGCCTCAAGGATTTTGAAGAATAACCGCAGCTCTCTGGACTCCACAAAGACAGACCTCTAGCGTATGTGTAACGATCACGTTCCAGTGGGGCCGTGCGCCCATTGCCGCTGAAGTTGAACCGCACGGTTTCATCCCAGATGTTGGTGTCACCGGTGTCGTTTCGTTATTACTAATTTAGAATTGAGACATAATAAAAATATACTATAGCAGACCAACAATCGTACTCGTTTGCTGCTAATATAAATAAGTATGTAAAAACGTAATGGTGTTATTTGTTCTATATCTCACCAGAGGTACCTCACCGATCTCTGATCTGTATATTCTGTGAGGTATCTGTGTAAAGGAGGGTCCTAGCGCGGCTACTTTAGTGGGTTTAATATAAACTATAGTTACCTGAGGCCTGCCAAATAATTTTTGGCTGCGAGAGGAAAGTGTCTCGTGCGGGCCTCCATCACAGGAAAATGCCTACATGTATTTTAGGCCACAAGTGGCTTAGAGCGTACTTAACTTTAACGAGAAAGCCTTCCTGGCGAGGATGCCCGACGCCCATCTTGGGTACCATCATGGAGCATCCCCATCAGACGAAAGTGTACAAATATGTCGTCTTGTGGTAGTTTCAGAATCGAACAGCAATTCCTCCGCATACCGCAGCATGACCACAAATAACAAGACAAGGACAAGTCACATTACAAAAGCATTTTAGAAAACACATATCTATTTACGGTGGGGAGAAAGAAACAAATATCCAACTATGGTAAACTTCCTGTGAAGGCGTCGAGGGCTCGAAGGCCGCACCCAGTCACCATTGATTTAGATGGCGATCTTTGTCTTTATCCATCACCTAGCATTTCGAGAGCAGACCATGTGAGATCCACTCCCTGGAGCTAACGTTTATCTGCTTTTGGATTACGGAAAGTTGCCCAAAAGAATGCACTGCTGGGTTAGGCTATCATACTTATATTTTTACAGTGATTCCTAATTTGGCAAAAAAGCTTAGCTATTACGTATCCGAAGATACAGAGGGAAGTATGTTGTCATCGACACTTTGATTCTGACCGTCAAGAAACCCCAATAGTTTCTTAAATCAGTCCTAACCAACGTGGCGGAGGGAGTCCAGACAATTAATAGGCCAGGTGGCCGGAGAAGCGTAGGAAGAGACACGTACTCAATATATTGAATTTAGGTGGTCCTAAGGTAGATGGCCAATTTTGAGAACTCGCCAGTGCGCATGATGAAATGGAGCTGCTGCACTCGGAAAAGAGGCTTTATACAAACAAGTCTCTTTAGAGTAGTCGTCCCTAGCTACTTTTAAACCCATCCTACCGAGCTATCATAGTTAGGTTTTAGTGGCCGCATGCCATGTTCGCTAGTGAAAACATGAACATGGATGTTAGTGAAAAATTGTTGCTGTAAGGGAGAAACAAGGTGGTGTGTTTGTTGTTGGTGTATAGTGTAACCTAAGCGAAGTGTGGTCCAAGTATTTTTGTAGAAATAATATATAGCTAACTAAGCAAAAAGTATTAACCACGTATGTAGGCTATCTCTTATGGCTGCGCATGCACAACGGGCCATCTCATGGACTCTGTTATTGTGAGCCTCTCCTATACGCGTTTATCATTCTACCCAGGTGGACGAGTTTGGAACGTCCAGATCCGGTCGTTCCGTACACACTTAAACTGGGATGGTTCGTACCTGACTGGTCGATCCACGCTACAATACCTATCTAGAAAGCATGAAACTAAAGAAAATGACGATTCACTTCGTGGTGGCGAACCATGGAGGAAAAGTAAAATCCTTGTCTCACTGCTTTGCAGTACTGCTGACATTGCTGTACGCTGCGTTATGGGGAACATAGCTTTCCAGTCCTTCTGGACACTATGGATTCATAGATCAAAGATGCCCTTGATTAAAAGGCTATGTTTATCCAATGGAATCTGCGTATCCTTGATGCTGTATAACTGTAACAGCCGGGCAGCTCCAAAGGCAGCTCTAGACAAACTCAATGCCTGCCACCGCAAACACGTATGCACCATCACTGGACACTGATGGCCAGCAAGCATAATTTCCAATGATGCACTATACAAGATGTGTAATACGTCGTCGCTGTCTGTAAAAGTCGCCCAGCAAAGATGGTCTGTGTTTGGCCATGTGCTAAAGATGCCAGAAGAGATACCAGCACAGGGAACCTTGGAATTCTCCCTATTCGGAGCCAGCGAATACAAAGCCAGGAGAGGATGTCATTGCATAAATCTGCTAAGCATGCTACGAGGTGGCCTCAAGAAAGAAGGAGTCGGTACACTCAAGTCAAGAATGGCCCTGAGGAAGCTAATCATTTCGGCTGAGGACATGACACAGTGGGCAAAAACGAAGAAGGACTGGTTGCAGCTGTATGATGTTTCTCCTACTACAGCCGCAGAAAACAGTAATCATACATATGCTTGAAGTCTGATTTCTTGGGAACTAATGATACATTTCTTCGCAATAGTCCTAAGGTTCTGTATGATTTGCTGCAGATCTTAGTGATGTGTTTGTTCCAGCTTAAGTCATTGGTGATGTTAATGTCCACGTACTGTAGTGTATCCCACCCTGTCGGGTACAAACCGGCCCAGTATATCTGGGTACAGAACAGCCCGGTCTGGGATGCTCCAAGCTCGCACTCCTGGGTAGCCTAAGGCACGCATGTATATCCATGTAATAGAGGAAAAAAATAGCAGAGTCCGTGAGATCGCCTGATGCGCATGTGTGGCCGTGAGAGGTAGCCAGCACACACGCATTAGCATGTGTAGACTGGCAGCTTATGTATATAGCTTACATGTATTATGGGGATTCCGTAATACATGACCGTTTCCCCTGTTCTTGGTATGAATCTATACCAGAATTGGACGGGGAAATTTAAAACTTTAAACAGAATTGAAATCGGTCCAGACCTGGTGGAGATATCATAAAATAGAAACGCACTATTTTGAGCTCCAACTAAGCAGAGACATCGCTAGCGCATGTGCTTGGTAGGGTGAAGGTCAGGAACTATTTGATCGGATACCATACCTCGCATACAACAGGCGCACTGAGTGGCTGAGTCTCGATAGTGCTATGTCACCATTTAGTATAAAAGGAGCTCAGAAAATCTAAAACAGCAGAAGGGAGGCGGTTTCGGTCCGAGTCGGAGAAATCTCATTCTGCCTACTGCGTAGAGCTTGCATTCTGCAATCTACACCAACGCAGCTTATTTCAGTCAGGTTCCCTCTCAGGACACCCGCGATCTTCACCGCAAGTAGTTTTTGCACCCTCCTGGAAGATCAAAAGTGGCAAAAACATATTTTAAAAGGCTTCCCATTCCACCGCCACCAACGGGACCTTCACTGTGGTGTAGCCTTTTGGCAGTAGTACCATCTAAAAATTAGTATGTAGGAACAGTGGTGTTTGTAATATCTCGCCAGATTTACCATACCACATCGAACAAGTCACGAAAAACAATGAAATGCATCCCACGTTTTTGAATTAATGTTTATTACCACAGTCCAGACTATGACATTGCACTACACGCCGCAAGAGCTAAGCGGCACTGATCATCTTGTGCCGAAACAGAAACCCTGCATTATATACTTATTAGTCTTCATAAAAGGAGGCATTTGTCACTCTCACACCAAATACAGAATATCACTATTGTGGTAGATTAGACTTTGTGTACTTTGCAGAAACTTGTTAGCCTCCAGAAATTAATTTATTCTCACTGTTCCTGAGTATGGACCGCATCAGCTAGAACCCTGCAGTAAATCACCAAGCAGCAACTACACTGTGTGCCAAGTCGCACTGCAATTGTGCAGTGCATCAACTACATGTGACGTTTATTGGATTCTGCCCTGATGACTAATAGGTGCACCACATAGGAATGTAGCTTAATTATATTATAGCATTATTCACTAATAAGCACCAAAATTAGTGCTACCGCAAGGTCGGGTGCGACCTCCGTAATAAGTTGTCACTGTACATAATTATCTATATTGTAATGGTGCCAGCAATTAAATGGCACCGCAAGGTCAGATGCGACCTCCGCATTTTCATTGTTTTGTATAAATGTAATAAGGCATTCTTTGCCAAATAAGTTACTGCTATTATTAGTTAGTCATAGCAAAACGATACAAAATACTTGGACCACCATTCACTTAGGTTAATTTATACACCAACAACAAACGCATCACCTTGTTTCTTCCCTTCAGCAACAATTTGTCACTAAAGTCGCTGATCATGCTCTCATTAGCGAACATGCCATGCGGCCGCTAAACCTAACTATGATAGCTTGATAGGATATGTTTAAAAGTAGCTTTAAAACTAAAGCAGCTAAACGGTAACTTCATGGTGCAGATCTCACATGGTCCGCACTCGCAACATTAGTTGACGTATAAAAACACAGATCGCCATCTAACTCAAACAGTGACTGGGTGTGGCCTTAGAGCCTACCATGCCTTCTGGGAAGGCTACCATAGATGGAAATCTGTTTCATCCTCCCCACTGTAAATAGGTAAAACAGCTTTCTAAGCACTTTTGTAATGTGACTTGTCCTTGTCTTGTTATTTGTGGTTGCCCTGCTGTATGCAGAGGGATCGCTTTGCGGTTCTGAAACTACCACCAGACAACATGTTGCACGCTGTCGGTCTGTGGAGAGATGCTCCGTGGGGTATCGGCAACAGTACCGAGCATCCTCGCCAGGAACACGTTCTTGTTATAGCAAGTAAGTGCTAAGCCATTTGCAGCCTAAAATTACATGTCTGTCTTTAAGTCACATAAGATGACGGTGTTGAATTCAGTGGAAATCAGCTTCCCCATCTTCACATAAAAACTGCACGCATCGCAGCAACAAATAACTACACTAGGTTGAATCATTTTATAATCTCTTGCATTTTCTTCTAATAGGAGAGTGGCCAGTTTTACCACATCTCTGCCTCCGCTTTGGCATTGTAGGCATTTTTCCTGTGGCGGAGGCCCCCGTGAGGCACTTGCCTCTCACAAAACCATAATATTTTTATAGGCTGACTCTTCTATTTTCGTTTTCATCTCTTCTATGGGAGCAGCTCTCTTTACCGCATCCCCTCCTTCACATCAGCATCGTAGGCAGTACGATTTCCTGTGATGGAGGCCTGCACGAGGCACTTTCCTCTCGCAAACCAAAAATTTTTGGCTGGCCTGAGGCAGATATAGTTTATATTAAATCAACTGATTGACCGCACTCAGACCTTCCCTCACGGGGATACATTCCACAATACTCTCTATATAGGTATAGATCGGTTATGTACCGCTGGCGAGATATGGAACCGCACACCATTTTTGTTTTTATGTACACCTTTTAATAAAAGCAGTGAACGAATACCATTGCTTAGCTCTTTTTCTTCTTCTTAGTGAATTATGTCATTGTTGGGGTGCCTCACATTCCTTGAGGTTATCGATTGAGGTCCCAGTAGCATATGCAATCATCAGCGAATAGCCTGATCTCTGAAGAAATGTCCTGGACTATATCTTTTATGCGGACTGAACACAGTAATGGGCCTAGAACGGTTCCTTGAGGTACTCCAGACACAACGTCAGCAATGTTTGATTTGACACCATTGACTACTATGCAGTTTGCGACCTGTTAAGAATGAGTCAATCCAATTTAATATGTTTTTGACACACCATATTTGTGCAATTTAGATTTCAAAAGTTCATTTGGAACAGTATCAAAAGGCTTTTCAAAGTCGAGAATAAAAATGTCCACTTGTTTCCGTTTATCAATGGATGAAGCCCAATCATTGATAACATTAATTAGTTGAGTTTCACAATTGTGAAATTTACGGAAGGCATGTTGTCTGTGAGCTAGGATGCCATTTTGTTCGCAATGGATCATTAAATTAGAACAGATGATGTGTTCCAGCATCTTACAGCAAATGTATGCAAGGGAAACCAGTCTATAGTTACTTGGTAAGGGCTGGTTGCTTTTTTTTTTTTATATATAAAGGACAAATGTTTGCCGATTTCCATTCAGTTTCCTTTGTCTAATGACTGTTGGAAAAATGTGATAGTATGTCTAACAGTTCTGTTGACAGGTCTTTGAGGATTCGCGGACGTATTTCGTCTGGCCCCATGGTCTTCGATGTTTTTAAACCATTTAATAATTTCTTAATTCCATTGTGGGCTGATGGTGATGTTTTCCATTTTGCTTGTTTTAGGAGTTGAGTATGGTATTTCGCTAAATGTTGTTTCGCTGAACACGCTAGTAAATTGGCTGTTAAGTGCTTCGGCTTTGCTGAGGTCAGTAGCTGCGAGAATTCCATTTGTTTTGAGTGGCCGGATTCCTTGTTTGTCAGATTTTTGGTGGGTTTCGAGTCAGCTTTGATGTCACAAAGCAAATTGGTGACAAAGTTGTTGTGCGAATCCAGAACGTCTTTCTTAATTTGCTTTCGCAGAGCTTTCCAACTATCTTTTAGGTATAGGCTGCCAGTCTTTTTGAACTGACTCTCTGTTTTGTTCCTGCACCTAATCAATGCCATGTTGTTTATCTAAAGTAATGATTATTGGGAGCGAGACAGCTTATTAGGTACCTTTTTTCGGGTGGTTTTATTTAGAAAATTCTTAATTAGTTGCCAATTGGTTTTTATATCGCGGCCATTCTCATGACCATTGAAGTACTTCATTCTTGCAAACGCTGATGTATCTTTACGCATAGTGCCATAGTCACCTTTAGAACATTGAAAGACCTGTCTACATGGTTTCTTTTTATCAGAGATAATACAGACGAGGGTGGCTATAATAGCATCATCATCATCATCATCATCATCATCATCATCATCATCTGTTGCGACATTGGAGGCCATGTTTGGCCTATTGCCGATCTATTTTTGTTCCCATTCATGTGGTTGGTTGCGCAATGCGCAGATAATGGTTAAATTTTTTTGTACTGTTCGTAAAAAGGGTTGCTGTGGTATGTGTACAATTTACAATGTACAAATATACATCATTGATCTGGTAGGACAGATCCACCTTATCGATGTGGGAACCTCTGGTTCTTCATGATGTGGCTTGAGGGGCTGGTACGGCAATCCCACCTAGCTCAGCCACTTACAATGAGCATAATTATTTAAATGTACAATATGTACATATATTTACATCGTGTGGGTGGAAAGCCTGACCCTCCTTTCACGCTTGATTGAATGATAGGACAGACACACCTTATCAGTGCACATGTAGCCTCATATTGATGGTAGGACACGCCCATCTGTCCTGGTTTAATATGTGTGGAGATATATACAGTATGTATTATTAATACGTTTCGTAGTAACTGCTACTAAAACATAGGAAAGCAAGAACTCACCTAGCGACCTGTTGGGGCTGGTACTGCTGACTCACATAATTAGCTTACTTAATGGTAGGCCATACCCACCTTAGCAGTACGTTTACATTATTACAATAGTTGTTTATGTGCTTGTCGGACTGGTAGGACAAGCCCACCTGACCCGGCTTGTTGCGGATGAGAGTATTACATTATAGGTTGGCCGTGGACTAGTAATTGAACGTGGACCAGGAACAGCATAACAGTTTTGGCAGGTGGGGTTGACCTGCCTCATTAATACATTTCGTGATTGGTAGGACCAACACACCTTGTCAATTTACTTGGGGGTACTGAGACAGTCACTAAATTTGTGGGTTAGAGAGATGACAGCCTAGATGGTTCTCCGGTATAGGAGATTAAGATAAGCTACAAGATACAAGAAGCTTACTTAATTGACCGGGTAATGTTGTTGTGATTAAATCTAGAATGTTTCCTTCATGGTTTGGGAAAGATACTAGCTGTACCATGCTAAATTCATCTAAGATGTCAATTAAGGCTTGGCCATCTGAATCTGATAAAGAGGCACCAAGTTCCGTGCTGTGTTTTGTTTTCCATTCAATTTTCCTGTGGTTAAAGTCGCAGAGAATGTGGATATTTGGAAGGTGGTTTGCTTTATGTTTTGACTTGATCAGGAGTAGCTGATCTCTTGGTGCATCTAGTTCCCTATACCAACTGCTGATGAAGTGGTCTTTTCTATTTATTGACAATTTTTCCCATACTGTGGGCTCCCAATACATGGTTGGACACTCAGCATGAGTTCTTTTACGTCCCCATGGAACAGACACCCCACAAGACGGGACCGACGGCTTTACGTCCCTCCGAATAACGTGCCATTTGAATGACTCATGGAATGGCGCAGGTTTTTACACCTTGATCACATGCCTGAATGTAGGATCCAACCAAGCTCTTTGGATTTGAATTTCAAGCATGTGCGGCACAACCGTTTTGCCAACCGAGCCAATTAGCCACTGTAATAATGTTTACGCCGTCCATCTCCGTGCCGGTATGGATCGAGCACCCGGACGCGCGACAATATTCATCCCTTTAACGAGTACCCGGATACGCGATTCCGAGTCCAAGATAAGAAACAGATGTCAATATATGTCAGATGCTTTTCTTTGGATACATTTTGCGATAGCATCTCTATATATCGGTATACTTATTCAAGTTAATCTTTCAACTCTCATATTTACTCATTCATTTTAAAATTCCTTTAAATCTTGCGTTCAAATAGTTCAGTGTTTGATAAAAATGTAGAAATCCATGCACAAATCACGATTTCTGTTGGAAACTTGTCTTGGAGTTGCTGCTTGCATTTCCAAGATGGCCGGATGATTGATTAGAGAAAACGAACAAAAAAGATGGATGCTGTAACAAGAAATTGTGATCTGCTCAAGGCATAATCTTGTTTTCTTCACTGACAGATGGCTTCCGAGACAAGCTCAGGTAAAGCAATTTTTATGACTATAAACACTCATTTCCAATGCTTACTGTAACTGCTTGTCTACTTTAAGTATGTTAAACTTAAAGCTAAAGTCTTTGTAAAGACAATGCATCCATATCAGGGATGTTTACATGCACCAATATGTGCTGTAATGGAGGATGGACTGGATGGCCTAACTCCTACTGTCCAGTTTTCACGAAGAGTACATAAGTACATGATTTACTAAGTAGAATTTAAATGTCAAGCTCTGCATTCTGATTGATCTGCCTTCTCCGTTATGACAATCGACAGGTGTAAGTTACCTGTGTGTTATAAGTTACTGCACCGCTGGATATGTCTCCTAACTTGTCCAATTATGTGTTATCTGTATCTATGCGAATATTAGGCACAATCGTAGGCTTGTGCGATTATTGCAAATGCGTGATCACAATCAATTATTTAAGAATAATTGTGATTACTCGATTAATCATCTTGGGTACAAATTACTAAGAAATAACACCAAAATCATGTCAATGACGAAAGCTGCAATGGTGTTTAGAAAAGTGTATTTGCAGGCTAGAACTGGGCGATTTCCTGATAATATCGAGAATACCGCAATATTATCGTTATTGTCTCATTTATAATTACTGTGAATACGTCAGTTGTATTTTTCATAAAATAAAATCACCATAAAACAAATTTACCTAGTCTCTTTCATATGTCTATCATTGTCACATCAATTCATCTGTTTGAATAAACTTACCCTATATCCACCTGTGTCTCATCATTGTGTGCTATCCTCATATTATCTTCATTTAGTGGTTGTATTGAATGTTTCATGATAATAAACATGATAATAAATGCTAAAACATCCAATAATAATTTCTATTTCCGCCAAATGAAAATACGCTGCCATCTTGATGTCAAGCCTCGCTTTCATTTTAGACTGGAAAATACCTTCCGCATTCTCACATGAACTCACATGAATCCTCTTTTGACAGAAGGCATCAAATGGCCTCTGGCGTCAGTTCTGGGCTGCATATACTGGATGGCTGATTCAGTGTAGTTTGTCACCACATTCATGGATTGTTAGCATTTCTTTAAAGAAAGTGGGATGAAAGATTGAATCAAATTCAAAGTTGAATAGCAGTGGGTGTTTACTCCATAGTTGGTCTAATCTGGATTTAAAAGAGTTGATAGAAGGTGCATTGATAATGTGTTCAGGTAGTTTGTTCCATTGGTCTGTGCAGCGCAGTGGAAATGAAAACTTTCTGATATTTAACAGAGCTCTGATTTTCTGAAATTTTAGTCTATGACCTCTTGTAATACTGTTATTGTCAAAAAGATTGATGAGGTTTGATGGAGGTTGATCATATTTGTTGTGAAGTATTTTATATATCTCAATGATATCACCTCGCAGTCTTCTGAATGTGAGAGTTGGTAAGTTGAGTTCTTTTAGTCTTTCGTTGTATGGTAGGTTACGCATTCCTGGGATAAGTTTTGTGAACATTTTCAATCGCATTTATATGTTTTTTGAGGAAAGGCGCCTAGACTACGTTTGCATATTCGATATGAGGCCGGACAAGGGATTTAAAGAGGTGCTTGAATTTGTCTTTATCTATGTAGTTAAACGTGCATCTAATTGGTCCCATGATTTGATTGGCTTTGTTTATTTTTTCATTTGTGTGTTGGTTGAAACTTAATTTTTCATCAATTACGACCTCAATGTCTTTATCGGTGGGGGAATACTCTAGAGTATGGTGGTTAGAGTCCATTGCGTAGACATGGGGAACTGTGGTTCTTGAAGAAATTCTCATACTTTTACATTTGTCTGGATGGAGTTTTAGGAGTGAGTTCAGTCCACGGGCACATAGAGTCTATATCTTGCTGCAGTGTATCGCAATCTGGTTGATTAAGAATTGATTTGAATAGTTTTGTATCGTGAGCAAACAGGAATATTTCTGACTCGCACTTAATTGCATCAGGCAAATCATTTATATACAATATAAAGAGAAGTGGGCCAAGGACTGAGCCTTGCGGTATGCCGCTGGTCACATTTAGTAATTTGGGGTATGTTCCATTAATGACGACTTGTTGCTTCCTCCCGATTAGAAATGATTGGATCCACTTTAATAGTTTTTCGTCAATGCCATATGCGGTTAGTTTTTTAAGAAGACATTTGTGTGGGACTTTATCAAATGCTTTCATAAAGTCAAAGTAGATGACATCGACCATCCCTCCATTATCCAATGCCTCCAACCATTTTTGTAGTACTGTTAAAAGCTGAAGCACAGTAGACCGGCCACTTATAAAGCTAAATTGGTTATCTGACCGCATACAGTTGTCGGTTAGGTGTTTCATAATTGAGTCTTTTACAACTGATTCCATTATTTTGCACACTACTGAAGTGAGACTGATAGGGTGGTAGTTATCAGGCTTTCGTTGTCACCTTTTTTGAAGATAGCAGAGATATTAGCATTAGCCCAACTTTCTGGTATTTTATCTTCTCAACTGCCAGACATTTTCTACAGATTATATCATACATATGGTCAATGTCAATACAACCTTCTAGTTGTTTCGTCCAGTTTATGTTCATTCTGATGACGTCATTGCACTATGTAAACAAATATCGGCTAGCGGCTAATACCAATAGTAATAAGAGTTATGCTTTGAGAACGTTGTTCAAACAAACCTTAGCTTGGATAGGAAAGCACTACTGTAATCCCCCGATCTTTACTCGATCTGTTAAATGATCATGAATGGGTCACAAAGGGTGTCGTCTTGAGTAGAGAAATAGGACTGTCAGTTGGATTAGTGGGTGGAAGTGGGTGGGGACGGAATTAGATCATTAGACGTCCACCGGTAGCTGGCTGGTAATCTGGCGATAATAACCTTCATTCAGAATATTTTATAATTTTTGATTAAAATGGTAGAAATAAGATAAGATAAACGATCGGACTAGCTGAATAGATTGATAAAATATTTTTTGGAAATTGTTTAATCTTATACACTATAATAGCATAAAGTGTCCATTTTAGAATTTTATATTTTGTAGCAAGCCTATGTGGTATAGAATGAAATGTGTTAGCTTCACGCCTTTAGAGGCATTTCGCTTTGATTTAACATATACGTTAAGGGGTGGGGGATACGTTAAGGGGTGGGGATTTACTGAAAATGCAGATCTAGCGCGTGCTCAACTGGCCAGCTATAGATAAGTGACCTGATTATTTGCCAGTGGAAAATAATGAATTCAACTGGACAATAGTCGCTGTTAGTTAGCTATGTTTGCCTAGTCGATCGTGTCTACAGTTTAGACCTATTTCCGTCTTAGCCAATCAGATGTGAGTTTCAAGAATTCCCTTTTGCAAATGGTGAATGTTCATTTTATGACACAAATTCGTTAAATGATTGAATAAAACAGTGAGACCGTCATAAAATATGAAGTTAATGCTTGCTTTATATATCACATGTGACTTTTAGCTCACCGTAATCGATGTTAGTGGTGATCAGTAATATCATAGATGTTCCGTTTGTGGTATGAGGCTGGATTTCTGTAAGGGTTGGGTTTTCGTGGCAATTATTATAACAATTTGAAAAAACATCTTGTCCTAAGGTAAGCCCAATCACCTAGACAATATATATCGTGATACCGCAGTATTTTCCCAGATATCATTACCATCTACCAAAATCCAATATCGCCCAGCTCTATTGTAGGCCAAGAGAAGACTAGTTTTGAAAATTTATAACGTGAATGAGCCAGTTATTCCAGTGATTATACATTTTCAAAAATAGGCTTTTCTTGTCCTTATTTTTATCCCCACGTTTTAAAAAACGTCGGGGATATTGTAATCACCTCCGTCTGTCCGTCCGTCACACTCTCCTCCCAAACCATTGGGTGGAATTAAATCAAATTTGGTATGTGGGTTACCGATATGATTCAGCTTTGCAAGACGATATTTAGATTTGGCTCCGCCCCCAGTGGTGTGTGGCAGGGTCAAACGGTCAAATCAGTTGTAACGCAACTCCTCTGAAATCGTTAGACGGAACTCAACAAAATTTGATATCTGAGTTACCCATATGATTGTGGAGTGCAAGAGGCCATTTAGATTTGGCTCCACCCCCAGGGGTTAGGGGAGCGGTCAAAGTGTCAAATTTTAACATGCGGAAATTGATTGTAACGCATCTCCTCCGAAACCGTTAGACAGAATTCAACCAAATTTGGTCTATGGATTGCTCATATCAATGTGGAGTACATGAGCACATTTACATTTGGCCCCGTCTCTGACACTTTTGGACGGAATTCAACCAAATTTGGTATGTGAGTTACCCATATGATCGCAGAGTGCAATATGACATTTACATTTGGCTCTGCCCCCTGGGGTACATTGTGGTGGTGTGTCAAATGTTCAAAGCGGTGAATGTGGGGATTTGCGATGGCGTGTCATCGACCGATCAATCTAGTTTGCAAATTTATTCACTGGAATGAGCCAGTCATTCCAGTGATTATACATTTCCAAAAATAGTCTTTTTCAATGAGCAAAATGTAAATTTTTGTGAAAATCTGCACTGCTCACTGAATGTATCTCATTAAGAAGTACGTAATTAAAAGTTTGAAAAAAGATTATGCACATGGTTCGTACTGGTCATGGAAATCCTAGAAAGTCATGGATATTTTAAAATTTCAATTCCAGGCGTGGAAAGTCGTGGAAAATCAGCATTTTTTGTCATGGAAAAGTCATGGAAAATGATAATCATGAAAATAAGATAAGTATGTTATCATAGATCAGTGTAAGCTTGCGCAATTATGTGATTAAATTGAAAATCGCGATTATTTTTTAAATCCTGAATTTATATGATTAAAAATGAAATAATCGAATAATCGTCAATAATTCCACCGCATAAAATATTACAAAATCTACCTCGCCAAAAATTTTTGTTATGTCGTGGCGTGCGGGCGGCAGAGTGGTTTCCGGATGATAACTCTGTTACCATTTGTCGGATCGCATTGAAACTTCATAGGGTGGTTGGACTAGGTCCTGGAAAGAAACCTATCGAAATCCAAGATGGCAACCAGCGATTTGTTATCAGGTCTTGGTATTATGCACCGTTTGTTGAGCTGATGTTGTATTAGTGGTAAGGATGATTACCGCATTGGTCAATAATGATAAGGACCATTGCCATCTGTCTATGGCAACAGTTATGGTTGCCTGATGGACCAATGATGCTTGTTGTGTATTAGTTAATATAACATGTTTACAGTTCCTCATCAGCTAGATGTGCACTATGGCCATTGGGTCATTTATTAACCTTTAATGGAAAAATTTAGTCGATATAATTATTATTTTATTATGGAACCTGCAGACAAAGGAAGATTATTTTTGAAAAGTTACCCCTGGAGTGTCTGGCTTCGCTATTGAACCAGTCATTTCAGTGGTAAACTTTAAAAAAAATTGACTTCTTACGGTGTGCAAATTGACAGTTGTTATTACACCACAAAAACATATCTATTACCGTTCAATCACTACTTGCTAAATCAAATATCTGCATTTAGCTATCAGAATAAAATTTTTATGCTCGCTTACATACTCCTTAATGCCAATACCATCACCATGTAGACCCTCAACCAGGCTTCTGGTAGAGGGACCCCCTGCATTAGCCTTACAATAGACTGGCACCAGGCTGTACACACTCCTTGGTGACGCCTGTCACTAAGCACGCTCGCGCATGCGCAGTAGGTCCCAAATGTGAAAACTGATTCATTTTTCTAAATTTAAGTGCCATATATCCAGAATAGATTCTCAAATCAATACCCAGCGGGGTGGCTGAGGCCGGGTCATAGTGATTGAACGGTAAGTATGTTTTTATAGTGGTTAATAAAACTACAGACCAACCCACTAAAGGGGGGTCTGTTGGGTGTTGTTATTACACCACAAAAACATCCATTACCGTTCAATCACTACTTGCTAAACCCGTAGATTTGGTCAGTGTCCCACTACGAAACTTTGGTGGGAGGAGATTTGAGAATCCATAAGCAAGGATAAAAATCAAACAAAAGATAACCAAATGGTGCCAGTCTATTGTAAGGCTAATGCAGGGGGTCCCTCTACCAGAAGCCTGGTTGAGGGTCTACATGGTGATGGTATTGGTATTAGGGAGTATGTAAGCGAGCATAAAAATTTTATTCTGATAGCTAAATGCAGATATTTGATTTAGCAAGTAGTGATTGTACGGTAAGTATGTTTTTATAGTGGTTAATAAAACTACAGACCAACCCACTGAAGGGGGGTCTGTTGGGGGTTCTCAAGACTACGGCAGATGCAGACTTAGCAGCAATATTTGTAATTTAAAAAAAAGATTAATCACTATTGGCTAAATCAAAAATTTAATTAAACTCAGTTTGATGGTTTGAGCATGATTGAACCGGTTTACGATGTGAGATCGGTATATATCGCACAGCTCTACATCAGGGTCGATTGCATATATGGTTACATGAGGTAGTACACTAAGTTGTATCAGACCTAATCACCTAAATGTTTATGGTGTGAGTCACTGGGCATCTGCTGCAGCCATGCATTGATTTATTGGCGGACAGAACGCAGAATCTCTGGATGCCGCAAAAGTACATGTATTTAATTTATTTAAAACAGGTTAATTGAATTTTCCAGGCTGGTATCACAGAATTTCCGTAGCAATCTAATATGGTACTCGCTAACAGTTTTCAGACTTTCACAAATTATTAGACAATAAATTAGCCCACTACCCTTTTTCTGAACTACATCTATTTTAACTAACTGAACCCTACCTAACAGATACAAGAGGATGTTGAATATTTTGAAACTAATTTGCCTGGGAGCTGTTGCTGCCTCGGGCAGTAACAGCTTCCAGTTAAATTTCTTTAAAAATATTCTACATCTGCCTTATATGGATTGCTTTTAATCCAAGATAATAGGATTTCAGGGTTTATTTGATCTCAATAAATACATGGTATAAGTACTAGTTTAATAGTTACATTGTCACATAAATATTTATCTTACGGTGGTCTTCAAAGTTAATTTTAATGATTCTCAACGTAGAAATTATGTTTAAGATTTAATAATATGACTAAGCATTACCCAAATGTTTTACCAATCCTGCTTTCTATTAGCCAGATTTCAATTTCTCCTTCGATCAATACTCACCATTCTGTTACTTCTGATATACAGCTGGCCCTGACAGCGGCTCTAGGATTATAGACTTAGAAAGCTTTACCGACTCCTGGGAACCGGGTACCCGGCTCCCCACTGCCGAGTACCCGTTTACCATAGAGCTCATTCTTGTTTGCATAGCAACAAGTGCAATACATGCTTTTCGCATTAAGGATTTTAGTGTTTTTTAAAAGAATCTAAGTCTTTAATCAGTGATAGTTTGTGTGTTCTGAAAGGATAACTAAGGACTATGGAGAATACCGCCCAAGACAACCAGGTTGTATTGTTCTTTATATCCATAGTTAAAAGACTTAGGTCTCTAAATTTCGTTGTGTCGCATGTTCCAATTTCTAACCCCATAGAATCTGGGACGTGTGCTAGCAACGATATATGCCAGACGATCGCCTTCTTTAAACCCCAACAGGCGATCGGCAGATATGAAAATAGGTGTTTGCTACGGTATTTCTAACACGAATATCGGCTGACGTCGTTCTCCGTAGAATCCGAGCGGGTGACGTCACACCCGGTCGCTCGGATGTTTATGTGAAGAAAATTTTTTTCATTAATTCGCGCATCTTGTTCTGGGTGCTGCGTACTAAAAAATGGTACCGGAAACTTTAGAATGATCAAGTTTACGTGCGATCACGATCGGTTTGCAATGATCGGTGGTTTCAAAATTCTTGAGTAGATGCGTGGTCTGCGGTTTTACCGTGTGAGACAGCAGTTGTTATACATTTTGTTGTTTTCTTCACATATCGTGCTGCGTTCGTTAGGAGTATAATTTATATTGATTAGTAAATATACCCTGAATGCTATGCGATATGATTCCTGGAGCCGTTACACATCCTGTAGGATCTATTATGGGTGTGTTGTGCCCGCCGCGTTCTTGTCGTCATAATCAATGCGATCGTTGTTGTAACGTGGCGGGGTGGGGTGCGGGAGGTTACGGTTAATTTATGAGTCAAAATATTTGAAAATTAATTGTCTGCCTTCCATCCGTGTCTCGTTCCGCTTGTTTATTGTAGGTTTGTGCTTATTTTATAGGCCAAGCCAGCCCCGCCATCATGTGACGACTGCCATAAGTTTGTCCGTGTAATGTTCAAGGACCATGTCTGTTTTAGGTGTGCCCTGTGTAATA
Source organism: Chaetoderma sp. LZ-2023a (assembly GCA_034401795.1). Lineage (NCBI taxonomy): Eukaryota > Metazoa > Mollusca > Caudofoveata > Chaetodermatida > Chaetodermatidae > Chaetoderma > Chaetoderma sp. LZ-2023a. The sequence continues at coordinate 2,675,370 of CM067371.1, forward strand.
TAGATCATAGGTGTAATGTTTGTGCAGTGTGGTCCGTCGAAACGATGGTTAAGTTCCTTGCCCAGAAGGACTTGGCTGGGTCTGACGCGGGGTCAGGCGGTCCGAGAGGAAATCGTGGAGCGCCCGGTTCGGCCGGTGGGGGTGCTCCACGTCCCCAGCTGGAGGTGGCGGAGATGGCACCGCCGGCGTGGTTTGGTCTGGCTATGCAGGGTTTTCTGCATAGCGTTCTGCCCACGCTGGTGTCGTCCCTGCTACCAAAGGTTGGGGGGCAGTTTCTCCCCATGCCTGGTACGGATCCTGTCTTCGGACAGGATTCTGGACTGGTTACCGAGGGGGCCGTCTCGTACGGCCCCCTGGCGGGTCCGTCTGGCTTCGGCCAGACGGGTTCTGTCTCTCTGCGGCCACCTCCGGGTGGTCCAGTAGCGGTGGCCGGTCCGTCAGGTGTGGGAGCCGTCCGCCAGGACGGCTCCACGGTTTATTCGTCTAGTGACGGCTCTTCGGAGTCTGAAGACGATGAGGCCGAGGAGGAGAGGTTGCTGCGGCCCGTGAAGCCGCAGGTGGAGAATATGGAGGTTGATTCCGTCCTGGACGGAACCGGCCTCCATTTGTCTGGTTTGGCGCAAGCCAGGTCAGCGGCTCCGCCTGCGGCTGAGGCCAATCCGTTACCGTGCACCGGTTCCGCGCGGCTTGGTTTGTCACCAGCCGTCAGGGGAACCGGTGTGCCGGGCCAGGCGTGGTACTCACCTATCTCGCCTGGTCCGGCAGCCGGACATGGGGTGCCGTTGGCGCCCGTGGCCGGCTATGGTTCCGCGACGGTTACGGGTCCGTACGGTTTTCCGTGCGGACCTACCCCATGGACCGGAGTGTTTCATGGGGTGGCGGCGGAACCATGTGGTAGCGGAGTGCCTGGCGTGTCAGCCGTGGCTCCTGGCCGGGAGGCCATGGCTGGCAGACCCGTAAGCATGTCAACGGGTGACGTGTTTGCGGGGGTATCTTCTTCGGAGTTAGATTGGTCTGATGCTCTGGCGTGGCTAGCCAGAGTTGACCCGTCTGTGGTTTCGGCCACGGCCGATGAAGATGCGCCCCGTCCGTCGGTTGCGTCGATTAGGACGGGGATTTTGCCCGCGGCCCGGATCCAGTCAGTGGGACTGGATCCACGGTTCATTGATTTGTTGGATGCTATTTATAGTAAACAACTAATGACCAAGGGTCAGCTCCCTGCGGCCTCCAGGGAGGTGCGGGCAAGGTGCCGTATTCCGCGGGGTGAATACGACAGGTATGGTGTAGTCCCGTCGGTCACGGAGGATGACCGATGGGTACTGGGCGTCCAGAGTGCCGGGTCGGGTGGTCCCGGTCCGGCACTAGTGGATAAGGCCCAGGTACACCAGGAAGAAGTCCTGGCCCTATGCGATGAGGGTGTGAGGGCAGCCATGAGCGCTGTCAATCACTCCTATCGTCTACTTCAGTCGGTGTGGGCTGAAGCGGGGGCAGGCCACCCTGTGCCACCTGTGGCGCTATCGTGCGTTAATGACGGCTTGGTGCTGTCAATGGACGCATTGGCAAGGGTGCAAGCGCGTGTGACGAAGTCCAGGAGGCAAATGGTCATTGACCATATGCGTCCGGCTACGGCAGTCAGGGAGCGTCTTCTTGGGACGCCCCTGACAGGGCCTAGCATCTTTGGTGGCCAAGCGCGGGCCATCTTAGAGGACACCGCCAGTATTGCGCAGAATCGGTTAGCGGTAAATCTCCAGCTAGAGCTGGTGCGGCAAGCGCACGCACTAGGGGCTGTGGGCAAGCCGCTAACCGGACAGCCTTCAAAGAAACAGAAAAAGCATAAGGGCAAGGCGAAAGCCAGGCCTATTGCGACGTCTGTTTCGGCTGGGTTCTCGGAGCCGCCGCCGGCGAAGAAACCCAGGAAGGCTGTAGAGGCGCCTACCCTCCCCAATGTTGCTCCTGACCGCCCTAGAGGTGGTAAGGGGAAGGGTAAGGGTAAGGCCTCAAAGGGCGGACAGAAGGGGCCGAAGCGTACCTGAGGGTACGCAAGCTCCCTTCATATCCGCCTGGACCGCACCTGTGCGACAGGAACAGCGGTGCCAGTTATACCCGTCGTACCTAGAACGAAATGGTTCTCACTCTCTCTCGTTAAGAAAGGGGGGGGGGGGGGTGGCGGACTGCGAGCCGGACAACCCCGTTAGACGTCGAGGCGTCTATGGTGGGTGGAAGGCTCATGCGTTTCGTCGAGGTTTGGCGAGGTGTGACGTCAGACAGTCTGGTCCTGGGATGGTTATCCCAGGGTTACATGCCGGAGTGGTGGGACTTTCCGCCACAAAATCTGTCTTTGGCACCAGTCTGGACACCCGTACCAAGGGAGCCAGACAAGTTAGAAGCCGTTCAAAAGGAAGTGTCGGGTTTGCTTCTGAAGGGAGCAATAAAACCAGCAAACCGGAACACTCCAGGCTTCTATTCAAACATGTTCCTTGTCCCCAAGAGCACGGGGGGATGGAGACCCATACTCAATCTCAGGCCATTAAATTGGTTTATCCATACGCCTCGGTTCCAGATGGAAACACCGAGGTCGGTAATGGCGGGATTGAGGAAAGGAATGTGGTGTGTATCGATCGATCTGAAAGATGCATATTTCCACATTCCGATCAATCGGAGTTGGCACAGGTTTCTGAGATTTGCGTTTCAGAATCAAGTATGGGAGTTTACAGTTCTCCCGTTTGGCCTGTCGACAGCTCCGAGGGTTTTCACAAGAGTGGTCCTTGCGGTGACAGCGTTTCTCAGAAAAGAGAACGTGGCGCTACACACCTACATAGACGACTGGCTGCTCAAGGCAGACTCGGCAGCCAGGTTGAACGTGGATACTGCTCTGACTCTGAAGTTACTTTCAGATCTAGGCTGGATAGTCAACGAGGAGAAATCTGAGTTGACACCCACTCAACATTTCGTTTATTTGGGGATGCGATTCGACCGCGAGGAGGGCAGGGTTTACCCGTCAGAGCCCAGAGTGGTGTCTCTGTTAGCCATCCTCGGGAGTTTTCGAGTGGGAAACCACATTCAGGCAAGGCGGTTCCTTCAGATGCTGGGCATGATGGTCTCCATGGAGCAGGTTATCCCGTACGCTGCTCTAATGCGAAGACCTATCCAGTTGTATCTGATGTCTCTGTGGAAACAGAGAACAGAACCCCTGTCAAAACTGGTGCCAGTTTTGGAGCCGATAATATCGCATCTTCTATGGTGGAAACAGCGTCAGAATCTCCTAATAGGGGTTTCGCTGCACCTACCCCACCCCCAGCTGTCCGTTTACACGGATGCATCGCTGGAAGGGTGGGGTGCCTGCCTGGGAGAACACCAGGTCTCGGGCACATGGACTCTCCCGGAGAGTCAGCTGCATATCAATCTGTTGGAAATGATGGCAGTGGAACTGGCGTTGGAAGAGTTCCTTCCGATGATCAGGGGCAAGGTGATATTGATACGGTCGGACAATTCGACAGTAGTATCATATATAAATCGCCAAGGAGGGACCAGGTCGCCCACCCTGTGCATCAGGGTGTGGCACTTGATTCAATGGTGCAGGAATTACTCGGTTGTTTTGAAAGCAGCTCATATTCCTGGCCGATTGAACATTCTGGCGGATGCTTTGTCTCGCAGACAGAGAATCCTGCCAACAGAATGGTCCCTCAACCCTCCAGTTCTACGACGGATCTTCGAGCATTGGGGCAAACCCAACGTGGACTTGTTCGCCACAAAGGAAAATGCTCAAATCATGACATATGTCTCGCCGATTCCAGATCCAAATGCCGTCGATACAGACGCTCTGGCGATAAGCTGGAGAGGGATGCACGCTTACGCGTGTCCACCCACCATTCTTCTACCGAAGGTATTGGTGAAGGTCAGGGAGGAACCGTGTCTGGTCCTGCTAATAGCGCCATATTGGCCGAGCAGGGCGTGGTTCACGGATCTTCTAGATCTGCTGGTGGAAAATCCTGTGCAGTTGCCCGAGATTCCGAACATAATCTCCCAGGCCAAGGGACGCTTCCTACACGAGCGTCCCGAAATGTTCAAATTGACTGCGTGGATGTTGTCAAACAACGTTCCACGTCGGAAGGCTTTTCTCGACAGGCTGCTGATTTCATCGCGGCTGCGAGAAGGAGGTCAACCTTCAAGTCATATAACAACAAGGTTAACAGATTTGCAGACTGGTGTGAAGAAAAGGGTATTGATACCTTTCAATCCACTATTCAGCAAATAGCAGACTTTCTCTGTGAGCTGTTCTTTACAGGACTAGCTCCCGTCACAATTGCTGGATACAAGTCAGCTTTGGCATCAGTTATCCCTTGTCTAGCCAACAGGGATAGTCCAGAGGTGGCCCAGTTAAACGTGATGTTGAAGGGAATGAGCAATCTCCGCCCGAGACAACCGGTAGTCATTCCAGCCTGGAGTCTATCTTTAGTGCTTAATGTACTGGCCAAGCACCCATTCGAACCGTTGCGTTCGGCTAGTCTAAAGCATTTGACTCTAGAGGCGGTCTTTCTATTGGCAGCTTCCTCAGCTAGAAGGCGCAGTGAGATCCATGCGCTTTCGGCAGAGAGGAACCGATTTATTGTTTCTGGAGAAGGTCTGCGTCTTCTGCCAAGAGCAGAATTTATGTCAAAGAACCAATCTTTGAGATATCCCGGCAAACCGATCATTATACCGAAGTTAACCAGGTTTGATCGTGATGCCAGTGTCTGGTGCCCGGTCCGTGCTTTGACTAAGTACAAGAAACGGACTGACTCGTTACGGTCGAACGATAGACATCTGTGGATCTGCCATAAAAAGCCTTATGGCGCCGCATCCATGGATACTATCTCTCGTTGGGTGGGCGAATGCATTCAGACTACTCATGAGATGGCGACTGGGCACCAGGTGCAGGGCGTAAGGGCACACGATGTTAGAGGAATAGCCGCCTCGACCGCCCTTTACAATGGTGTTCCGTTAGAGGACATCATGGCCGTTGCACAATGGCACTGTGAGTCCTCATTTACGGATTACTATATGAGGGATGTGTCAGACTCAGCCAATCCACTCGCTTTAGCTGTTTTGAAACGATAGTTAGTGACCACACTGCTTTTCCCCTTTTTTCACTTTGGTAAGAAAAGAACCTAAAGCAGGCATGGTCAAGCGAGAGGATGTCAACCAGATTGTGTCACTGATGGCTGAACCGGTGTATGGTTGTAGGCGGTACGTCTGAAGTCCTGTTATCATAAGGTAATTCAACAAGTGAGAGTTTTTTGTATTATGTATATGTATCATGTTCATTCATCTTATATATTCATGCTCATTCCCAGGCTAATACAAGCGATATGCAGGGAGTAGTTAACCCTCTTGGCATATTGGTGTTTCAGGCGAGATACATGTTCGTTAGTTCTCTCCCTTTTCTTAGGAGGAAAAAGGGGGTGGGGGCTGTGACGCGAATGTGATTCGGTTCCGTGAACTTGACGGTCCTTTTAGGTCTCCGTTAGTCAAGTTTGAAGTCTAAAATCTTTCTCCAAGGGGCAAAATTAGCATGTATGGCTTGCCCCTTCCCACCAGGTTACTGATCAAATCTGGTGTATATCAGAAGTAACAGAATGGTGAGTATTGATCGAAGGAGAATGCAGGAAATGTCAATTTCCCTTTCTCCGAGATCTAACAATACTCACCATTCTGTTACGGACCCAGCCTCCCAGCCCCACGGAGGCAAGCCATAGTTTTCTCTTGTTTGGTGGCTATGCAAACAATATGAGCACTATGGTAAACGGGTACTCGGCAGTGGGGAGCCGGGTACCCGGTTCCCAGGAGTCGGTAAAGCTTTCTAAGTCTATAATCCTAGAGCCGCTGTCAGGGCCAGCTGTATATCAGAAGTAACAGAATGGTGAGTATTGTTAGATCTCGGAGAAAGGGAAATTGACATTTCCTGCAATCTCCGACCGAGACAACCGGTAGTCATTCCAGCCTGGAGTCTATCTTTAGTGCTTAATATACTGGCCAAGCACCCTTTCGAACCGTTGCGTTCGGCTAGTCTAAAGCATTTGACTCTAAAGGCGGTCTTTCTATTGGCAGCTTCCTCAGCTAGAAGGCGCAGTGTGATCCATGCACTTTCAGCAGAGAGGAACCGATTTATTGTCTCCAGAGAGGGTCTGCGTCTACTGCCAAGAGCAGAGTTTATGTCAAAGATTCGATCTTTGAGATATCCCGGCAAACCGATCGTTATACCGAAACTAAGTAGGTTGGATCGTGATGCCAGTATCTGGTGCCCAGTCCGTGCTTTGACTAAGTACAAAACGGACAGACTCATTACGGTCGAATGATAGACATCTGTGGATCTGCCATATGGCGCCGCATCTGTGGATTCTATCTCTTGTTGGGTAGACGAATGCATTCAGACTACCCGTGAGATTACGACTGGGCACCAAGCGCAAGGGCACGATGTTAGAGGAATAGCCGCCTCTTCCGCCCTTTACAATGGTGTTCCGGTTAAGGACATCATGGCTGTCGCACAAGGGCACTGTGAGTCCTCTTTCACGGATTACTATATGAGGGATGTGTCAGACTTCGCCATTCCACTCGCTTTAGCTGTTTTGAGACGATAGCTATATGACGGCACTGCTCTTCTTCCTTTTTTGGCATTTGTAAGAGAGAATTAAGAAGCAGACATGGTCGAGCGAGAGGATATCAACCAGTTGTGTCACTGATGGCCGGACAAGTGAATGGTTGGAGGCTCCAGGTCTGAATTCCAAATATCATGAGGTAATTCACGATTGAGAGTGTTTTGTATTATGTCTATATATCATGATCATTCATCTTATATATTCATGCTCATTCCCAGGCTAATATATGCAAAGAGCAGTTAACCCTCTTGGCATATTTGTGTTTCAGGCGAGGTACATGTTCGTGAGTTCTCTCCCTTTTCTTAGAAGAAAAAGGGGGGGGGGCAGTGACGCGAATGTGATTCGGTTCTGATAACTTGACGGTCCTTTTTGGTCTCTGTTAGGCAAGTTGTTAAGTCTAAATCTTTCTCTAAGGGGCAAAAGTAGCATTTATGGCTTGCCCCTTCCCACCAGGTTACTGATCGAATCTGGTGTATATCAGAAGTAACAGAATGGTGAGTATTGATCGAAGGAGAATGCAGGAAATTTCAATTTCCCTTTCTCCGAGATCTAACAATACTCACCATTCTGTTACGGACCCAGCCTCCCAGCCCCACGGAGGCAAGCCATGGATTTCTCTTGTTTGGTGGCTATGCAAACAATATGAGCTCTATGGTAGACGGGTACTCGGCAGTTGGGAGCCGAGTACCAGGTTCCAAGGAGTCGGTAAAGCTTTCTAAGTCTATAGTGCTAGAGCCAGCTGTCAAGGCCAGCTGTATATCAGAAGTAACAGAATGGTGAGTATTGTTAGATCTCGGAGAAAGGGAAATTGAAATTTCCTGCAATCTAATACATCTAATTGAGGGATGTGATCTGTCACTCAACTATCTGACATAACAATCAAATCAATTACGTCACTAGTGAGCTGATGTCATGGACATTATGAGGTACCTCCGTCATGAACATTGAACAGTCTGTCAATTGTACAAATTGTATGTCTGATGGATAAATTTATAATTTAATAAACATTCTGTTGAATATTTTGGAGCTAATTTGTGGTGGCGCTGTCGGTGCCATTGGCAGAAACGGCCCCCTGTCAAATTAGTTTCAAAATATTCAACAGCTTTCCTGTATAGTTACCTTGTAATTTGCATTCTGGTAATTCAGGATTCAGAGTATATGAATCGATTCCAGCACAATTACACAGTATGCAGGCTTGGCTAGAACAGGATCCCGCCGTTGTATCTGTATTTGGTTTAATGACATGCTGTGGCATGGGTGGGGGTCCATTTTTTATATATCATGTATCTCAATCTGATGTATGAAGGCTTGACTTCAGACTCATTGTATCGAGTCAGGCATTATGTACATTTCTCAAGGGCATCATGACCACTGTAGAATCCGTTTTTTGCTGGCTTGCATGTTCCGTGAGTGTTAAACGGTTTAAAACCTCATGAAACATCTCTTTAATTGAGGCATCCAGTTTCTCAGTCAATCATATGATGTCATAATGAACTATGTGACGTGTAGGCTGACGTCATTATCAATTACGTCATGAATGATGGAGCTAAGTTCATCACAAATGGTTAATTGATGACGGACTAAGGATTGTTGTGCGAATTGTATGTCTACTTTTTAATAAACATTCTGTTGAATACTTTGAAATTAATTTGACTGGGCGCTGTTGCTGCCATTAGTTTCAATATATTCAACAGCTTACACATCGCTTACCTGTAATAGTTTTCTATCAACTGAGATTCAGAGAGTGGATGGGTCGATCGATCCCAGCACATGCAAAGCATGGGTGGAACTTAGCTAGAGATGGGCAGGGCTTAGCTGAAACTGGATTCCCACCATTAATGACTGTGTTTGAGATACCACTCGTTGCTGCTCCATATCCGGAAATCTTGCAGGGCACAAAAGTTTGAGCCAAATCAGAGCAGAAGTTTTTGAGATACTGCCCTTAATACGCCCTTGTTACTTAATGTCCATTTGATGTTCATTGATGTGGGTGGATAGGTTCCTATTCGTAATTGGTTTGGGCATGAAATCCATAATTGGTTTTTGTACAATAGTATAATTGAGCAATTAATTAACCCTTTAATGGTCAGATTTGGTCAAGAGAGAATACAATCTTTGTCTCGTCTGCGAAGCAGAAAGTGAGACACATGTGTCACCTTTCCGACGTGTAGCAAAACTTCTGAGCTTATATTTCAGGATCAGTTAATCCTGTTGTAAATAAACTTGACTATGTGGTTGCATGTACTGTTAGGAAACAGCATGATGATGCTGAGGTCACAAGGTCAAAGATCAAGGGCACTGTGACTTAGATACAAAACTGTTTTTTCAATGTAAATTTTTACGTTTAGCAAAACTTCTCGACTTATCTTTCAGGATTGGTTAATCCTATTGGAACCAGGATTTCTCATTATGGTCCTTTTGAGGGTATAGACCCCACAATGTAACTGGGGACCTCCAAAAGTTGTGGTAGCAGGTCCCATTGGACCCGAGAAAATCTCGCATGATTGTTAAATATTAATTAGTTCTATAGGTTTTTTCACAAACATACCCACAAAATCTAGCATGGCACCCACATAATTCATATCTGTGCATCCATGGTACACTCTAATTTTAGCATAGAATGAGAAAAACTGCATTGGAAACCCAAATTTCAGTTTGTGTCCCCCAGATTTCAGGTTTGGGCTCGCTGGAAGCTCCACAATTTAGATGCCATGAGAAATGCTGATTGGAACTAAACTTGGATACATTGTTACCAATAATATTAGGAAGCAGCATGCTGAGACGGAAGTCACAACATCGAAGCTCAAGGTCGTTCTGATCTCTACATAACTTTGTTATTTTTAGCCCACCTGGCCTGAAAGACCTAGTGAGCTTATGCCATGGTGGCCGTCTGTCCGTCAAATCGTGTCTTCTTAACGTTTTGACCGATTTCAACCAAATTTGGCTGGAAGGATTCTAAGCTGCTACCCGCCAGACTTTTTTTCATAATTTTGATTGATCAATTTTTTTGAGTGAAAATACTAGATTTTATGAAAAATCTATCGCAAATGGTCAAAATGCTCCTCCTCCTTAGCTACTTGACATATTTCAACCAAATTTGACTAGATGCATTCTATGGTAGTAGGCTCTAGAACATCTTTTCAGAATTTTGATTTATCAATTTTTTTTGTGAAAATATGATATTTTATGGAAAACCTACCGGAAATGGTCAAAATGCTACTCCTTAGGTACTTGCCATATTTCGACCAAATATGACTAGATGGGTTCTATGGTGGTAGGGTCTAGATCGTCTTTTCAGAATTTTGATTGATCAAGTTTTTGTGGGAAAATCTGAGATTTTATGAAAAATCAACCGGAAATGGTCATATTTCAACCAAATTTGACTGGATGCATTCTATGATGGTAGGCTCTAGAACTCCTATTCATGATTTTGATTGGTCAGTTTTTCCGGTGGTCATCTGTTTTAATGTAAAGAATCATGTATATTTAAATGCAAATGTTTCAAATGTTAATTGTCCAGGTGAGCATGACAGGCCCTTGGGCCTCTTGTTTAATGTTAAGGCTTTATTCTTAGCAAATCTTATCATGTTATATTTTGGTAATGCTTAACCCTAATGGAACACAAGTTGGGTACATGGTTGCTTAAACCAAGAGAATACAGGATGGTGACATGGAGATTACCAGTTTAAACAAGGGCCATAACTTTAGTCTATTAAGACTAAGCTATTGAACCCTTTGGTTAAAGTACATTTGTTTTGTCAATTGTAGATGGAATTAAAACAACTTTAGCAGATATGTTCCTTTAGGCAATGGACTTCTTATCTTGAATGCTCTTTTACAATAATATGATACACGATGACCATGGCACATAAGACGTGCCAAATTAATATCGTGAAGTGCAGTAAAAATGAACCTCTTATCTCAAAACTTCTTTTCAAACTTTATTCCGAACAACGACCATGCAACATAAGACGTATAACATTTCTATTGTAATATATCGAAAAAATTAACCTTATCACGACCATTCTGTTTAGAATTTAATACGAAACGATGACTCAGATAACTAGATTAGCCTTTGTAAACATAGATACCGTATATATGTTGCACATTTCAAGGTAATTGAGCTGGAAGGCCCCTATAGGACTAGGCTTCAGAGATTTTGTACAGAATTTTGAAGGGTCAATTTTTTCGATGGCGAAAGGTGAGAAATCGTTTAAAATGCTACGCATATAATTAACTAGTTGGGCGATTTCAACCAGACTTGGCTGGAATGGTACTAGGCTGGTAGCTTTCAGAACTTATATACAGAATTTTGACTGGCAAATTTTTTTTTTTGGGGGGGGGGCCCCCATCTTGGATTTTCGGAACATTTCTGCAAATCAGTTAAAAGCCTACTGCTCATTAACCACTTGGCTGATTTCAAGCAAACTTGGTTGGAACACCCTGGATGGTTATGCTTCAGAATCTGTATACAGAATTTTGATTGGTCAATTTTTTCGTTGGCCCTATTGAATTTTCCTAAAAATCAATCGTTTAAAATGCTACTCCTTGGGCAATTTCTACCAGACTTGACTGGAAGGATACTAGGTTGTTAGGTTTCAGAACTTGTATACAGAATTTTGATTGGTCAATTCTTCCGGCGGCCATCTTGGATTTTTTTTAATTTCAGGAAATTAGTCAAAAGGCTACTCATTAACCGCTTGAACGTCTTGCAGCTAACTTGGCTGGAAGGACCCTAGAGTGGTGTGCTTCAGAGCTTGTATACAGAATTTGGATTGATCAATTTGTTCGCTGGCCATCTTGATTAACTAAAATGCTTGGGTAATTTCAATCAGATCTGGCTGGAAGGACCCTATGGTGGACATCTTGGATTATTTGAAAATTTCAGGAAATCAGTTAAACAGCTACTCCTCATTAACCGCTTGAACGATTTCAAGCAAACTCTGCTGGAAGGACCCCGGACATGCTAGAGCGGTGGGCTTGTATACAGAATTTTAATTGATCATTTTGTTCAGCGCCCATCTTAAATTTCTGAAAGAATGGCTGGAAGTCATTTAAAACACTACTCATTAACTGCTTGTCCGATTTCAACCGAACTCAGCTGGAAGGACTCTAGGCTAGTACGCGTCAGAACTTGTACAATGTATATAGAATTTTGACTGCTTTCAATTTCTTTAAAGGTGGCCATCTTGGATTTTCTGAAAAATGGGAATTCGTTTAAAACGCTACTCATTAACATAATTACTAGCTAGGGCAATTTCAACCAAGAGGATTCTATAGTGGTACCCTCTAGAAAATCTAGTCAGAATTTTGATAGGTCAACATTATGGCAGCCATGATCTTTGATTTTCTGAAAATTTCCCGAGCCCATATTTAAAAAAAAGTAATCAATGGCCCGATGATCAACAAAACTTGGGTGGAATGATCCTATGACAGTAGGCTTCAACATATCAAAGAAGAATCTTGATTTGTCAATTTGTTTGGTGGCCATCTTGGATTTTCCGAAAATTATCAATGTCTATGTGTAAATGATTCAAATGCTAATGTTAAAGATCACCAAACCAACTACAGTCAGAGGATCAAATATTCCAAGTATATTGGACCTAATGTTAACCAATGATGATGGCCTCACGACAGATATTGATTATTACTCGCCTATTGGTAAAAGTGATCATGCAGTTATCAATTTTAATATAACATATAATCACCAAGATTATAGTACAACTGAAACAAGATTTAATTAAGAAAAAGGAAACTATAAGAATTTGAGTAAATGAATGCAATAGATTGGATAAATTTACTGATATGACTGGAGAGAAAATCTGGAGATGAGATGCTGGCTGTGTTCATTGAAGTATTGCAGAAAGCACAAGAGAGATATATGCCACGGTGCAGAATCAGACTTACTGGACAGAGGATATCGAAGCCGCCTGTCCTGCCAGAGGTCTGGAAAGATATCAAAAGTAAGAGCTGCATGGAACAAGCTTATGAGAACATGCAGCGAGCTGGATAGATTCCAGTACACGAGAGCTCGGACCAAAGCATAAAATCTGTACGTAAGGAAGGCCAAAAGAAACAAAGAGAAAGAAATAGCAAGAAATGCCAAGGCAAACCCGAAGATATTTTGGAAACACGCAAATTCAAGACGAAAGTGCAAGACTGGGATATCTGAACTGGCTGCTGACAGAAACTGAGTGAAAGTGTTAAGTGGCAGGCACGCGTACAGAAAAGGCTACGGTACTAGCAGAATTTTTTACCAGTGTTTTTACAAATGGGCCCGTAGGTGAGTTTCCTCTGTTCGAGGAGAGGGTGTATTCATAAAAATCTAACGATAAGGACTTTGATCCAAAAGAAGTGGACATGTAACTTAAATTGCACCAAGTCATAAGGAGCAGATGGTATGTACCCAGGAGTGCTATTTGAAGTGCGGGAGGAAAGGTACACCACACTGACAATCATATTCAATACCTCATTTAAATCCACTGTCCCGGCGGAATGGAAAGTTGCCAATATCACACCAATATACAAGAAAGGGGAGATGCAGTGCCCTGGAAATTATCGACCGGTGACCCTGACCATCGTTGTATGCAACGAATTCGAAAAACTCATTCGAATAGAACATCTGGACAAACACAGTCTCCTTAGTAAGCAACAATATGGAATCGTAAGTGGGAGATCTACCTCTCTTCAGCTGATTAATGTTCTGGATGAGTGGACAGAAATATTGGATAAATGTTGTCTATATAGACTTCATGAAAGCATTTGACACCGTAGCACATCAGAGACTGATAACAACGATGAAAGGATATGGTGTGACTGAGCAGATGTGCTCCTGGGTTGAAGATTTTTTAAGGAGCCGAAAGCAGGGTGTGTCTGTAAACACATCATGCTCCAAATGGTAAGTGACAAGTGGAGCCCCACAAGGAAGTCTCATAGGCCCTGTATTGTTTGTGATCTTTATAAACAATCTACCAGAATGTGTACAGTCAGAAGCTTACCTGTATACAGACGACAGAAAGGTAGATAAAAGAGATTAACAGCGATCAAGATGCTGCCGCCTTACAAGAAGTTTTGGATGTCCTTCACGAGTGGCCAGAGAAATGGTGATTGTGTTTCCACCCTGAGAAGTGTAAAGTCCTAGAAGTGGGAGTTCCCAGGAATACTGGGTTAGACAAGAAATACAATCTGTGATGCAGCAAACCTGGAAACTGTCAATAGTGAAAAGGACATTTGAATAATTGTAGACCGACAACTGAGCATTAGGTGAACAAGACTGTGTGAATTATGGTGTCTATTCCTCAAACCTTTACTTACTTGTATGAGGACAGCTTTACTCTACTTTATAAGGCACTCGTGAGATCCGAAGTTGAAGTGTGTGGTCACCATACAAGAAATGTGATATAGGTATTGTGGGAAAGGTCTAGAGAAGGGCCACAAGGTGTGTACCATTAATAAGAGAGTTTAGCTACACAGAGAGACTAAACCAACTGCAACTACCAACCTTAAAGTACAGATGGCTTCGAGGGGACATCTGACATTGAAACATATACATGTAAGACAATGAAAGGGATATATGACTGGTGGGTCACTGAAAACTTCATTACACACACCACTGCTGACACAAGAGGGCACAATTATAAAATTTATAACAATCACACTAGACTTGACATTAGGAAATACTCCTGTGTGAATCGTGTCACCGATATATGGAACAATCTTCCACATGATGTAATAAACGCACCAAGCTTAAAGTGCGAAATGAAATATGACTACAATGCAGATTACACTTTCTAATCAAGAGCAACACCAATATGACATGTATGAGTATTCAGAGTTGAGAAAGGATTTGGTGTGACCAGTACATTTTCTAAGCTTCGTCAATCATCCAGATATTGTATTTCATTTGAAATGTATTGTAATGGGCAACAAATAATTACATGTAAGGTAGATATTGCTGCTGGACCAATTGGATTGGGCATGGAACCTTGCCAGTCCACATTGTGATAGCATAGTCGTAAGGATTGGGTGCGGTAACTGTGCCAATCTGTCTGTTCAGTTGTGTATATTTTAATATATAATTGCTGTAATGGCCAATAGATATAAATTAATATGTAGCCCTGTATTATCATAAAGTACACCTATAGAAAGTGATGTAGATATCCACATGTAGGTGGGGAAATTTTTTTATATTTAATAATGGCAATTAAGCTTAATGTAATCAATGGTTTTCATGTTTAAAAATTTTTTTAAAATACATATGCATGCATATATAATCTACACATTAAAGGTACATATTGACAGCAGCGGAGGAGAAAGATGACACCTTCACGCTGTTCTCCTCCGTAAGTACCAACTTTGTCTGGAAACTAAGTTATCAAGGATTGCGGGCTGACATCCGCATACAGAGGCAACTCTGATTATGTCTACCCTTCTTCAGACAAGAAACTGTGCTCGACGTCCTCGGACAACGCAATCTTCCCAGGAGCTTACTATACTTACGTGGAATGTACATGGTCTGAGTGCAACATCAAAGAGGCAAACCTTAGGTGCAGAATGTGAACACTATAACATCGATATTGCATGCATTCAAGAGACTAAAGTAGCTAAACACTCAGAGCAGCAACTACAGACGGGCCTTTAGCTAGTACTCATGGAGCAAAAACAGGCCACATACTGGGGCTTAGGCTTCATAATCGGACCAAGGGTCTTGGATCATGTCATTAGTTATGGATACGTCAGTGATCGCGTTGCATTCATCGACCTGGCTATACATACGCGAAAACACACCACCACTAAGTGTCGAATTGTCAATGCATACGGCCCAACTACCGAAAAGCCACAGAGAATCCAGCAATATTAGAGTCCTATGCAGAACTGAACTCCGCCATTACTATCCCAGCTAGATGGCAACTGTTCGTGTGTGGAGAATTTGACTCCAAGCTGGGTAAACTCGGAATTGCGGACAAAAGTTCAGGAGTTGGCTTATGCATGGGATCTTATGGAGAGGACACGCACAACAGCAATGGAGATTCCTTAGTTCCAATGGCCTATTTGTCACAAATAGGGCTTTCAAACACCCATGCTGTCACCGGACAACATGGACTGGACACATTACTGATCACAAAGCCCCAAAAGATTCTAAGGCTACACCAGCTGTCTTCAACCAAAGAGACTTCATACTATGCAAGACAGAAGCAAAACCCTTACTCCAAAACGCTCGCTCGTATGGAGGCACAGACCTCAATTCTGACCATAAGCTACTCATTACATGCCTTCAGATGAATGTTCTCTACCTAATATGTAAACACCATACCAGGCAAGAGGGTAGAGTCACCTACAACCTACCCAAGCTCATCAGCGACACTGACACTTAAATGTCATACAAAAAAGCCCTCAGGGAGCAGATAGCTAACATCGATGTCAGCTCCGATCCAGACGAAGCCCTAACCAAAATACTGAAATCTGGAATCATCCGCTAACAGCACCATAGGTGTTCTTAAAAACAACCAAACTTGGTATACTGACGACCCTCTAGTAGTAAAACTGTCAGCAGAGCAGAAAGCGTTATGGCTGCGCATCTATCAAAGTGAATACCACGCCAAACTATGCCCGGAGCGCAATATTATTCTGTGCCACATTAGCGAACGCTTAAAAGATCTTGCTATTCAACAGGCAGACTCCCTAGCAGATGAAATCACTGCCACAAATGACTGTTTCAGGTAGCCCGAGCCCTTAGAGTTACTGACTACATACGACCACTCACTGTACGCAATTCTGAAGGACACTTTATCATGACTGACTAGGGAAAAGCCGAGGTGATCCGAGAATGGTTCAAGGAACAGTTCACTGACAATGGTGATGAGCCCTTGCACATGTTCTCAGGAGAACTCGGGCCATTACTAACACCAATTAAAACAGCAGAAGTTGAGAAGGCACTTAAATGCCCTGAAAAATGGACGTGCATCTGGAGCTGATGGCATGAGCAATGAACTATTCAAATATGTAAGTGACATTATCTCAAAACCGATCGCGCACCTGATCATTTAAGCTTTTATGCACCACCTTCCCATCGACGCTGTAGGCCAAGGCACCCTTATCGCACTACCCAAGCCCAAGAAGCCACCTGGGCCCCCAGCCAATCTGTGGCCCATTGTGCTCCTCAACAGCATATGGAAAATCCTATCCAATGTTACACTATGTCGCATCCGAGACAAGATCGATTACTTCACCAGATTATGTCAAAGTGGCTTCAAATGTGGATGCAGCTGCGCAGCCATTGTATGGGCTCAATGCATGCTTGTATCAGTAGTCATGTCCAAACACTGGGACTTCCATAAAATGGGCATTGACATGTCACACGCCAGGCCAGTTGCAATGAAGATGAGCAATGACTAGTGAGACTACTGCTTACAGACACCAAGCTGAGAGTATTTGTCAAGTCAGCGAAGTTTGTAGAGTTTGAGACATCTATCGGCTCCCAACAGGGAGATGATCTATCTCCGGTGCTTTTCACCTGCTACTTTGCTGCCGCATTGAAATCTGTATGGGAAGGTTCCACTAGACCAAACCCCCCAGTGTCAATACTGGGCATGCCATTAGAGATGGAATATGCCGACGATGTGGACTTCATGGATGAGGAAAAGAAACCCATCGACGAACTTCTCCCAATAGCTGCAAGCAAACTAAAAATTGAGAATCTCTTTATGAATGAATCCAAAACAGAGTTCACCCACATATACCTATCGACAAAGCATGAAACTATAGAAAATGATGACCCACTTCGTGGCGGCGAACCATGGAGGAAAAGTAAAATCCTGGGCTTACTGTTTGCAGTACTGCTGACATTTCTGCACGCTGCATCATGGGGAACATAGCTTTCCAGTCCTTCTGGAAGCTATGGATTCATAGATCAAAGATGCCCTTGATAACGAGGCTACGTTTATATAATGCAACCTGCGTATCCTTGATGCTGTATAACTGTAACAGCTGGGCAGCTCCAAAGGTAGCTCTAGACAAACTCGATGGCTGCCACCACAAACACCTACGCACCATCACTGGACACTGATGGCCAGACAGCATAATTTCCAACGATGCACTATTCAAGATGTGTAATATGTCTCCGCTATCTGTAAAAGTCAACCAGCAAAGATGGTCCATGTTTGGCCATGTACTAAGGATGCCAGAAGAGACCAGCCCAGAGAGCCTTGGAATTCGCCTTACTCGGGGCCAGCAAATACAAAGCCAGAAGACGACGTCATTGCATAAATCTGCTAAGCGTGCTACGACCTGACCTCAAGAAAGCAGGACTCGGTACGCTCAAGTCGAGAATGGACCTGAGGAAGCTAAGCATTTCGGCTGAGGACAAGACACAGTGGGCAAAAGCGAACAAGGACTGATTGCAGCTGTAGGGTGTTTCTACCACTACAGCCGCAGAATACAGTAATCATACATCATACATTCACAGCAGCATGGTTCAAAATAAAACTGTTGAAGTTGTATACTTTTAGAGGCTTAAATTGTGTGCCTAGATGTAATGAAATGAAATAAATCTTAGCATATGATGATTTCATTACGTGTAAATTAATAAAAAATTTCAAGTTGTCAAATTGAATTAGAGGCACGAGTCCCTAATTCAAATTCACATCTAAACCTATGAAATTTATTTATATGGAATGAAATAATCATATGTTCAGATTTATTTCGTTTCATTACATCGAGGTACATAATTTAAGCATCTAAAAGTATATGATTCCAACAATTTTATTTTCAAGCATTTTGGTGTGAATATGCACCTTTAAGTATTAATACATGATTTTTATTTAAATAATGGTGAGTGAAGAGGCTTAACCCTAGCTGTGCCACTCTGATGTCAACATTCCATCTTGTACTGTGTGATTTAGCAAAGAATATGGTGGTCACTTCTCTGCGGTCATGTTTGGAGTGGTGTCTATAACAGCAATATCTTGCACCAAATTTCTGAGAAGTGAACACCATTTTATCTTGTAATTTTAATTGGACATCAGGGTCATAGGATTTTGGAGCCGGAAAAATATCATTGTAAGTAATATATAGGTACATGTAATTATTGATCATGTCCTTATGTATAATTGTATATATGCTTCTTAAGATCTACTGGGCCCATTTAAATTATATTTGGCAGGAAGCATTCTTACTATTAGTATGAAATTCGATCTCTGAAACCGCTTGGGGATCGATTTGATAATCATGAAATATTGTTTAGGCCAAGAGCTGAACCAAGTTTGTTCAAGGGAACTTGATTGGCCAGATAGTTTGTTGGCCATCTTGGATGACCTAGTTTTCGTGAAAACAACTTCTCCAGAACCCCTGAATGGAACAGGCTGAAATTTGAGAGATGATTAGAGACTAGGGACCATTAAAGTTTGTTGACGGGAAATTGATAGGTAGAAAATACCATGGCCGCCATGGGCCAATCAAAATATGGCGTGCTTGGTAGTCGTATTGGATTTTTTATGATGGATTTTGGAGCTGAAATTGGTATATATAGGGTTATGGTATTCTGATTTCAAATTTGCTATGTTCGACGTTGTCAGATGAATGGTTTGGCGGCCATCTTGGATCATTTTCTCGGCAAAAGCTCTCATACTTAAGCAGTAGGAAATTTGAAATGTCTTCTCGAGAGTCAAGAACCATTGGCCGGGTTTCAAGTATATTTGGCCAAACATCAATGCATAGAGATGCAGGTTTGTTCAAATGAAGCTGGTTGGTCAATTTGGCCGGTGGTCATCTTGGATTGTGTGTGCTTTTTGAAACGCCTTTTAAAATCTTCTTTTCTGAATTCGTTTAGGGGATCTATTCAAAACTCATGAAATGTCATCTAAGGCAACAGCTGAACCAAGTTTGTTCAAGGGAATTTGATTGACCTAATGCTTTATTAGCGACTATCTTGGATGACCTAGTTTTCATGAAAACGACTTCTCCAGAATCGCTGAACAGATCGGGCCGAAATGTGTGATATGATTAGGGACCTAAGGGCCATTAAACTTGCTTTCAAGGGAAGTTGATACATAAAGAAACATGGCCGCAGCGTTCTTGTTACAGTGCTGATCAACTCCTTAAGGTATTTGTCAAGAAGCATCCTTAAGCCATATAGAGATCCAAACTTCTTCAATGAAAGCCGTTCGGCTGATTTAGTCAGTGGCCATCTTGGATTTTGACTGATTTTTAGCTCACCTGGCCAGAATGGCCAAGTGAGCTTAGGCCGTGGTGATCGTCCGGCGTCTGTCCAGCGTCCGGCAACTTTTTCTTTAAACGACTAATCAAGAACTACTAGGCCGATTTCAATTATATTTGGCAGGAAGCATCCTTATGGCATGGGGATGTAAGTTTGTTCAAACAAAGATGATCGGCCAATTTGGCCGATTTTGAGAAATGTATTTAAAAATCTTCTCCGAAACCACTTGGGGGATGGATTCAAGACTATTGAAATATCATCTAGAGCAAGAGCTGAACCAAGTTTGTTCAAGAGAAATCAATCGGTCAAATAGTTTGGCGACCATCTTGGATGACCGAGTTTTCCCGAAAACGACTTCTCCAGAACCGCCAAATGGATACAGCCAAAATTTGGCAGATATGAGTAGGGACTAAGGGATATTAAAGTTTGTTCAAGAAAAGATAATCCGTCGAAAAACATGGCCGCCCTGGACCAATCAAAATGTAGCACATTTGGCGGCCATTTTGGATTTTTTGATTTGATGGATTTTGAGGCCGAAATGGGTTTTGTATGTGTTTTGCGGTATTCTGATCACAAATTTGCAATTTTCGAAACTGTCGGATAAACGGTTTGGCAGGCATCTTGGATCAGTTTCCCGCCAAAGCTCCCATACTAAAGCAATGGGAAATTTGGAATGTTTTCTTCTCGAAAAATTGGGGCCGATTTCAATTATATTTGGCAAGAAGCATCCTTAGGGCTTCGAGATTCAAGTTTGGTCAAACAAAGTCGATCGTCCAATTGGGCCGGTGGCCATCTTGGATTTTGGCCGATTTTTAGAAACGTCTTTAAAAAACTCTGAAACCACTTGGAGGATTGATGCAAACCTCATGAAATATGATTTAGGGCAAGGGCTGAACCAAGTTTGTTC
Source organism: Chaetoderma sp. LZ-2023a (assembly GCA_034401795.1). Lineage (NCBI taxonomy): Eukaryota > Metazoa > Mollusca > Caudofoveata > Chaetodermatida > Chaetodermatidae > Chaetoderma > Chaetoderma sp. LZ-2023a. The sequence continues at coordinate 2,696,125 of CM067371.1, forward strand.
AAGGGAACTTGATTGGTCAAATGGTTCGGTGGCCATCTTGGTTGACCTAGTTGTAGCGAAAACTACTTCTCCAGAACCGCTGAAGGGAGCGGGCTGAAATTTGGCGGATATGATTAGGGCCTAAGGGCCATTAAATTTTGTTCAAGAGAAGTTGATCTGTCAAAAAACATGACCACCGTGGGCCAATCAAAATATAGCATGTTGGCGGCCATATTGGATTTTTTTTATTTGATGGATTTTGAGGCCGAAATTGGTTTTGTATGTGTTTTGGGGGTATTCTGAGCCCAGATTTGCAATTTTCGAAACTGTCTGATAAACGGTTTGGCGACCATCTTGGATCATTTTCCCGCCAAAAGCTCCCATACTAAAGCAATGGGAAATTACTGTTGTTATTACACCACAAAAACATCCATTACCGTTCAATCACTACTTGCTAAATCAAATATCTGCATTTAGCTATCAGAATAAAGTTTTTATTCTTGCCTATACACTCCCTAATGCCTATACCATCACCATGTAGACCCTCCACCAGGCTTCTGGTAGAGGGACCCCCTGCATTAGCCTTACAATAGACTGGCACCAGTCTGTACTCACTCCTTGGTGACGCTTGTCACTAAGCACGCTCGCGCATGCGCAGTAGGTCCCACTTGTGAAAACTGAATCACTTTTCAAATATTCTGCTAGCTATACAGTACTGTCAGCTATCAAATCGATATAAAAGTTTTAGCTTGCTAACTAGAAATTTTCCAGTTATCACGAGTTGACTCGGGAATGCCTACCATGAAGTCTATTCTTCCTAAGTTATGTTTAACTTATATATCATGGTGTTTTAGAGGTGTTTGTAACTCTAACGTTTGGAGTTACCAGTTTTCGTGTCACTACTCCCGTTTTCGAGGTTAGAGTAACCATGCCTATTATATAAAAGCCATCAAGAGTAACCATGTAGTAATAATAATAGCCAGAACCACTCCTAGTAACGTAGGTCCTAGTGCTCTCAAACATATATCAGAATCTTTACTGATTCTTTCTTCAAACACTTTATTTAAATAGGCCAAGGCGTAGCGTCTGTGATATCTCAGGTTTGCTTAAAGCTAGTTGCTTTATTTCGCATCATTTCTTATTTTTTATAGGAAGTGTCAGTATCTTCTGAGAAAATAAAGTGTGCGTCGAATAAGTGTGATCGGGTTCACGCTAAGGATTATACGGGGCATGTTTGCCTGAGGTGTACCACCTGCACCCCTTTAAAAATGTGTGGAGTGTGCAAGGGTTGGCCATTGGTCGTATCTAAAGCGTTTTTTAAGGATTTCGTGGTTAAGCCTGCATTGCCCTCAGGTCGCTCTCCCTCCGTTGTTGAAGGTCCTAAAGCAGTAACATCTGCTTCCACCTCTATTAATACATCGGTTTCAGCAAAGGAGGGGGGCAGCTCCTCTATCACAGATCCGGTTATGGCATTATTCGCCAGATTTGAATCCTTCGCAAATGTATTGACGAAATCTTTAGACGAGCGTATTACATCTGCTATTAAGGCCGCTAAAGAGGAGTCATCAGACTCCGAATTTAGCCCTCAGTCGCGATCTCGTAAATGGGGAAAGCCGGTTTCCTTAACTTCAAGACAACAAATCAAGTCTCCCAAAGGAAAGTCCGGCGAGACAAGAAAGAAACCTGGTATGGCATCCTCCGGTAGGAGCCAGGTCAAAGACCATGTTAGACTTGAGGACCAGCTTAAGTCTCAAGCAGTGGTATTGGGGGCGGAAGCTTCCGATGTGTCACCTCAAGCTACGGTCCGGTTCACAGTGATTCCAATTGCAAGGAAGGTGGTAAGATTGCCGATCGCCTCTAAGGAAGCACCCGTCTATGCTCCTGGCTTGTCCGGGCAAGCGGGTTTGCTGTCCGGAATGTCTTCTGGTTTTACCGGGCATCCGGAAATGAGCACCGTGATTGTTTCTGGCTTGGCTGAACATCCGGTGACTCATGAGAATATGGCTTATGCGTCAACATCCGTTTCCGGTTCTTCAGTATCCGGCTATAGAGTTTCCGGTTCCGGGAGGAACAATGTAGTTCCGGGTCTGTTGGACCCGGCGGTGCATCATATGGCGTCTTCCGTTTCCGGTTCGTCGACTTCCGCTTCCGGTAGTAGTGCTGCTACTTCCGGTAGGAAGAATGTGCATCCGGGTCTGTTGGACCCGTCTATGCACCGTTCAGTGTCCGGATTGTCAGGCTCTTCTTCCGGTAGTAGTGTGACTACTTCCGGTGGGAATTATGCTTATCCGAGTCAGTTGGATCCGTTGTTGCATACATCCTCCTTTTCCGGCCCAGTTTTGGTTAGTTCCGGTTCCGGCGGTGGTGTAGACACTTCCGGTTCAACTTATGCATGTCCGGGTCGTTTTGACCCGTCCTTGCAAGCGACTTCCGGTTCCGTTTCGGGGTTTCCTATTTCCGCTTCTGGTGACAGTTTTTCTACTTCCGGATTAGGAGATATGAAGCGTTCTATTTCCGGTCTCGGTGTTTCAGTCCCGACGGGAACTTCTGTTTATGCATCAAGTTATGAGCTGCCGAATAACTCAGATTCCCAGTCCAGTAATAGGTCTGTTAATTCCGATTCTAGTTATTTTCGCGCCGGTCCTCCCGTTTTTGATAGACATTATTCTGATCGTTCTTCTAGTGCTCAGTCTGTTTCGGCGTCAGATTTTGGTCAGCATTCCTTTCGTGAGGTAGTATCTCTCTCTCGTTCTTCATCTCCTTCCTTGTTCTCTCAAGCAGGTTCTCAGAAGAGTAGTAGTCATCCGTCCTCTTCGTCTGTATCTGGCTTGTCTGCTAGGGATTTTTCGTCTTCTCATGTTTCTAATTCGTCTTCTCTTTTTCATCCATCATCTATATCTCCGCCTCCAGGTTTTCTTCATATTCCGGCTTCCCTTCAGCAGAATTATTCTGCGGCGTCTCACATACCTTCTTCCTCTGATCCGTCTGTTCCTACTTTGCCTTCTTATTCTTCATCTTCTCCGGAGTTTGATCATTCGGATCCTATTGTTTCGGTCGTTCTGTCTCCAGAATTAGAGTTCCAGATAGTTGATTCGGGTTTAGATTTTTCCTTGTTTTCAGTAAGCCGCGATTCCTCTCTTCACCGATCTGTTATTTCAGCTAGATTTTCAATTTTGTCCAGATTTTCAGCTAGTGAGTTGGATCCTTATTTTTTCAGTTCTAGTCAGCCTGAGGCCCGTGTTGCTAGTGCTTATCAGTCTCCATTGACGTTGGACACTCTCTCGGACGCTCCTTCTAGAGCTTTAGCTTCTCCTTCCTCTCTGAGGATCGTTGATGCTTCTGTTTCGCTAGATTCAGACATCTGTCCTCCTCCTTCTTCTTCTTCTTCTCCGTCTCACCTTTCTGTCAAGGCTACTCAAAGATCAGTCAGGGCCAGGGATCTGAAGAGGTTCTATCACGAGAGGGCCTCGCCAGATGACTGGTCTAGGGCTCATCAATGGATAGCTTCGTCTCTATCTCTTCCTCTTCAGGATGAATTTTCGCTTGATCCTCCGTCGTTTGGTTCTGCGCTGTCATCTTCAGTCTCTTCAGCTAATGTTCCTTCTGTTCTTCCGGTAGATAACTTGGTAGTAGACATGTTAGATTTTTACATTAACGATGTCCAACTGAAAGATTTTTCTCTTACTCCCAAGGTAGATGCTCCAGTTCAGATTCCGAAAGAGGATTACATTAGATTGGCTTCTACTCAATCTCTTAATGGTCCGACATGGGATGTTCTTTCATCGCATCTGAAGGAAGCGGCTAAGGTAGAATCTTCATCAGACCTTTTTAGATGGGAGTCTGTCTGTCGGGCTCAGTTGAAGTCAGCAAACTTTTTGGCCCTTCTTTCAGAGGCTATGCTCAAAACTCACGAGAAAGGGGGTCAGGTTCCTCCGGAGATATTTCGTTCGTTAGTTGACCTGTCAAGAGGTTCGTTGAATTCAGTTTGCCGTTCACTAGGTTTCATCACCTCTAAGAGAAGGTCAAGGAAGCTTGCTGAGGTGAATATTTCTGATTCCCTCAGGAGTAACCTGATATCTGCTCCGCCTTTCGGATCAGATATTTTCGGTCAGGATTCTACATCGATCCTTAGGGCGGAGTCTGATCGTCTCAGATCAGATAAGGATCTGCGGGAGCAGATTTCGGTTTTGAGGCCGTCAGTTAAAAGGGACTCTTCTGCGGTGAAGAGTCCCTCCTCCTCTCCCAGGAGGAAGAGTCTTAGGCCGGATGAATATGGGGCTTATCCGTCAAGGGTGTTTACGAACTCTAATCGGTCCTCTCCTTCCCATTCCAGATCTGCGGAGGAGGATCGTTTTAAATCCATTTCATCTCATAGACCTAGAGCCCAGGTTCGTCAAGCCCCTCCTCAGGTGAGAAGGGGTCAATTTTTCTCTCGAGGTTACAGGTCTAGTTCTAGAGAACGCTCCTCTAGAGGTTTTCAACCTAGACGGGTTTGAAGGGGTGGCCTCAGCCCGGGCAGGCCTTTCCCAATCT